>NW_021025962.1:45693-101437 GCF_004153795.1 Camellia sinensis
TCAAATTTTAACTTTTTTTTTGAGAGAAGTACCATTTAGTCTTATAGTGTTTGTTGAGCCTTTATTAACATAATCAAAGGGACATGGTGGAAATTTTCAAAGTATAGAGAGTAAAATCATCTTTTAACAATTTTGTTGACATTCTGGGGGAAAAAAAAATTATGGAGAAGGTTTTTTAGTCAAACCATAAAGACTTTTTGCTCTTTTTAACTTTTTTAGCCAAAAAGAAAAATGTTTATTTGAGATTACCAAGTAGGATCTTAGGCTATATTTGATTTTGAATTTCAAGACAATTTATGAAAGAAAGAGGAGTGAAAAAAAAAAATTGTATTCCACACACTTCTCTTTCATAAATCCGAAGTCCAAACATTTATTAATTCCTAACCAAAAGTATAATGAAAAATTGTAGTGTAGTGACCTGCTACAATAAATCTTTAAAATTTAAATTGAGATAGTAAAATAGCATATAAGAGCCGCATTAATTTGAAAGAAGAAATTTTAAATTTTATTTGATTGTATAATACTATTCTATTAGATGTACTACAAAATTGTAATCATATATCAATATCTACACATATTATTACCATCAAATTTAATTGTAAGGATGGACTTTATCATGATCGAACTATTGTCGGTCAGGTGAAAAGTCCATCGCCAGGAAAGGCAAGGTTGGACCGAGGTACCTGTTTGCTTGGCAGGTAGGTCGACCGCAGACAAGTGTGAGTAGTCCCGAGCTCAGCTTTGCCGAGATGCCGCCGAGTCCGGTCCTCGTCTGAGCTTAGCTGTTGGAGTACTTGGGCATGAAACGCAGCATGGCAGACGATGGCCGAGATGATACTACCCGGCTGCCGAGCTCCCAGGAGCATGGGCAGGCAGTTGGGTTAGGTGGTGCTTAGCGAGGTTTATGCTGACAGATGGGATAGCAGTGCCACGTGTTGAGAGATCACTGGGAGTAGATTTGGGGCGCAAAAGGTATATAAGCATGACTGCGACCCCCATACGTGGAGAGAGGAACATTTGGTAAGAGTAATACTTACACTCAACACTCTCCCTTCTCTCTTTCGATCCCTTGTGTGTGTGTTCTAACTTGATCGTCGGAGGGGTTTTCTGGCCGCACACCGCCGGGTAGCTCATCGTTATTTGCTCGCAGGTGATCGGACAGTAACGGAGCTCGGAAGAAAGGAGTACGGACTTGCCGGAATATTTGCTCCCCGTACAATTGGCGCCGTCTGTGGGAAGCTTGACAGACAAAACCTTGTCTTCCAGGCTCGTCTGATCACCAGCCATGGCGAACAACGATGAGTTTCCGTTGTCTGCCATAGACGGAGCCACCTCGGAGTATACCCGAAGGAGAGAGGGACCTCCTACCATCCATCCAATGGCAGACTTGGAGACGCCCACTGCAGGACAGTCAGGAGACGCGCGAGATAAGCGCGGAAGGAGTTATGGTCATTCTCGAAGTCCGAACGGTCATCGGCGGCGGAGAGAATCACATGCCCGATGTCTGGAACACAAGTTGAGGGACCAAGACGCTGTCATCCGGCGAATGGCAGCGGTGATGGAGGAGCTCAAACGGCATGTCAAAGGGAAAGGTGTAGCCGGAGTGGGTGACCACAGTGAGCGCACCCCATCCCGTCATTCAGGCGGACAGAGTCAGCGACGCACTCCATCCATTTCTATCACCAGAAGTTACCAGGTTGGTGATTTCGACATACATGCAGAGAAGTCTAGCGTGCAAGACAGCACCTACCGGCCCTCACGTCCGGTGACGACATCGAGGTACTCTTACTCCGCTCATTCGGAGGATTTGCGGGCGGTCTTGAAGGAGCGGGCTCGCGGCGCGAAGCTCAGAGGATACCGGCGTTCTAGCGGTTATGCTATGGGGTTCACGCCAGCGAAGAGGTCGGAATGCCTCCACCCCGCCAAGCAGCGCCACTCCTAGTGGATTCAGATTTGGTCAGGTTGAGTGCCACCCCTTTCTCCCTGGAAATAGAAACTACACCGCTTCCGACAGGCTTCCACCAGCCAAAGTTCACGCTTTACGACGGGAAAACCGATCCTTACATGCATGTGAGCCACTTCCGATAGGTTATGGCCGGACATAGGCGAAATGACGGACTTATGTGCCTTATCTTCCCGCCGAGTTTAGGCGAGCTGGGCTTAAAGTGGTTCAAGAGGTTGCCGGAAGGGAGCATACAACAGTGGCATCAGTTGGCCGAAGCCTTCGTGACGCGCTTCAAAACCAACACAAAAACACCAAAAGAAGTCGATCATTTACTTAGTGTCAAGATGGAACCGAGCGACACATTGAAGGCATACAACTCAAGGTATTGGGAAACCTTCAACGAGATCTTGGATTGCCCGGTCAACCTTGCAATCACGCAATACAAGCGTGGTCTTCCGGTTGGACATAGACTGTGGGACTCGCTTACCATGCACCAGCCGATATCCATGGGCCAACTCATGCAACGCATCAATGAGCATATTCGAGTTGAGGATGACACGTTGGCGTCTACCGCGAAGTCAGTTCCGGCAGCGATAGGCAAGAAGGCTGGAAAAGTGCATACAGTCGGACTGGAGTCCGGCCGATCTTCTGACCGCGCTGAGGAATCGGACCGTGGATCGAATCAGAAAAACTGGGGTAGAGGACGTCGGAATGACCGGGATGACTACCCCCGAGATGACGTAGCAGACGTAAACAGAAGGTTGAAGGCAAGGACTGGCATAACCACGGTCTTCAAGATTCCAATCTATCGCATACTTAGTGAAATCCGAGACGAGGAGTATGTCCGGTTTCCTGCTAAGTTGGGCAATGGACAAAAGGGCTACAATCCGCGGTATCGTTGTACGTTTCATCGGGAGCGAGGCCACCGGACTGCGGATTGTTTGCCATTGAGGCAACACCTGGAAGAGCTAGTCGCGGCCGGGCACCTGGATCTTTACATTGATGGGGGCGTTAAGGAAAATCAAGTTCCGGTTGATCCGCAGGGACAGGACGACCGAGATGCACCTCCTCAAGGGGTTGTGAATGTCGTCCACGGCATAGTGGAACCGGCGCGCGTTTGCGAGCTCCGTGGTATGATCAAAAAGGCAGAGCACATGAGGGAAGTTTTGTCAGTTCAGCCTGCGCTCAAGAGGGGGAGGACGGAAGCAAAAGAAGTGTTCAGTTTCTCCTCAAGGGACTTGGAGTGCATTCAGACACCGCATAATGACGCCTTAGTAGTTACACGCCGCGTCAAAGACTTTGAAGTGAAACGGATCTTGATCGATTAGGAAAGCTCGGTCGAGATCATGTACTACGACGCTTTCCAATAGCTCAAGCTCCGAGATACGGATTTGGCCCCGGCGACATCGTCGTTGGTTGGTTTCAACTCACAACCGGAGTGGCCTTTGGGAAAGATTATCCTGCTAGTCAAAGCGGGATCGTGGTCAAACAAGTGGAGCTCTGGGTATTATAGGTGCCATCTACTTACAATTTGATCCTTGGAAGGGGGTGGCTTCACGCTATGCAAGCCATGGCATCGACTTTCCATCAAGTAATGAGATTCCCCTCGACTATGGGGGCAATTGAGGAGATTTGGGGCGATCAGGTCATGTCAAAGCAGTGCTTCGTGGCGGTCAACTAGAGCCGAGCAGCCAAAGGATTTGTCCAAATGATTGAGGGACCAGAGGACCAGGGCGTCTTGGATGATGTGGGCACCAAGGCTGTGGACAAAGCTATCGAGGAATTGGTGGAGGTGCGAATCGATACAGAGCAGCCGGAAAAATTTTTCTTGCTCGGCTCAAGCCTTATAGCCGCGGAACGAACCGAGATGGTTGAGTTTTTGATGGCCAACATCGAAGTTTTTGCATGGTCGCCTTACGACAAGCCCGGCCTCGATCCTAGTTTCATTAGCCATCATCTCAATGGCTTCCCCGGAGCCAAGCTAGTTATTCAACGAACGAGGAGATCGGCGCTGCATCACGCCGAGGTAGTTGCTGAAGAAGTCAAGAATTTGCTAGAGGCACGAGCAATTCAAGAAGTACACTATTCTCAGTGGATCTCAAATACAGTGGTGGTACCGAAGAAGAATGGGAAGTGGCGGGTTTGCGTTGATTACAAGACCGTCAACCGAGCTTGTCCGAAAGATAGCTTTCCTTTGCCTAGAATTGACCAGCTTGTGGATTTGACGGCTGGACATAACAGGCTAAGTTTCTTGGACGCCTACCGTGGCTATCATCAGATTGCCATGCATGGCCCCGATCGAGAAATCACCTCATTTACTACACCAAGGGGACTCTTTTGCTACCGAGTCATGCCTTTTGATTTGAAGAACGCTGGGGCGACTTTTCAGAGGATGGTGACCAAGATGTTTGCTCCTTTGCTGGGCCGGACAGTGGAGGCCTACATCGATGATATGGTGGTTAAAAGCCGGCATCAGGCAGATCATTTGTCTGACTTGGCCGAGATGTTTTCCATTCTCAAAAAGCACAAGCTACGCCTGAATGCGTCTAAGTGTGCCTTCGGCGTGGGATCCAGAAAATTTTTGGGATTCCTAGTCACGAACCGAGGTATCGAAGCAGACCCTACACAAATCCAAGCCATGCAAGAGTTAAAACAGCCTGGCTCGGCAAAAGACGTGCAGCATCTGGCCGGAATGGCCGCCGCATTTAATCTATTTATAAGCCGGTCATCGGATCGCTGCCGCCCTTTCTTTCAGTCCTTAAAATCAAAGTTCTCCTGGGAAGAAGAGTGTGACCGAGCCTTGGCCGAGCTCAAGGAGTATCTCTCTTCAGCGCCACTGTTGGTCACACCGGAGCCTGGAGAAGAACTCTATCTTTATTTGGCCGTATCACAGCATGCAGTCAGTGCGGTGCTTGTCTGGGCTGAACTTTGCTATGTCAGCAAAACTTTGCTACCGGCAGAGTCGAGATACTTGACGTTGGAGAAGCATGCTTTGGCACTAATGATGGCTTCAAGAAAGTTGGCGCACTATTTCCATGCACATACCGTCATCGTCTTGACCGAGTTCCCCCTCAAAGCTTTGTTCGAGCGGGCAGACTTCTCCGGTCAGATCCTAAAGTGGGCGGTCGAGTTGGGACAGTTTGATGTGAAGTTCCAACCACGCACTGCCATCAAAGCCCAGACTTTGGCTGACTTCGTCGCCGAATTCTTGCCTGGAACTCATTCGGTATGCCCGGTCGATATTACCGCGGCAGATGATGAGGTGCACACAAGGCCATCCGAGATACAACCAGTTGGTGAAGGTAGCGACGCGGAGTTTGCGCGCACCACTGAAACACCCTCAGTTTGTACGGTTTTACCACCCGGTAATGCGATGACGAAGTTAAATATCACCGACCAACCAGCTCTGTCCGGTCCCGCATTACCAGGAGGGGAAGCAATGGAACCACACAGCTCAGAACCTGCGACCGGCATAATACCGCAACCTGATGATTCGCCCACGGACTTGAGCATTGCAGATCAACTTGCTGAGTCCGATGCCGAATCATCAAGGGTGACTGAATTGGAACCGATCAACATGGAACTTGAAACCGCATAGCCGAGCAGTCGTAATCCCATCAACCTTCAAGCCTCTTAGGAGCCCTCAGAATGCTGGAAGCTCTTTGTGGGGGAGATGTGGAAACTTTTTGTTGATGGAGCCTCGAACCGTCATGGCGCCGAGCTTGGTATAGTTTTGATATCCCCAGACGGGTTGACAATTGAACACTCTATCACCCTTGGCTTCCCAGCATCCAACAACGAAGCTGAGTACGAGACGCTTTTGGCCGGTCTCAAAAGTGCGCTTCGGATGCAAGCTTCCGAGCTAATGGTGTACAGTGATTCCCAGCTTGTGGTTAACCAAGTCGTTGGGATTTATGAAGCAAAGGATGATAGAATGGAAAAGTACCAAGCTTTGGTCAGGGAACATATCAAGCAATTTCAAGCAATCAGAGTTCAACAGATTGGCCGGGAAGAAAACAACCGATTGGCTTCCCAGCATCTAACAACGAAGCTGAGTACGAGACGCTTTTGGCCGGTCTCAAAAGTGCACTTCGGATGCAAACTTCTGAGCTAATGGTGTACAGTGATTCCCAGCTTGTGGTTAACCAAGTCGTTGGGATTTATGAAGCAAAGGATGATAGAATGGAAAAGTACCAAGCTTTGGTCAGGGAACATATCAAGCAATTTCAGGCAATCAGAGTTCAACAGATTGGCTGGGAAGAAAACAACCGAGCTAATGAGCTGGCCGACCTTGCCTCAATGGTTGATTACGCATCTTCTAACCCCCTGTTAATTGACTATCTTCCACGACCGAGCATAGAGGAAGCCAGACAGACGGATGTATTCTGCGTCGCGCTAGGTCCTTCCTAGATAGACCCTATAGTCCTGTTTCTCAGAGATCAGATTCTGCCAGCCGAGAAGAAAGAAGCGCACAAAGTCCGGGTGAAATCGGAGCGGTTTTGGCTCTCTCCATCTGGAGCGTTGTATAAAAAGTCCTTCACGGTCCTTATCTAAAGTGTGTGCACCCGAGTAGTATGGAGGCCTTCTTGTACGAGATTCACGCAGGCATTTGTGGCAGCCACATAGGGGGCAGGTCCTTGGCCTACCGAGCTATTTCGCAGGGATACTGGTGGCCGTGCATGCAAGCCGACGCACAAAAGTACATCCGCAAGTGTGAAAAATGCCAGAAATTTGCCCATCAGATCCATCAGCCTGCTAGGGAACTTCTTCCCCTCACCAGTCCTTGGCCCTTCGCCATGTGGGGGCTAGATATAGTGGGGCCACTGCCAACAGCACCGGGCAACCGGAAATTCTTCATTGCGGCCATAGATTACTTCATGAAATGGGTTGAAGTTGAGCCCTTGGCAACAATCAAAGAGAAAGACATGAAGCGGTTTATCTGGCAGAACGTGGTCACGCGGTTTGGTGTCCCCAAGATCTTGATCTCTGACAACGGCACCCAGTTTGACGATTGCCTATTCAGAGGATTTTGTGAAGATTTGAAGATTGAATTCTACAACTCCACTCTGGCTTACCCGCAGTCCAATGGTCAAGCCGAGGCATCGAACAAGACTATACTGGATGGGTTGAAGAAATGGATGGAAAAGGCAAAGGGAAAATGGGCTGAGGAATTACCCAGCGTCCTTTGGGCATACCGAACAACCCCGCGGCGATCTACCGGGGAAACTCCATTTGCTTTGGCTTATGGCATGGAGGCGGTCATACCTTTGGAAGTTGGCATGCCCACCCTAAGAAGCGAGAGTTTTGAGCCCGAACTGAACGCCGAGGCTATTGCCTTGGAGCTGGACCTAGTGGAAGAGCGCCGGGAGAAGGCCCTCATCCATGTGGCCGCCTACCAACAAGAGCTCTCAAAGAAGTACAACAAGACGGTGCACCCCAGACCGTTCAAAGTTGGTGATTGGGTCTTGAGGAAAGTTATGGACAACACCCTGGTGCCAGGTGAAGGCAAACTAGGGGCAAATTGGGAAGGACCCTACAAGATCACCGGTCTGGTGGGCAAGGGGGCATACCACTTGGAGGATCTAAAGGGAAGAGCAATACCCCGGCCATGGAATGCGGCCAACCTGAAACTGTATTATTTCTAAGCTTTTGCTTTCTTTTCTTCTGCAAAGGAATTTTTTGGCTTGCACTTCAGAATGTAATTCTTTTTGTCAATATATAGAAATAATTTTGCTTTAGCACTTGGACTGTTGTTTTAATGTAAAAACCGAGATGTTTTACTCCGGCTTGAAGAGTTGGTGTTTTGTCTAACTTCGGATTCCCAACCGAGATGATTTACTCCGGTTGGAAGGGTTGGTGTTTTGCCCAACTTAGGATTCCCAACCAAGATGATTTACTCCGGTCGGAAGAGTTGGTGTTTTGTCCAACTTCGGAATCCCAACCGAGATGATTTACTCCGGTTTGAAGAGTTGGTGTTTTGTCCAACTTCGGATTCCCAACCGAGATGATTTACTCCGGTTGAAAGAGTTGGTGTTTTGCCCAACTTCGGATTCCCAACCGAGATGATTTACTCTGGTTGGAAGAGTTGGTGTTTTTGTCCAACTTTGGAATCCCAACCGAGATGATTTACTCCGGTTGGAAGAGTTGGTGTTTTGTCCAACTTCAGATTCCCAACCGAGATGATTTACTCCGGTTGGAAGAGTTGGTGTTTTGCCCAACTTAGGATTCCCAACCGAGTTGATTTATTCCGGTTGAAGAAGTTGGTGATCTGTTCAATTGTTATTTCCAGCCGAGATGCTTTACCCCGGCTGAAGAAGTTGATGTTTTGTCCAACATAGTTATTTCCAGCCGAGATGGGTATTCCGGTTGAAAAAGTTGGTGAGTTCAACTTGGGTGTTATGTTCAATTTTACAATTTATACCGAGATGTTTTGCTGAAAAAGGAATTGATGACGACCGTCCAAACACTTGATGAAATCAAAGCTTTTCATTGATTGCGACCGCGCAAACACTTGGCAAAATTTGGCTTTTTCATTAATAAGAAGATCAATACAAAAGGTGGGGACAGAGCCCGGTTACATCGGAAGTGTTCAAAGCAAAAATACGAAAAAGAAAACTAAACTAGGGGGGAGAGATTGGTGAACTCGTCCTTGCCAGCATCAAGGTTGATGGTTGGACTCACGTTTTGGGCGCCGGGCTCAGCATTGCCGGGCTGCTCTTGCACCTCGGCCTCCTCTTCCTCAGAATCTGTCTCACCGTCTCCATCTTCAAGTCCTTCCTTGGCCTCAGCTTGCAGCGCGCTGAAGACGTCATTGGCATATGGAATGAGGTAGGTCGGTAAGAAGACAGCCGGTGGAGAGGCAAACACGTCAGTGTCAGGACCCTGATCGAGCTGTTGACAGGCAGCCTTCCATCCAACCTTGAAGTAAATGTCCTGGGTGGCGAAGACTTGTTTCTTGTAGTTTTCCTCGGCTTCGTTGAAGCCGGCGTTATTGGCGTCCTCGCAGTCTTTTTTCCTGGACTTCTTAAGCGCGTCAAGCTCGGCCTGGAGCCCGTCTTTCTGTTTCTCTGCTGCTTCAAGTTGGCCGAGCAGCCTGTTGTTGTCGGAATTGGCGGCTTCGAACGAGGACTTTGCTCGGCCAAGCTCGGTTTGGAGGCTTTCGACTTGGCTGGCGGTGTCACTCGCCTTCTGCCGAAGTCTATGGATGCGCTCCAAGACTAAGTGCTGCTTTTGGATGGCCTGCAAAATGAGAATTTGATCAGAGAAGAAACCGTGCAAACACTTGTAAAAATTGAAACAGAAGATTGAAATTCTTACCCTGGTCATGGACTTCACGGCGGATTTGACTAGCCGGGTGTCAGGAACGTGGTCGCTGCCAACCACGTCGCTGGGCAGCAGCAGAGCCTTTGAGAGGTCGAAGGCAAGCAAGTGCTCCTTGTCGCCTTTGACCGAAGCATTTGCCGGGATCTCTTTGCCCCGGTGCTTCAGCTGCGGCCGCCATGCTGGGATGGGGCTGACCGTGTCAGCAGGTTGCTCGGTTGTTAGTTCGGCGACGAGCTCGGTAGAGGGATCTGGCCGTGGTCTTTTGCCAGCCCGACGTGTTTCTTTGCTAGACTGCCCGGTGGCTGGAGAAGCTAAGGCGACCACGGCGGCACTTGATTGACCGGCAACCGGGGAGCGGGCGACGACACTCGGTATCTCGACCGAGGTTGCAGTGAGAAGGTTTTTGATTCGGCTTCTTTTGGCCATTTCTTGTTCGTCTGTCAACCGGATTAAGGGGACGTCAGGAAAGGTAGGGTCTGGAGGTGGCGATGGAGCACGGAGGAAGTCTGTTACTTTACTCCGGCGCGAAGCAGAGTACCTGTAGGTTGGGGTGTAACCGAGCAAATCGTTGCAATCTCGGTGGCGGTAGCGGAGCACGGTTCGGATGGCCTCAATGTTTGGATAATGATAGTTGGCTTGTAAGGCTTGAATTGCAGCAAAAGAAACGAGGAAAATGGTTAAGTACAGAATAATGGAGATAATATGCTAACTGAGCAAGTTTACGCGGCTTACATGTGGAACCGAAATTCTTGCTTACGAACCAGCCCGGTACCTCGGCTGTTTCGTAATTACCAGACACCCAGAAGAAATCATCGTCGTGCAAATCCTTGTCCGGTGTGCCGGTCACAATTTTCTCTTTGCCCGGCCTGATCTTAAGATAGTAGGCGAGGCCGTCGCCGGTATGACCAAGGGTGTACTGCCGCAGTATCTCGGCTAAGCCTAAGTTTGTGCCTAGCCGGTTGTTTAGTTCGTGCACACTGTTTATTATCCGGTAGGTGTTGGTGGACACTTGGGTGGGTGCTAGCCCGGTTCGGCGCAGGAACTCGGTAATTAATGGATTGAGTGGGAAGCGCAGGCCCCCTTCGACGATGGATAGCACGGTGAAGGGGCATTCCTCCCTGCCCCAAGGCGTTGTCTCAATTTCTGCAAGTTCAAGGTGGACATCGGCCGGGATGCCGTACTCCTCCCTGAACGCAGCCAGTGCAGCCGGAGTATCTACGAGAAATCGAAATTTCCCCATTTGTGGCCAGCCTAGGATAGCTCGGTTGAGGGGTTTGGCACTGTGGTAATTGGTTGTTGCTCGGCCTTGAGAGCCTCAAGAATGGACAGTGGTCCCCTTGGACTCTGCAGGAAAATGATGGCAAGTGTAAGTGTGAGCGCGGTCGCGCGAAGGGAGCTGGACTTTAGCTCGGTCATTAAGAGTGCCAAGCCACCTCGGTCGTCTAAGCTAACTAAGGAGCTCGATCGCCCAAGCAGACCAGATGTTAGCCCAGTTGAGCGACCAATTCCTTTTGCTATCTCGGTTTTTTCTAGGGTTGAGACAAACATGTTATTTGCTCGATTAGATTGGTTTTTTGGATCAAATGAAGACTAGGAGCCCGGTCCGCCCTAGTTCTTCAGTGTTCTTCAGGAAAAATGAAGAACACAGTTAACAATGGAGGGTTTGGGATGGTTTTAGGTGCCCAAGGCCTAAAAGCTACGATTTCATGCCCTAATATGTGAAATATCAAAGAAAACGACAACAAAAGAGAAGTTCGAGGACTTACGAGCGTAGGGCAGAGTCCTCTTCTTCAAGCACAAACTCAGCGTTGGCAAGGAACAAGGGGCAGGAGCTCTGTGAAGCTTGATAAGCAAGAGAGACAGTAAGAACGGAAGGAAGAGGGCAGGGGCATGTATATAAAGGGTAAGAAACCGCCCAAATTCAAATTTGCAAAAACGGCTGGGTTAGCCGCTCGAGGGCGAATAGAAGGACGACACGTTTTCCCATTAATGCAGCGTCAGAGTTGAAGCGACAGGAAGGTCAGGCGAGACGACGACCGAGGAGTCAACCGGGCTGGTCTTGAAGACAGGAATGAAAAACCCAGAAGTTGAACCGGGCAAGTTCTGAAGCCAGGAATAATAACCGGCCTAATCGCCATTCTGCAAACTGCGGACCGAGGAAAAGATTATCCCGGTCAGTATAGGTAATCCCAGTCACGCTCGCGCGGACGGAATTAAGGGGCAATTGAGAGGGAGATTAATGATCTGGCACTGGGCCGGACAGATCTAGGCCAGATAGAGTTTTGCCGGATAGATTTGGGTCGGGAAAGTGTTGGGCCGAGGATGTGTGGCCCAGTTTGGAAAGAAGTTGCTCGGTTAAGGCAACGCTTGGTTGGACCGAGCTACATGTTTGGCGGAGGCGAAGCCAGTCAAGTTAAGTGACCGGCGTTCGGAAAGGCAAGGTTGGACCGAGGTACCTGTTTGCTCGGCAGGTAGGTCGACCGCAGACAAGTGTGAGTAGTCCCGAACTCGGCTTTGCCGAGATGCCGCCGAGTCCGGTCCTCGTCTGAGCTTAGCTGTAGGAGTACTTGGGCATGAAACGTAGCATGACAGACGATGGCCGAGATGATACTGCCCGGCTGCCGAGCTCCCAGGAGCATGGGCAGGCAGTTGGGTTAGGTGGTGCTCAGCGAGGTTTATGCTGACAGATGGGATAGCAGTGCCACGTGTTGAGAGATCACTGGGAGTAGATTTGGGGTGCAGAAGGTATATAAGCATGACTGCGACCCCCGTACGTGGAGAGATGAACATTTGGTAAGAGTAATACTTACACTCAACACTCTCCCTTTTCACTTTCGATCCCTTGTGTGTGTGTTATAACTTGATCGTCGGAGGGGTTTTCCGGTCACACACCGCCGGGTAGCTCATCGTTATTTGCTCGCAGGTGATCGGACAGTAACGGAGCTCGAAAGAAAGGAGTACGGGCTTGCCGGAATATTTGCTCCCCGTACACTATTCATACTTTGTTTCATGGTTAATAACTCAGGTTTGAACTAAGTTGAGGTATCTCTATGAAACCTTCAAAAGGGTTAGTGTTGCATGATTTTTAAACTTTGAGTACAATATTACTAGCCCTCTATGAAATCAAAATAAATGTTTATTTAATTAATTTAGGATTTTCATGTCAAACATTAAAAAATATATTTTATGGCATATTAGAAGACTATTAGTATAAACAACATACAATCACACTTACTTAGAAAATGTGATTAAAAAAAAGAAGATATAATCACACCTATTTAAAAAAATAAGATTAAAATAAATATTATGACACTCACTCAAATTAAGCGTGATTAAAATATCATTTTAATTTTTTTTATCCGCTACTACAAAAATAGATACAGATCACACTTTTTTGTGTGATGTATGTTATTTAATCATACATTTTAAGTTTTATTAAAGTGTGATCTTTGGGAATGTGATTAATAACGTTTAGATCACATCTTTTAAGTATGATTAAAAATATTTAGAACCCAATTTTATGTGTGATTAATAACATTTAGATCACATCTTTTAAGTGTGATTAATAACTAATAAAACTTGTGATCATAAACATTTAGATCACAGATTTTAAGTGTGATTAATATCTAATAAAACCTGTGATTAATAATGATTTGAAGAATAATCAATATTATTTTAGTACGCGCATTTGAAGAAAGCAATACACATTATATACTATATTTTGAATCACAACCATATATTGAATGGAATAACGTTATATATTTCTTGAATGAAAGTTAAATATGTTTAAAAGTAGATAGAAATGAATTACATAAAAGTTTTAAACTGTGTTTACATATATTAAAAAATGAAAAAGCTTGAAAAACTAAAATTTTGAATTCTTTGACCATATCTTGCACTTCTCCAAGAAATTTCTGACCTAAAAAATATAAAAACAAATTAATTCAGAAACGGCTAGAAGCATATGAACAAACTTACTATTTTTGTAGAGATTGTTATTGTCTTACAAAAGACAAAGTCCGATGGATCACACCCCTTCGAATGTCTTAGCATTAAATACCTCTAGCATGACATGAAGCATATAAAAACAAAATGTCACTTTACCCACAGAAATTGCAAGTTCAATAGAATTTTACTATAACCAACAACTTAGTTATAGTAAAATTTGGACTTAATTATTTAAGAAAATAATTTACAAACAGGGAACACCTCACACTTTTCTTCAAAGAGTTCCACTACCTAGTCACACACAAAAAAATAAAAAATAAAAAATATTGTGTCCAGGAATGAGCCTACACTGTGTAAAATTAAAGACATATATTTGATTAGTCCATTGTATTATGTTTATTTGTTTTTAGTGTCTAAAAATGGTGTTTATTAAATTCACAATTTTAACATGAGTTCAACAGGACTCTGTGCAGCTTTTAACTGATTTTCAAGAAATTTCTTTTTAAGTAAAGGACTAAACATAAAAATAAAAAGTGGTCCTTTTCCCATGAGCGGACTGCAGGTTCGAATCATGTCCCGCCTAATCACAAAATAAGATTAATATTCTTGTGATGCATAAATCTTAAAAAAATATAGGAAATGATTTGAGGCAAGATAATGATTTCATTATTCAGTAATTCAAAGATGTGTAATTGGCACATTAAACCAGGTAGGTGGTTCTCACATTGACAAAATTTGGTTAAGCATGGGCTCTGTGCAGTTTTTAAGGCAAGCAGGCCTCTATCATCGTGACCAACAGGTATAACTGAAGAAAAGCCCATCTCCACACAGAAAGAAAGAAGCAGTTCCACCTAGAAACACCAACTACCAACTTATCAAAAATAAAATTAAGTTGCTAAAAACGAAAACATTATAAGAGAAATGCACACAGGCAGATATGCCAGGAAGAAACCAAAGTGGGTTCCCATATAATGCGCATGACCGTTATTCCTAAGATCCTTTTCGAATTCAGTTACGATCCAAGTTGAATATACAAGTTTATTCAGAAACTTACAGATATATCTGTCATTCACTTCCCTATTCCTCTACACCTATGAATCTATGATACTTAAATGAGCACGAAACACCAAAATCAAGATTCAAAATAATAATAATAAATAAATAAAATAACGACACAAAACTTAACAAACACAGTCCTAAATGAGCACAAAGTATCAAAATGTAGACCCAAAATATAAGAAAAACATATGTAACTATTATTTAGAAAGATTTCACCTTTTAAAAGGAAAATGCTTCCTTAACTGGGAATCATATTCCTTTCCACCAACTAACTCCTACCACACCAAAAGCTATAAAAAAAATTTAAAAAAAAAGGAAAGAAAAAAAAGATAAAGAAAACTATGACAATACAAAGCTTAACTAATACATAGTTCTAAGATAGAAGAAGCCACAATTTCATAGATACAGCAAATCTGGTTCCAAGAATTTGCCAAAGAAAAACCTGAAAATCACTCAAAACAAAGGCTTCATGTAATTATGTTTATGTCAGCCCAAAACAAGATATCAACAGCTTGTGATCCTCTGCCAAGAACTAATAAATATTATAGCTCTCCAACTTCTCATTTAACAGAAATGTTTACTAGACCTATTCAAAAATTAGACTTACTTCTTGGCAAACAATCTCTCTCACACACACATAACTCATAAGTATGTCCTCTAGATAAAGAGATTGGCTGGAGAGAGAGAATGAAAACCTTAAAATTAGGAGCATTTCTTCTTATATCGATCACATTTCTTGTGACATATTTCTTCAACTTTTTGATCATGCTTCCGTGTTCTCAACTCAGTTTTGTGGCTGAAGGTGGGCTGAAGACCAACATGGATCCAATTTGCTTGTGCCTAAGCTATTATGAAAAAAAAAAAAAAAAAATGATGCTCTAGTAATGTCTGCCCCGTTTTTGTAAAAGTGAAACTGAATCTAGCAACCATGTTCTGTTATAGTGCTCTAAAGTGTGGAAGATATGGTCTGAGCTACTAAAATGGTGGGGTTTTCAGTGGGCAACTTGCAGCAGCTGCAAAAACAACTCTACAGCAGCAGCAGCAAAAGCACTAAATTGGTGGGGTTTTCAATGGGCAACTGCAGATTACACAACATATATGTGTCTCAATCACACCACTCTAGCGGCCATAACGGATGGTGGTAACCACTCATACAGTTACGTAACAGTTACATTGTGGCCTATTTTAAAAAACCATGGTTTAGACGTACGGTATAACATGTAGGGTAGTATGGGATCTGAGGAGCTTAAACCTTAGTGAGAACCACAGAGAGAGAGAGGTTAGGAGCACCAAAATAAGGAGTCACTTTTCCATAAGGACAATAGGTTTACTATGCTCGACAGCATGAAGTATAAGAGCAGAGAGTGCAAGACAGATTTGTGTTAAAAGTTGTCACAAAGATAATCCAACTTTCGATCAAACACTTCTTTAAATAACCCAAAACAAATACATAAATAGACACCTAATTCAAATGATAAATACAACACCAAAATAAAACAAAACAAAAAAATAAAAATAAAAACAAGATGCATCAGCAAAATCTAACATTCAATCGAGCTTTTTGATAGAATATCCCAAAAATTGCATCTGTTTTAAGCATTAGAGCACCCACAGATCCAATCAGGATAAAGAAGAGAAAGCACCTGTAAGGGACCTGAACTAAATCTTTTAGCAGCCACAAGAAGAGCATTTAGCAGAGCATCTTTAGTTCTCAACTACAAATAACATCCTTCATTTTGGATCTGTAAAATAGTAAAAAAAAATTGGAAATTTATTAATGTACACCTAAATAAACACGTGTTTACATCTGTCTACAACAGGATGTTAAATGGGGCAAGATGAACTATTTGGTCATAGCATAAAATAATAATTCTAAATACTTTGTCATGTGTGTGTCCAGACACATCCAAAAAGAGAAACTGTATGAAAGCTTGTCAACAACTTCTGTATTAATTCTATAGACTATTTTGAATGAAGGGTGTTGAATTCATCAGCTAAAATTTTGAACTTCTTTCATGTAAGTATAAAGAAATATCTGTGTTTCTCTTTATGAAAGTTCTAGGGACTACTCCACTGAGCCACCTACCAAGCATCACTAGTATAACTCAAGATCTTTTGAGCTAAGTCTTGATTTTAGCAGATCAATAAGCCTTTAACAAACAAAATTTGCACTAGTTGGTAGCTTCGTGCAAATGAGTATTTCTAAAATATTCATTATAAGATAGACAACCAAAAGTTTAGTTCAATTTGGTTCAGTTCAAATTAAATAATTATTATTATTATTATTTTTTAGGTCATACTCAAAATTGATGACCAACCTTGGTTCAATTCTGGGTCTGTCAACAAACTCTTCATTAGGCACCCCTCGCACTCAAAAATATAAAATAAAAATAATAGCCCCAAGGTTTTTCCTTAATAGTAAGAATCCTAAAGGCACCATCAAACATCTCCAACAAGAAATGTACCACCAAAAGCTCCTTTTCTACAATCACATGTGGATATCAACCCCCATGCTCCTCTGGCCTTGGCTTGATATAGCTTCCTTCTCCCACAGACAAAATCCACTGCCTTTCATTTTTTGGTGGAGACTGAAGCCTATCTATCTCAACTAACAACCTTGAGAAACAACCCTACATAACATTTCTTGATCTTCCACTAAGATTCAGTCTTTAACATAAAGTTAAATAAATAAATAAAAATAAAATACAATTTCCTTAGGAAAAAGAGAACGAAAAAAAAAAAAGCAAAAGAAGCACCAAGCATCCTCCCAGAAAATGAGGAGAGAACAACAGATGAGAGCAGATGAGAGATATACCTGGATGTTGGAGGGAGAACCAGTGGGAAGTCGCCGCCGCCACTGCTACAGACAGATTGTGAGGGTAACGCCAGGTGAGAGCAAGAGCGAGAGAGAGAGAGAGAGAAAGAGAGAGAGAGAGAGAGAGAGAGAGAGAGAGAGAGAGAGTGTGTGTGTGTGTCTTCGTATTCTGAGGCATAACGTGGAAATTCCGTCATTTTCTCAATAACCAACTAGAACCCAACTCAGACTACTTGAGGTTAACCTAAAGGTTTAGTAACTGTAATATTACAAAAAAAAAAAAATTTGAAATTTATCGGCAAACTATGAAATTTTCAAAAAGAAAAGATAAGGCAATTCATTATCTGCTGTTACATTTTTTTCAATAACCTTGCATTTTCTCACTAACCAAACAGAACCACCTCAAACAAGTATTCAAAAGAGCAAATCGACAGAGACAAAATAATTCCCCCAAATTCATCAAAAACTAGCAAAAACACAAAGGTCTCAAACAAAACCCTAACCATTAAACCAAAACGCTAATCGAAAACAAAACAGATAAACCTAACCAAATCAAAACATAGATCCAAATCGAACAGAGAACGAGTTCGCCATTGACATACGAACTGAAGCTTTGTGAATATGAAGAATTACAATTAGTGAAGAACAAATCAAGAGTTAGGGTTTGATGATGATTATACAATAAAGAGTTTGAAACAGAGAGAGAGAGAGAGAGAGAGAGAGAGAGAGAGAGTTACTTCAGTAGCTAGGTATTCAAGTACAACGGCTATGAAAACCAAACCTCTGGTTCCTACACAATGAGCATAGCGACCCTTCTTCAAGTACTAGCCAATCCTCCCGACCGGGAACAGAAGGCAATGAGATGAGACCTGTGTGCTTGTGAAATTCAATCTTATTCGGAATGGAAAGAGTCGTCCTCTGAATCTCAATCTTATCACATGGATTTTTTCATTATGGGTCTAGTGAAGGAAGACCTTGATTGTTTGTTGAATTGGAGGATTTTTTCATTGTTATTACTCTTTTGGTTTCCTTTGGTTGGATCTGTGTGGGTGGTCCTAACAGGTCATGTTGAAACTTGGAAGTATAAAGATATGGAGAATGTAATCTTGAACCAGGCTGTAACCTGCACTAGTTCAATGAATGGAGTGTGCTTGACAGTTGTCTTTTTTATTTTGATGGTGCTACACATTTGGATAGGAAATATGGAGCTGAATTTCAACTGGTTTTATGCTCATATTCTAAGGTTTCTATCTATTCCCTTGCGGATTGTGCTTTGGGTCTTATTTTATTTTCTTAAGCTTTTGGTTTATGTATCTTGGTGTATGTGGCTGCTATGGAAAAACATAACATTGATTGGCTTGTTTTGTGTGTGCTTCTGAACTAGGTTATGGAGGCAGCTAGTATGCTAGTTTTTGCTTACAGATTGTTGCTAATAGATTTGCTACAGTATGGCACCAGTATGCTAACAGATTTGTGGCTGCTTTGATAGGCTTGTTTTGTTTGTGCTAGCTAGTTATATATTAGCAGATATGTTTTAGTTGGTAAATTTTGTATAGCTTTGTTAGGGCCTGGGGTATTCCCCTTGTATTCTTGTAAGTTTTCTTGTTTTATTTTATGACTTATTCACCCAAAAAAAAAGTCATCTGTCATTCATGGATAGAACAGAGGCGTGAATTTGAGAATTGTATATTTTATATAAAAATCAAATTGGAATATTTTATATAATTACACTTATTTAAAAAGTGTGATTAGAAAGTAATAATGTATATATAATCACACTTTAATTAGAATGTGTAATTAAAAAATTATATATAATCACACTTAATTAAAAAGTAGGAGAGGAAGTAAAACAAAAACAAAATCCATGTTTGCTTGTAGTTATCAACAAGCATAATAGTCACATGCATTTATGTCCTGTATACGTGGCTCAACTCAATCAAATTAAGTGTGATTAAAATATCAATCTAATTTTTTTTTTTATCACACTTCTAATAAAAGTGAGATTTTTTTTTTTGTTTGGTCAAAGTGTGATCTTTAACTATTTTTATAGTAGTGATCACGCTTTCAATAAAAATGAGATAGTTTCATTTGTCAAAGTGTAATATTTAACTATTTTTGCTGTAGTGAATCAAAATATGCCCTCCCATAGTTTTGGAAAAATACTCTCACAACTATCATTGTACATTGCTACCGTTCGGCGAATCCAAAACTATATATTGCTTAGGAAAAACTAATATCAATGCTATGTGAATATATAGTATATTGCATAATGAGTAATAGAGAAAGATAATACATACGATAACTGTAAGAGGTATAAATGTTCATAAAATATTAAAAAAAGTTATAAGATATGACATTTGCTGTGTCAAAATTTTCAAACATGGAAACTAATTGGGATGCAAAAATATCCAGAAAAATTATTGGATTACAAGTATAGAAAAATAAATTTACTATTTAATTTCCCAAAATTATATTCGACAGAAAAAATGAAGATGATCTTATCTTCTACAAGGGGTTGTCAAATGACTAACACCATCGTTATTCTTTAGCTTTTGCAAGCATTTCTACTACATTAGTGATCAATTTATTTTATTTTATTTTATTTTTTTTAATTCAAGACATGTAACTTCCAAGGATGTGGAGTTATTTAGGTATTATTTGACAAAAGAGCATGCAATAACTAAATTGGAGTAATAAGTCCTCAATAGGAAATATTTATCTTTATACACTTCTCAATATATCAATTATATCCCTCTTCTTAATGTCACATTCCTCTCTTTACATCCATAGTTATCTCATTCTCTTCTCCATTCATTTTTGTAAAACAAGAATAACGCAGCGGGTAAAAATTTCAGATCATACTTTAGGTGATAGAACCTAAAGCGAAGAATCTTATAAGTAAATCACGTGCTTAAAAAAATGCGAACAACGAACTCCCAGCAGTGGAGTGATACCACAATATGAGTATCACCCACACAAGTCACAGTGCAAAAGGCTGGATCATTATTTTTTAATGGGAGAGAGTTAGTATGGGAAAAATCATTTGTTATTCAATCCATCCCATATCTCATAAAACATATTAGATATATAGGCTGAGTATATCATCTATCCATATCAGTTAATATGATAGATATAGATATCAAGAGTGGGTTATCCAAATAGGTTTTTGTAGGGGCTGAATAATGGGTGTCATAAATAGGCCTAGTATATGAACTTGGGGAACTAGAATGTATGTATAGTATTCGGCTTCATCTCACATCCAAATCCTACCCTATTGCCAAATAGCCGAATAGGTCAAGGGCCGAGTAATAAGCAATTTGCTACAAAGGAAGCCGAATGACGAACAGAAAGTGGACCTAATCCCGAGGTCCAAGAGAGAGGACATAAATAGAAGAATATCAGCCAGTAAGAGGGATGTGAGAACTATTGTGCTTAACTTAGAATTCAAGTAATCTTGAGTGTAGAAACTAACTTGCCCGTCGAAGTGCTAATTCCGGCACCCCCGATCGGAGTATTTATTCATTTTCAGGTAACTAGCAAAGGATCACGAGCGCCCCCCAGGATCAGAAGAGTATTCTCAAAACCACTTCTCCACAGTTTTGAATTCAAATTCAAACTTACATGGATAAGATTCAAAATGGTCACGGGTCATGCCACATGGGCGCCCAATTTCTAACAATTTTCTTTTTCATTTCACCATCTTCGGCCGCCATTGCAGCCATCTCTGACCATTGCCACCTAACTTTTCCCCACCAATAACCCCTCTTCCACAACGGCTACCCTCACCAACAAATTATGTTCCCTAACTACAACTCACATCGGCCACTCCCTCTTTACTACTTCACCTCTATCTAGTCCCCTCTTCCTACTTGCAAATCCCTTCCCAGCTTTTTTGCCCTATTGTGACTCCCTTCCAATTCTCTTTCCTCAACCACGATGCCTTCATTCACTATATCTAGTTTTTTCAAACTTGGGGTTTAAAAAGGAAGAATAAGGAGGAAAATGAGGTTGTAGAGCTGTAGTGTGTAAAGGAGCAATGCGGAGAGGCAATGGAGAAAGGCAACGGTGTAGAGAAGAAGAAAAGTGGCCGATGGAGTGTTGGGCATGGGGGTGGCACTAGCATTGGCAAATCATGGGGACAATGGTTGGATAAAAATTGAAGAGAAGAGAAACTAGGGTTCGTGGACTAAAATGTAATTTTACAAAAGAATAAAATTATAATAAGAAAAAATAAAATTGAGAGATGTAATTAGCTAAACAACAATGTTAGGTGGCCCGAAAAATCATCGCTCGAATGGCTCGAAACACTCAAAACGATGTTGTTTTGGGTATAAAACGACATCGTTTTGACACATTCACGCCTTCGGGCCACCAAACATTTTCCATAGCTAAACAACAATGTTAGGTGACCCGAAAAATCATGACTCGAATGGCTCGAAACACTCAAAACGACGTTATTTTGGGTATAAAACGACATCGTTTTGACACATTCGAGCCATTTGAGTCACAAAAATTTGAGCCACCAAACATTTTCCATAGCTAAACAACAATAGTAGAATGACTAGGATATGTTTTGTTTCATGCTTTCTGTGTGAGTGATTTTCTTACCACGCTGCCCGCTTAGTAACTAGCTGGAGACCATCGGCAGAATAGATGGCACCTGGTTGACCTGCAACAGAAAGAGAAGATTCCGGCGGTGGTTCGTCCACCCGGGGGCACTCCGACGATCAAGTCAGTATATCTCTCAAAGATAAATCAAGTGCTAAACTCACAAGCTTGAGTATTAAAAGCATCCCTTAGACCCATAGGGGTGCCTCTCTTTTATAGCCAACATAAACCTAGTCCTAATAGAAGCCTAACTTCTATGGACTCAGGATTACTGCTAATATTGGACTCACAGTAAGATTAGGATAAACTCTCTAAGAGTCTTATCTTAATACAAACTGAAGTCTTCTCTCATTCTAGGACTCTTGCCCCTCATCCGCTTATCTCAAATTCCGATATCTTCGGAGGTAACCTCGGCCTATCCGAGATGACCTCGGCATAACAATCAGGACATGTGGCACCTCGGCTGACACGTCGGCGTCACCTTGGCCACGTGTTGGTACTCAGAAAATATATCCCCACAAATGCCCCCTAGGTTCTATTACCTTATCATTCTGAGGTGATGGAACTTACACTGTTCGTTCATTTGTGCCCCCTGTCCGAGATCAAACTCGCCGACCTCAAAGTTTCCTGGACTTTACTGTCCACTTCTGTTAAGTATGAAGCTTCATGCTTTCCAAGCTGCTCAAGATCACACCTCCTAGCTGAGGTTCTTGTTCCATTAATTCGTAAACTCCAAAAGCTTTGCAACTGCTCCACTTACATTCTTCGATGGGTTCCCGACTTCCAGTCATCTATTTGACTCCGGCGATCTTCATATCGACATTCATTTCTCTTGGTAGGTTCATAAACTCTTTTATTAAGCTCAATCTCTCATAACTCTTCTGAATCTGTTTACTTGCCCTCTGTTGTCTTCTATTTTCATCTGTTTTCAAGTTTTGAATTGTTTGAACGCCTGGCACTGTTCTTGCCATATCCGCTTTCTATTGCTAGCATCATGTCTGGGTCATTACTTTCTTATTCTTCACATACTTAGTGCCTGTGCACTTGGCTTTATTCTTGAACTTTGTCGTCTTCTTGACTCTAAGTTTTCTTTTTTTTTTTCATTCAATCCTCTGGCTTCTCTTTTTAGCTCTTTTGCTTAAATCTGTCATTGTTCCAATCTTTCAAGCTCTGCAACTGTTTTCATTCCTCTCCTCCGGTGAAGCTTACGTCATTCTGTCATTTTCATATCCGTCGTCAGACTTCGGCAATTCTCATTCCGGCTTTCCTCTTTCTGGTAAGCCACTGTTCCTCTTAGTTTTATTTCTTGTTGCTTTCCAAGAAGCTCTGCTTCATTGTTAATCACCATTGTTGTTTTACCCGTTATTTCCAAACCATCTTCTTGAATACACACTGTTCACATATCTGTTGATTTCTGCCACTGTTCTTGGCTTGACACAACTGTGCAATCTTTTTGTTTTGATTTCCTGATAGCTTCATCACCATTCTTGATTACGAATTACATTCTTGCTTCTGTTTTCTGTGTCTTTTTTCCAGATTCTTGCTTTCAATCCTTGCCTTCAAACTCCGAGGTGCCAATCGCCGAGAAGAGCTTTGATCAAACTCTTCGGGAGATCGATGCTGAGCTCGAGGCCGAGAAGGCTGCTGAGAAGTCTTACCAACTATCTTCTATATCCTGCCATTGATGCCGAGTAGTTTTGTTTCCTTCTTTTACTCCTTGTACCTTGTACCATGTATTTTGTCCTTCTTTGTATGCTTTTAATCCGGCCGACGTGCCATTTTTGTAGTCTGAATAATTTAATTTTCAATATTCAGGCCGAAGTGCCTTCTTTCTTCTTTAAATGCATTTCTCTAATTTCTTCTTTGAATGAATGTCTTCTTTTTTCTACTCTTGTGTGATTTTACACTTAGAATAATTTGCATGTCTTCAAAGTACACCTTGATTGTGCAATCTCTTCGGGTAAAATACCTCTGACACAACTTCTAATCTTGCTCATCTCGGCCTTGTCCTAATACTTGAAAATATTGTAACAAATGTTTTCACAAGTGTTACTTACGACTTGTCACTTTCTCAATGTCTTCTATCAAGACTTCAGTTTTCCACATTTCAAGTTTTGACAACCTGGTAGTCTCGGCAAGTACGCAAATATTGCTTGAGCTTGTCTTTAACTTGTAAATTTTTCTCAAAAATTTCAACAAATGTTTTAACCATCATCCTTTATCATAACCTCGGTTTAATTTCAGCTTGTAAATTTTTCTCAAAAATTTCAACAAGTGTTAAACCATCTTCCTTTCGATACGACCTCGGTTTTACTATAACTTGTAAATTCACACAGAATTTCAACAAGTGTTTAAACCAATCTTCTTCCGATACGACCCTGGTTTAACTTCAACTTGCAAATTCACACAGAATTTCAACAAGTGTTAAATATCACATCAGTTTAACTTCAACTTGTAAATTCATACGGAATTTCAACAAGTGTTAAATATGACCTCGGTTTAACTTCAACTTGTAAATTCACACAGAATTTCAACAAGTGTTAAACATCATATCGGTTTAACTTCAACTTGTAAATTCACACAGAATTTCAACAGGTGTTAAATATCATATCGGTTTGACTTCAACTTGTAAATTCATACAGAATTTCAACAAGTGTTAAACATCATATCGGTTTAACCAACTTGTAAATTGCTACAAATTTCAACAAGTGTTAAATATCACATTGGTTTAACTTCAACTTGTAAATTCATACAGAATTTCAACAAGTGTTAAATATGATCTCGGTTTAACTTCAACTTGTAAATTCACACAGAATTTCAACAAGTGTTAAACATCATCTCGGTTTAACCAACTTGTAAATTGCTACAAATTTCAACAAGTGTTAAATATCACATCGGTTTAACTTCAACTTGTAAATTCACACAGAATTTCAACAAGTGTTCAATGATTTCGGTTTAACTTCAATTTGTAAATTGCCCACAAATTTCAACAAGTGTTAATCAATGATTTCGGTTTAACTTCAACTTGTAAATTGTCCACAAATTTCAACAAGTGTTAAACAATGATGTCAGTTTAACTTCAATTTGTAAATTGCCCACAAATTTCAACAAGTGTTAAACAATGATTTCGGTTTAACTTCAACTTGTAAATTGTCCACAAATTTCAACAAGTGTTAAACATCTTTGTCTTCTCTCTGCCCCCTAATTGTGTGTTTCTTTTTTATCTTCTAGGATCTGAGATCTTGCTCACTGAACTCTTCTCTTCTCGGATTTAAGTGCCGAGCTCTTGTCTTCTGGAATCTTGGATCTACTCACTCAGGTTGAGCTCTTCTCTTTTCGGACCTATTCATCTAGGCCGAGATCATGTCTTCTGGGATTTGGGATCCAGGATTTGCTCACTTAGGCTGAGCTCTTCTACACTCGAATGTCATCTCCTTGGGAACACTCATGCCCCCTGTCTTTGCGTCCCTTCTGGAAGGGTCTTCATTCTATTTATGTCCACACATTCTCCATCTTTACTAAACTCGTCGTTTTCGCTACGTTGATCTTGTACGATAATGGCCATCTATTCTCCTTTCTTTCCCACAGACGGCGCCAAATTGTGTGAGTGATTTTCTGACCACACTGCCCGCTTAGTAACCAGCTGGAGAGCACCGGCAGAATAGATGACACCTGGTTGACCTGCAACAGAAAGAGAAGATTCCGGCGGTGGTTCGTCCACCCGGGGGCACTTCGACGATCAAGTTAGTATATCTCTCAGAGATACATCAAGTGTTAAACTCACAAGTTTGAGTATTAAAAGCATCCCTTAGACTCATGGGGGTGCATCTCTTTTATAGCCAACATAAACCTAGTCCCAATAGAAGCCTAACTTCTATGGACTCAGGATTACTGCTAATCTTAGACTCCCAGTAAGATTAGGATAAACTTTTTAAGAGTTTTATCTTAATCCAAACTGAAGTCTTCTCTCATTCTAGGACTCTTGCCCCTCATCCGCTTATCTCGAATTCCGATATCTTCGGAGGTAACCTCGGTCTATCCGAGATGACCTCGGCATAACAACCAGGACACGTGACGCCTCGGCTGACACGTCGGCGTCACCTTGGCCACGTATTGGTACTCAGAAAATGTATCCCCACACTTTCTATTCACACAAAGCTCTCTTTGTGAGTTGTCCCCCATCTGCGCAACGGACACTGTTACAGATATCATATATATATATATATATATTTATGGTTATGGTTGTATTTTTAATTTTCTCTTTCACTGAGGCCCCCACAATATGTAGAATATAAGCCACTATGCCACCTTCTGAGAGAGGGAGACAATACAAAATACACTAAGCCACTATGGTTATGGTTGTAATTTTTTTTTGGAAGGAAAATTTTACCTGCTGTGTATTTTTATGTCATTATCTTATCCTATATTCGCTAAAACGGTTCCACAAACAAAAAAAAGATGGAATAGAAATTTACAGACAAGACAAAATACATCAATCAAACTGTTCAAAAAGAGTCTTTATCTTTCCACAATATACACCAACTTTTCTTGAATTTTGTTGTAAAAAGGAGATCATAGGACCAACAATAGTTAACCAGAGAAAGTATATATATATATATAATTTTTTTTCTCTTTTTGTTTAACTAAGGGGTCAATTCCACCACACACTCCCAAATAACTAGTCTTGATTGATTATACAATGAACTTAAAAACAGAGGTATCATGGAGGGCTACAATGAACTTAAAACATTTTCTTGTACTTTGATGATAATCATTATAATGCAATTTGCTCAAAAATGTATATATATATATAATGCAATTGGTGGTTTTGATAAATATGTTTCCTGTATACTTGGTATTTTTTATTATTAAAAATAATCAAAGAGCGGGTTTACATTATTCTTCAAGGTTAGAAGCATAGTCACGTGTGTGAGGATCACCAAAATACTTAAATTATTAATTGATTCTAATAGTTAAACTTAATTCTCATCAAATTTTATTAAAAATAATTTCTATATAAAATCATTGCTAAAAATAATTTTTTGTAACGATTTTTTGCATGTCGCAAAAAATTGACAATTAGTAATTTTTTTTTATTACGGTTTTTATAAATTATCTCTAAAATTTATAATTAGTGACGTTTTTGTGTGTCAAATTTTTAAGCTATTGCTGAAAGTTCAAAAATAGTAACATTTTTTTGTGATGATATTTTTAAATTGTCGTTAAAACTTATAATTAGTGATATTTTTTATAATAATTTTTAAACTGTTGTTGAAAATTAACAATTAGTGACAATTTTTAATACTTCTTAATGAAAAATGTCATTAATTATCATAGAACATATTAGATAATAAGACTGTTTATTAGGACCTACACGTAAATAGCCTAATTTCAATTGTGATACACATATAGATGAGTTTTACACACAGATTTTTTAAAAAAAAAAAAAAAAAATACAATTTTTTAAAATAAAATTTTACAAAAGATTAAATAAAAAAAAATTAAGGGTAAATTAGAAATACACCTCTTAGGATTTGCTTAAAATGCAATTTGTCCCCTGTGATTTTGGAAATTATATTCCGCTCTTTGAAGTTTTTTTAATTCTATAACAAATGGCCTATTATATTAATAAATTATCAAATCAATTTTTTTTAATGATATCAAAAATTTATTTTAATTAATAATTCAAATAATTTTATCAGTGTATCGGAGAGCAATTAGGAATTCAGTTTTTCAGTTAATTTTGTTAAATAAATTTTTTTAATAAAGAGATATTTATAATTTTTCGAATCATAAAGAATAATTTGTATTTTAAATAAATTTCAAATGATGCATTTATAATTTACCCAACATTTAATGTTTCTCTAATGTATTTTTTTCCCCCACATAATTTACTTATGTGCATCTCCTAAAAAAGAGTATTGAATTATGAGAATGACGGGGTTTTTTATTTTTTTATTTTTTTTGGCATAATCTAAATTTGATCACCTAATGAAATTGGGTGACAAGTGTCTTAGACTCTGAGGTGTTACCAAACCCAGCAAGAAAATGACATTGAAGAAATGCACCGCGGTGGTAGATATAAATTCCAATCAATCATTTTCTTTTTCTTTTTCTTTTTTTTTTTTTTCTTTTTTTTTCACACAACCACTTACTTCCTCTTTAATTTCCTTCCTCGTCATTTTGGTTTCTCTCCAAATGCATAAAAAAGAGTAATTATTCACAACATAGTGGAATTAATAATGATGTAAATTGATGTCTGCTCAAAGAAGTTTAGCAACAAGTGTCTTTCAGTGACAGAAGATATAATTAATTTGCAGGTAAAAGAAGCTAAATAGTTGAAAACAACTCCTATAGAGTAATTATTCACAACACACTGGTTTTTTAAAATAATAAAATTAAATATATATAAAATAAAAAAAAAACAGCTTATTTAACACCAAAAAGTTTTATTTGAATTTTTCAAGTATGTGACACTGCCATTTTTTTGCTAGCAATTGAACAGTGGATACACCTATAGAACAAAATCCAAATTCTCTGAAGTAATCTTTTCTAAAATAATCTTAGAGTAATTTTTTATATGACTGAAATTTAATTCTACAAAAATTAAGGATACAATGTTACATATATTCACTTTTACAAAAATCCTAGCCATACAAAAAACTATTCTAAAATCACTTCAAATTATATGACTGAAATGTAATTCTACAAAAATTAAGGATACGATGGTTACATATATTCACTTTTACAAAAATCCTAGCCATACAAAAATTATTCTAAAATCACTTCAAAAAATAATAAATAAATAAATAATTACTCCAAAAAAAAAAAAAAAAAATCCAGACAGGAACAGAACCAAATGTAATGCATTCCCTCAATGAGAAATGGAGAAAGCTAAGGAGATGACGCATGTAGACTTCCTCAATGAGATGGCCATTAAAAAAAAAATTATAAAAAAAAAACAAAACATTTTTAACACCCATTTGATAGAGAGGCTAATGACGAATAACAGGGACAAAAATCAAAGTACAGACAATAGTTATTTTGGTGACTTGGGCAAAGGTCTCCTTATAATCAAGACCATACTTCTGTGAGAAACCTTTGGCAATCAGGCAAGCCTTGGAGTGCTCGAAAGAACTACCAGAACGAGTGCTGACTTTATAGACCCATTTGTAACCAGCTATATTCTTGCTACCAGTAGTTTGTTGCAATGCAGACAACTCATTCTCTGTAGTTTGAACTCGATTAGGATTCGGGGTAGGCATTCATCGGGCGGGGCCAGATGAGGCCAACACTACATAATAAGGGACTTTGTATCTGCCCGGCCCGGCCCTAATGTCGGGCTTCTACATCTGTCCAAGGTTGTCCCAAAAAATAATTATAAATCTCAAGCCCACCTAGTAGCCTATATGTTAAATCCTTTTTTAAAACATTCCATAATTAAATTCAATCACACATTATATTTCTTAAATAAATATACTGACACCGTTTTAAATTGAAGGATTTTGTATATAAATTAAAGGATTTCTTAAATAAATTCAGTCACATATTACCACAAATGTGAGTTTGAATAAAATCAATAAAGACAAAGTCTAGATTCTAACGAAAAACATATTTTTTAATATATTATATTTAATTAATTAATTGATTTAATAGCGGGATGGGCTGGGCTGGGTTAAAAGTACAAATCCTAAGCTCAACCTATTAATATATCAGGCTGAAAATGTTAATCCAACTCGGCCCTATAGGCTAAAACAACCTTGCTAAACCCTAAAAATAAGGGCCGAGTCAAGCGGGCCAACGGGCCGATTTCCATCCCTAATTAGGATATTGATAGGTTTCATTGTAAGACTGGGGTTTTGAAAAGGAATGAATAGCAGACAAGGGTGTAGTATATAGGAGAAAAACATGTGCTAGAAAAAATAAGTTTTACCACAGTCATACGTTGATAAGAGAGATACCGACAAGCATAAGGATTAGTGTCATCAGAAGCAAAAGGTTCAACAGTAAGGGAAGAGACAACCGATGGAGGGAGAGCCTTGCGACGAGAATAGACTAACAACGGAGGAGGCGAGAGAGAGAGAGAGAGAGAGAGAGAGAGAGAGAGAGCATGAGGAGAAGTGGGAACAAGCTCATGGGGGACAATAGAGATGTACTCATCAGGAGGAACCTCAGAAGGAAATGGATCAATATAAACCAAATCCTCTTTGGAAACGGAGGCAGTGATAGGAGAAAACTGAAAGAGGAAATGGATCAATGTAAACCAAATCCTCTTTGGAAACGGGGGCAGTGATAGGAGGAAATTGAAAGTAAGACAGACATTTGAGAATGGAAACATGGCGAGAGACATAAATGCAACGGAGATATGATTATAACAACGGTAATCTTTCCGAGTAAGACTATAACCCAAAAAGACACATAAGATAAGACCAAACACTAATGGGAAAGAAAGAAAGAAAAAACAAGTAGAGCCAAAGACTCAAAGGGGGGAGTAATTAGATACTTCGGAAAATAGAACCTCATAAAGAAAATGACCAGGAAGTAGAGGAGTAGGCATACAGTTGAAAAGAAAAGCAACAGTAAGAATTATCTCACCCAAAAAATAGGGCTTAAGCATAGATAGAGATAAGAAGAGGCTAACCAGTCTCAGGCAGATGACAATGTTTACGTTTAGCCATACCATTATGAGCAAGTGTATTAGAACGTGAAGTTTGGTAAATGGTATCCAAATTGGCCAAATACTCAATGACCAGTTGTGGATGCCGTGCCTTTTTGGTTATTTGGCCTGTTTCCACACTATGTTGTGCCAACTTGGTTTGTCCCACATTAATAGAGTCGCCACTTTATTTTATGGGAAATTAAGAAACCTTTAACAATAAAAACTAAGTTAAGGACCTAATCCGTCATAACCAGAGATTACCAGTTCAGGAGTTAAGGTACAAAAGGAGAAGGTCATTGAATAATAGCACCCTATTTTGTCCAATCTGAATATTGGTATTTACTAATTTCTATTTTATGATTTTCGTGGTTAATTATTCACAAACTTCATTATTAGACCTAAAACCCTTAACAAACTGTAGCTCGACTTTTCGTACCCCCTTTCAGAAGATGAATAAGCCCTACAGTTCGGACTCTACTTGTGGTTCTGAATCTGATTTTACAAGTGCAATGTGAAATAGATATATACAAAAAGAGTCTAAATCTGACAATTCTATTTCGAAAAATCGATGTTTTGAATGAAATGCAAAAAAATGGACTACTTTGCCAGATTTTAGAGTCACCACCTAAATATTTTGTTTTAGGAAATTTAGGAAACCCGAGACTCGTGCCAAAGGCCATTAGTCAGTCATCATCAAAGTGTCTCGATTCGGGAACTTAAGTACGAGAGGAGAAGGTCATGAATTGAGCACCCTACTCGCCCAATCAAAAATCGGCCTCTTCTAATCATGATGTGATTTTCATTTAACATTATATGCTTTTGTTCCAATTATTAAAGTTATCATTATTATGTGACGCACACACAAATATAGACTAACTTGCGAGAATTGGAACATTTGATTTCATGTTTTTGTTTTAAAATTGATTTTGTGAATATGCTACTTAAAAAAAGTGGGCTAAAATATACATTTAATCAAACCATCCCAATTCAAGCAACTAGCCTTCATCCACAGGTATTCAAACAGTTATATCATTTAAGCACTTAGCCTCATGGTATTCACGCTTTAACATGGCAACAATCACATTCATGTAATTATGCTCAAGCAAATAAAAGCTTACTTAGTACTCCAAGCCAAAAGAGAAAATCATTAAAAAAATGCATAAGTCCTAACTATGCAATATGGCTAATGTAATACATGCGATATGCAATTTATTAGGCTCGGCTGCTAATATATGAAACAATTTGATAGCATGCGGTCTAAGCACATATTCAAAGAAATATTAAACTAACAATGTCAGTTAGCATGATGAACCAAGTCTCAGTGCATGCAATACAAGTGGATGCAAACATGAAGTATGCTAAAAGAAACACAATGACCTAAACTACCCATCATAAGCAGTTAAATAAAAGCGAGAAAGACGTGGGATTGGAAGACATACACATCATTACAACATTTTCGCCCTCACCCAGGAGGGTCCGAATTAACTACTTATTACAAATCCAAATGAATAATAACTAAGGGGCTGTCTAATTTATTACAACAATAGTATATATGCAATGATCGCGTGTTGTTCCTCAGAAACCACTCTGTCTGCTTTGTTGGGAACTATTCTGTTTCACCCTCAGTCACAACTGCTAATCAAAAGTGTACAATTTTCCATATATTGGGGTCTAGCCGGCCCCACAATGAAACTCGGTCGAGCTCAAATAAATCTAACTATGCTTTATTTCTTTGCAGAAGACTATTTTTTGTGCCTGAGGTAAAAACAGTGCAGACAGGGTGTTCCTAAGCCATGTTTGTCCCTTTTACTCTTCTCTCTCATGGAGATACTCAAGAGATGAGTGAAGTCATTTCCAAAATCATCAATGAGCAAATTGATTGCTTGATGAGTTAGGGCATGATGTTGGACAAAAATAAATGAATGTAATGAATCAATAACCACTGCACCCTCCTATCATGGAGTGGACTCAAAGAGAGAGGTAGAGACACTTTAAGGTTTATCAAAACATCATGAATTGATGTAAGACAACCCTTGACACAATGGACCTGGCATAATATCCGGCCGAACCAAAACAAGATACTTCATTTTCTTTATGTGGGTTGGTTTATTTTACCAATTTTCTTAGTTCATTCAATTCTTTAGTCCATTTGTTCTTAGTTCATTCCATTCTTTAGTCCACTTGTCCAAAGTGATAATTAAGTCCGCTAAACGAGAAGAAACGTCAAACGTGAGGTGATCCTAAACATGAAAAGGAGATTATGCCATTGACGATGAACCTCCGTAAAGATTAAGCCATTGAGCATAGTGTAGACGCGCCCTTGGGCTTTGCTACTACAGTTCAGACTCAAATGTCACGGTTCTAAATCTAATCCCGCAAAGTGCAATGCAAGACCGATAAATCACCAAAGAGTCCAAATCCGGCAAATCATTTTGAAAAACTGATTTTTAAGAAAGAAGGGCCAAACATGGACTATTTTGCTAGATACAGAGTCGCCACCTAAATATTTTGTTTTGGGAGAATTTAGGAAACCCTGACTCATGCCGAAGGCCACGTGTCCGTCATCACCAAAGTTGCCTCAGCTCGAGAAATTGGGTACGAGAGGGGAAGGTCATCTATGAGCACCCTCGCTCTCTCGATCAAAGATCGGCCTGTACTAAGCATAATATCTTGTCTTTGAAAACAAATGCGTTCTTATTCCGGTTAATTAGCTAGAATTATTATATGATGCGCACAACACATAAATATAGACTAGATTGCCAAATTTGGAATAAAGCATCGTATATCTGTTTGTTTGGAAATGGTTTGAAGTTTGCTACTTGCAAGTAGGCTAAAATACGGATTTCAATGAATCGTTCCAATTCAAGTAATCCAACCTTCACCTACAGGCATTCAAGCAGTTATATCACATAAGCAATTAGCCTCATGGCAAGCATGCTGTCATGTTAACACTCACACACATGCAAGATGCTAAAGCATAAACACTTACATTGTACTCCGAGCCAAAATAAGAAACTAGTTAGAAATCATGCATGATCCTAGTTCATGTTAAAATAGCTAATGCATCGCATGCAAAGTGCAACTACAAGGCTATTCTAAAATGGCATGTGAGATGCAATACTTGATACATGTATTCAACTTGGAATTGAAATACAATGCAGTTAGTATGATGAGCCGAGCCTGGTGCATGCAATACAGATGAATGGATGCACGCATGCGAGCATAAGGTATGCTAAATGAAGTATGCCCTAAAACTAACCATCGTAAGTGGTTAAGTAAAAGGAAGAAAGAAATGGAGGTTGGAAGACATTCATCGCACACACGCAGCTTATTACATAATTATGCCCTCTCGACGGGGGGACCAAAAGAATAATACAAATTAACTAATTAACTAACTAACAAGCTAATTAATTAATTACAAAACCAAATCGAAATAAATAACTATTCTAAGTTATTAAAACACTGAAATGGCCTCGAGACGAGGGATGAACGCATGCTCTAACGGCTTCACCTGGAAATCCATCGCCATGCTTCATGTTGCCTCTGTTTGCACTGCTCTGTACCTCTAAAAACTTTGTCAACTTCTGTGACACTTCTGAACCACTTTGTGGGCATGCTGAGAGGCCATCGGCCAAGAGGTAGGGCCATCGGCCATGGGAAATTGGTCACCGACCAAATATAAGGCTCTTGGCCAAATGTTTGTTGCCGATTGGCACTGAAAGTGGTCGATCGACCATCTCTTCCTGTGAAGAGCCCATGTTGCTGCAGCAGAGGAAAAACAGAGCATGGCAACACATTTACAAGACAATGTCTGCACAACTACACCCCTTATCATGTTTAAGACTCAAAGGTGTGTAGTTTTTGACCCTCGGACCACCAATCACACATTTCAATGCATGATGGCCAAAGAGGCCAAGTGTATAATTCAATATGAAATAAAATGCACAAAAACACATTAGGGGCCCCAACCTCTATCATACTTGATCAAAAGGCAAGGGATGCACACATAATGCAATGCAACCTAAGCATGGAAGCAAGCTAATGCAACATGAGCATGCAAGCAAGCGATATGCAACCTAAGCATGCAAATATGCATGCATACAATGTAGTAGGCATGTAACAACAATACCAATAACAAACATGCAACAACATGTAATCTAACAAGTATGCAAGATGGATGAGCATGCAATAACATGTCAATTAGCAAGCATGCAACAAGCATGTAAGCACAATGTAATAGGACTAGCATGCCACAATATGCAAGGGTGCTAATATGCAACAACATATAATGTACCAAGTATGCAACAAGCATGCAACAAGCATGCGACAACATGCGAGGTAAACATGCGACAACATGGGAAAGGATGGACTTAAACTAAAGTGGACAGCTCTTAAACATGCCCAAATCAGTGGCCGAAGTGAGGAAACAAAAGCATGAAGTACATATACAAACATGCACATTTGATGGCCTAATACTTAAGCATAGGAGAGCAACTTTCAAGAACACTTAAAATGAGACAAATATGCACATGTGACAAACATTTTAAACTCTGAAATCATGCTAGGAATGATGCCAAATTAAGCAACTAAGGCAAGCAAAGCATCCAAGAATGCTTAAAGCTTGAAGCTAGCCAAAGGACTCAAACCATGGCCACACAAAGCAAGCCCCACAGGGCCAAGGGGACCTAAAACAGTCCTAAGGCAGGTCCAAATGAGCCTAAAACATGCAAGGACCAAAGATAAAATAAGCTAGAACGAAGGACCAAAAGCATGACGCATGTAAGGCCACAAAAGGGGTGTTACACTACACCTATAAAAACCAAACATGGCATGACTTAAGCAACCAAAATCAGAGTTATGACATGATAATACAAGACCAAAAACCCACTTAGATGGCATCCCAAAGGCCTAAACATAATGGCATACACAATGACCCATTCATGAGGCATAAAACATCAACTCTTTAAAGCATTAAAGGAGTGACAAGTGCAAGTGTTTGAACATGAAACATGGACTGAAATAGTATAAAAAATGATGCCAAATCATTGAAATGGTCCAACTAAAACATGCTAGTGACTTGGACACTTAAGGCTAACAAGCTAGAATGCCTTATGGCTATACAAAGCATGGCATATATGGTCAAAACAACTCAAATCAGAGCTTAAGCATGTTACAACAAGACTAAAAACTCCTTTGATTTGAGCCAAAATATGCAAGCATGATGGTCTAAACACAAGATGCGTGTGAAGGCAATAGAGAGAATTACAAGACAAGTACATGGTGCATGCAAGAAGCCATTAAACCAACCTTAGACAGAGGTAAAACATGGCAAAATAACACTGAATACTTGCTGAAATGGAGCTAAAACAAGCTAAGCAAACATGCTACCAATATAAGCCATTTATGCAAGCATACAAGACAACAAGGAGAGGGGATGACCCTCTCCTATTTAAGACTCCAAAACCACCTTTCCACCACTAAAAATTCTCTGGATTTCAGTGGTAGAAAGGTCATGCAAAGCTAAGAACAAGGGCAAAAAGGTATGGCCTAAAACAAGGCCTAACAAGGCCTTGGAGGAGGTAAACAACCCCAAACCAAGAAAAGACCTGAAACAAAGATCTAAAGCATAAAAAATCTGAACTTTTTTCAGTTAAGAGCTAAGCTTAAAACAATAAGCAAGAAGGGCTAAAAGCTTAAGCAATAATGGGGTATTAAAAGCAAGAATGCTCACCCTTGTAGAACCTCTTCAAGAACAAGGCTCCAGCAACTTTTCTGAGTTCAAACCAACCCAAGAACTCTGAAATCAACCTCAAGAGACCTCAGCTCCAAGAGGATGGTGTATTGCTAGGTGTTTGTGTGCAATAGTAAGACAATACTATACTTTAGAGTACAAAACAAGATCAAACAAGGTAAGATAGATACAAAACTAAATCTATCACTCTAACCTAATTTTTCTGAACCCTTGAGAAGGGAGGAGGAGCTCCCTTCTTATAGGAATTCAAATCCAAGGCTTCTAGGAGAAGCTAAGTAAAGGGTGCAAATCCCTCCATACGCGTGTATGGAGGGGGTCAATTGTGCATGTCAGCTGTGCCAACTGGCATAAAATACTTGCATAAAGCAGATGAACACGGCTCAGCCAAAAAACATGGTCGATCGACCAACTTAAGTTCCGGCCAACCAAAAAGAATGCCGATCGGCCAACACTTTTGGCCGATGGCAAGGAAACAAGGCCGATGGCTTCAAGCCTTGGCTGATGGATTGAGGGAATGGCCAACAAGGCACCCCCTTTCCTCAGAAGCAAAACACAAGTGTTTGGTCCACAACCAAGCACAAAACAGACAAGTTGAGAGATCTTGAGGCAAGGCGCGCGACCGAGACCTCCGAGAACTCAAAACGAACACGAGCATGGATGATCATCGAGTGTTCAAACGATGACGTCCAAGTCTTGATGACGGTCAAAAATGGAGTGTCTATAGTTGCCCCTCTTTGGCAGAACTCGAAAGTGATAAAAATGACGGGAGTGAATGTCAAAGCCCAGAGACGACCCATTTTTACAAGGCTGAAGACTTAGACAAGCAAACAAGATAACAAGATACGTGCCCGAAGGCGGGGGCAAAATGCAGATGCCATGCACGATGCCGAACATAACTTATGATCATGCAAAGGGAGCTGTAACGATGCATAACATGCAACAGTTTTAAGCAGGCGAACACAAATCTAGCTACATTACATACAAAAAGGATGTAAGAGAATTATACAATTCTCGCTACGTCTCACGCGGAGAATACCATACCGTCCGGTTCGTTTGGTCTCGCCAGCTTCAAATAAACCGTACATACAATATCGTGCCTGTAAAAGAAAAAAACTTAACAGGTACAATATCGTTAGAAACATGCATAGCAATGCAAGTGAAAAGTGAGTGATAACGCAAGTGAAGTGTGAAGTGCATGACAATGCAAGTAGAACATGCGAAACAATGTAAGTTAGAAAGGGTGCGAAACAACGCAATAGAGAGGCTAATGACGAATAACAGGGACAAAAATCAAAGTACAGACAATAGTCATTTTGGTGACTGGGCAAAGGTCTCCTTATAATCAAGACCATACTTCTGTGAGAAACCTTTGGTAGTCAGGCAAGCCTTGGAGTGCTCGAAAGAACTACTAGAACGAGTGCTGACTTTATAGACCCATTTGCAACCAGCTATATTCCTGCTACCAGTAGTTTGTCGCAATGCAGACAACTCATTCTCTGTAGTTTGAACCCGATTAGGATTCGGGGTAGGCATCCATCGGGCTGGGCCAGACGAGCCCAACACTACATAATAAGGGACTTTGTATCTGCCCGGCCCAGCCCTAATGTCGGGCTTTCACATCTGCCCAAGCTTGTCCTAAAAAATAATTATAAATCTCAAGCCCACCTAGTAGCCTATATGTTAAATCCTTTTTTAAAACATTCCATAATTAAATTCAATCACACATTATATTTCTTAAATAAATATACTGACACCGTTTTAAATTGAAGGATTTTGTATATAAATTAAAGGATTTCTTAAATAAATTCAGTCACATATTACCACAAATGTGAGTTTGAATAAAATCAATAAAGATAAAGTCTAGATTCTAACGAAAAACATATTTTTTAATATATTATATTTAATTAATTAATTGATTTAATAGCATGATGGGCTAGGCTGGGTTAAAAGTATAAATCCTAAGCTCAACCTATTAATATATCAGGCTGAAAATATTAATCCAACTCGGCCCTATAGGCTAAAACAACCTTCCTAAACCCTAAAAATAAGGGCCGGGTCAAGCGGGCCAACGGGCCGATTTCCATCCCTAATTAGGATATTGATAGGTTTCATTGTAAGACTGGGGTTTTGAAAATGAATGAATAGCAGACAAGGGTGTAGTATATAGGAGAAAAACATGTGTTAGAAAAAATAAGTTTTACCACAGTCATACGTTGATAAGAGAGATACCGACAAGCATAAGGATTAGTGTCATCAGAAGCAAAAGGTTCAACAGTAAGGGAAGAGACCGGTGGTGGAGGAGCCTTGTGACAAGAATAAACTAATAATGAAAGAAGAAAGGAGCAAGAGAGAGAGAGAGAGAGAGCATAAGGAGAAGTGGGAACAAGCTCATGGGGGACAATAGAGATGTACTCATCAGGAGGAACCTCAGAAGGAAATGGATCAATGTAAACCAAATCCTCTTTGGAAACGGAGGCAGTGATAGGAGAAAATTGAAAGAGGAAATGGATCAATGTAAACCAAATCCTCTTTGGAAACGGGGGCAGTTATAGGAGGAAATTGAAAGTAAGACAGACATTCGAGAATGGAAACATGGCGGGAGACATAAATGCAACGGAGATATGATTATAACAACGGTAATCTTTCCGAGTAAGACTATAACCCAAAAAGACACATAAGATAAGACCAAACACTAATGGGAAGGAAAGAAAGAAAGAAAAAACAAGCAGAGCCAAAGACTCAAAGGGGGGAGTAATTAGATACTTCAGAAAATAGAACCTCATAAAGAAAATGACCAGGAAGTAGAGGAGTAGGCATACAGTTGAAAAGAAAAACAACAGTAAGAATTATCTCACCCAAAAAAAAAAGGGCTTAAGCATAGATAGAGATAAGAAGAGACTGACCAGTCTCAGGCAGATAACAGTGTTTACGTTTAGCCATACCATTATAAGCAAGTGTATTAGAACGTGAAGTTTGGTAAATGGTATTCAAATTGGCCAAATACTCAATGACCAGTTGTGGACGCCGTGCCTTTTTGGTTATTTGGCCTGTTTCCACACTATGTTGTGCCAACTTGGTTTGTCCCACATTAATAGAGTCGCCACTTTATTTTATGGGGAATTAAGAAACCTTTAACAATGAAAACTAAGTTAAGGACCTAATCCGTCATAACCAGAGATTACCAGTTTAGGAGTTAAGGTACAAAAGGAGAAGGTCATTGAATAATAGCACCCTATTTTGTCCAATCTGAATATTGGTATTTACTAATTTCTATTTTATGATTTTCATGGTTAATTATTCACAAACTTCATTATTAGACCTAAAACCCTTAACAAACTGTAGCTCGACTTTTCGTACCCCCTTTCAGAAGACGAATAAGCCCTACAGTTCGGACTCTACTTGTGGTTCTGAATCTAATTTTACAAGTGCAATGTGAAATAGATAAACACAAAAAGAATCCAAATCTGATAATTCTATTTTGAAAAATCGATGTTTTGAATGAAATGCAAAAAAATGGAATACTTGCCAGATTTTAGAGTCACCACCTAAATATTTTGTTTTAGGAAATTTAAGAAACCCGAGACTCGTGCCAAAGGCCATTAGTCAGTCATCACCAAAGTGTCTCGGTTCGGGAACTTAAGTACGAGAGGAGAAGGTCATGAATTGAGCACCCCACTCGCCCGATCAAAGATCGGCCTCTACTAATCATGATGTGATTTTCATTTAACATTATATGCTTTTGTTCCAATTATTAAAGTTATCATTATTATGTGACGCACACACAAATATAGACTAACTTGCGAGAATTGGAACATTTGATTTCATGTTTTTGTTTAAAAATTGATTTTGTGAATATGCTACTTAAAAAAAGTGGGCTAAAATATACATTTAATCAAACCATCCCAATTCAAGCAACTAGCCTTCATCCACAGGTATTCAAACAGTTATATCATTTAAGCACTTAGCCTCATGGTATTCACGCTTTAACATGGCAACAATCACATTCGTGTAATTATGCTCAAGCAAATAAAAGCTTACCTAGTACTCCAAGCCAAAAGAGAAACTCATTAAAAAAAATGCATAAGTTCTAACTATGCAATATGGCTAATGTAATACATGTGATATGCAATTTATTAGGCTCGGCTGCTGATATATGAAACAATTTGATAATATGCGGTCTAAGCACATATTCAAAGAAATATTAAACTAACAATGTCAGTTAGCATGATGAACCAAGTCTCGGTGCATGCAATACAAGTGGATGCAAACATGAAGTATGTTAAAAGAAACACGATGACCTAAACTACCCATCATAAGCAGTTAAATAAAAGCGAGAAAGACGTGGGGTTGGAAGACATACACATCATTACAACATTTTCGCCCTCACCTAGGAGGGTCCGAATTAACTACTTATTACAAATCCAAATGAATAATAACTAAGGGGCTGTCTAATTTATTACAACAATAGTATAAATGCAATGATCCCGTGTTGTTCCTCAGAAACCACTCTGTCTGCTTTGCTGGGAACTATTCTGTTTCACCCTCAGTCACAACTGCTAATCAAAAGTGTACAATTTTCCATATATTGGGGTCCAGCCGGCCCCACAATGAAACTCGGTCGAGCTCAAATAAATCTAACTGTGCTTTATTTCTTTGTAGAAGACTATTTTTTGTGCCTGAGGTAAAAACAGTGCAGACAGGGTGTTCCTAAGCCATGTTTGTCCCTTCTACTCTTCTCTCTCATGGAGATACTCAAGAGATGAGTGAAGTCATTTCCAAAATCATCACCGCTCCCTCCTATCATGGAGTGGACTCAAAGAGAGAGGTAGAGACACTTCAAGGTTTATCAAAACATCATGAATTGATGTAAGACAACCCTCGACACAATGGACTTGGCATAACATCCGGCCGAACCAAAACAAGATACTTCATTTTCTTTATGTGGGTTGGTTCATTTTACCAATTTTCTTAGTTTATTCCATTCTTTAGTCCATTTGTTCTTAGTTCATTCCATTCTTTAGTCCATTTGTCCAAAGTGATAATTAATCCGCTAAATGAGAAGAAACGTCAAACGTGAGGTGATCCTAAACATGAAAAGGAGATTATGCCATTGACAATGAACCTCCGTAAAGATTAAGCCATTGAGCATAGTGTAGACGCGCCCTTGGGCTTTGCTACTACAGTTCGGACTCAAATGTCACGGTTCTAAATCTAATCCCGCAAAGTGCAATGCGAGACCGATAAATCACCAAAGAGTCCAAATCCGGCAAATCGTTTTGGAAAACTGATTTTTAAAAAAGAAGTGTCAAACATGGACTGCTTTGCCAGATACAGAGTCGCCACCTAAATATTTTGTTTTGGGGGAATTTAGGAAACCCTGACTCGTGCCGAAGGCCATGTGTCCGTCATCACCAAAGTTGCCTCGGCTCGGGAAATTGGGTACGAGAGGGGAAGGTCATCTATGAGCACCCTCGCTCGCCCGATCAAAGATCGGCCTGTACTAAGCATAATATCTTGTTTTTGAAAACAAATGCATTCTTATTCCGGTTAATTAGCTAGAATTACTATGTGATGCGCACAACACATAAGTATAAACTAGATTGCCTAATTTGGAACAAAGCATCGCATATCTGTTTGTTTGGAAATGGTTTGAAGTTTGCTACTTGCAAGTAGGCTAAAACACGGATTTCAATGAATCGTTCCAATTCAAGTAATCCAACCTTCACCCACAGGCATTCAAGCAGTTATATCACATAAGCAATTAGCCTCATGGCAAGCATGCTGTCATGTTAACACTCACACACATGCAAGATGCTAAAGCATAAACACTTACATTGTACTCCGAGCCAAAATAAGAAACTAGTTAGAAATCATGCATGATCCTAGTTCCTGTTAAAATGGCTAATGCATCGCATGCAAAGTGCAACTACAAGGCTATTCTAAAATGGCATGTGAGATGCAATACTTGATACATGTATTCAACTTGGAATTGAAATACAATGCAGTTAGTATGATGAGCCGAGCCCGGTGCATGCAATACAGATGAATGGATGCACGCATGCGAGCATAAGGTATGCTAAATGAAGTATGCCCTAAAACTAACCATTGTAAGTGGTTAAGTAAAAGGAGAAAAAAAAAAGGAGGTTGGAAGACATGCATCACACACACGCACGCTTATTACATAATTATGCCCTCTTGACGGAGGGACCAAAAGAATAATACAAATTAACTAATTAACTAACTAACAAGCTAATTAATTAATTACACAACCAAATCGAAATAAATAACTATTCTAAGTTATTAAAACACTGAAATGGCCTCGAGACGAGGGATGAATGCATGCTCAGACGGCTTCACTTGGAAATCCATCGCCATGCTTCATGTTGCCTCTGTTTGCACTGCTCTGTACCTCTGAAAACTTTGTCAACTTCTGTGACACTTCTGTGACACTTCTGAACCACCTTGTGGGCATGCTGAGAGGCCATCGGCCAAGAGATAGGGCCATCGACCAAGAGATATGGCCATCGGCCATGGGAAATTGGTCACCTACCAAATATAAGGCTCTTGGCCAAATGTTTGTTGCCGATTGGCACTGAAAGTGGTCGATCGACCATCTCTTCCTGTGAAGAGCTCATGTTGCTACAGCAGAGGACAAACAGAGCATGGCAACACATTTACAAGACAATGTCTGCACAACTACACCCCTTATCATGTTTAAGACTCAAAGGTATGTAGTTTTCGACCCTCGGACCACCAATCACACATTTCAATGCATGATGGCCAAAGAGGCCAAGCGTACAATTCAATATGGAATAAAATGCACAAAAACACATTAGGGGCCCCAACCTCTATCATGCTTGATCAAAAGGCAAGAGATGCATACATAATGCAATGCAACCTAAGCATGGAAGCAAGCTAATGCAACATGAGCATGCAAGCAAGCGATATGCAACCTAAGCATGCAAATATGCATGCATACAATGTAGTAGGCATGCAACAACAATACCAATAACAAACATGCAACAACATGTAATCTAACAAGTATGCAAGATGGAGGAGCATGCAATAACATGTCAATTAGCAAGCATGCAACAAGCATGTAAGCATAATCTAATAGGACTAGCATGCCACAATATGCAAGGGTGCTAATATGCAACAACATATAATGTACCAAGTATGCAACAAGCATGCGACAACATGCGAGGTAAACATGCAACAACATGCGAAAGGATGGACTTAAACTAAAGTGGACAGCTCTTAAACATGCCCAAATCAGTGGCCGAAGTGAGGAAACAAAAGCATGAAGTACATATACAAACATGCACATTTGATGGCCTAATAATTAAGCATAGGAGAGCAACTTTCAAGAACACTTAAAATGAGACAAATATGCACATGTGACAAACATTTTAAACTCTGAAATCATGCTAGGAATGATGCCAAATTAAGCAACTAAGGCAAGCAAAGCATCCAAGAAAGCTTAAAGCTTGAAGCTAGCCAAAGGACTCAAATCATGGCCACACAAAGCAAGCCCCATAGGGCCAAGGGGACCTAAAACAGTCCTAAGGCAGGTCCAAAATGACCCTAAAACATTCAAGGACCAAAGCTAAAATAAGCTAGAACGAAAGACCAAAAGCATGAGGCATGTAAGGCCATAAAAGGGGTGTTACACTACACCTATCAAAACCAAACATGGCATGACTTAAGCAACCAAAATCAGAGTTATGGCATGATAATACAAGACCAAAAACCCACTTAGATGGCATTCCAAAGGCCTAAACATGATGGCATACACAATGACCCATTCATGAGGCATAAAACATCAACTCTTTAAAGCATTAAAGGAGTGACAAGTGCAAGTGTTTGAACATGAAGCATGGACTGAAATAGTATAAAAAATGATGCCAAATCATTGAAATGGTCTAAGTAAAACATGCTAGTGACTTGGACACTTAAGGCTAACAAGCTAGAATGCCATATGGCTATACAAAGCATGGAATATATGGTCAAAACAACTCAAATCAGAGCTTAAGCATGTTACAACAAGACTAAAAACTCATTTGATTTGAGCCAAAATATGCAAGCATGATGGTCTAAACACAAGATGCATGTGAAGGTAATAAAGAGGATTACAAGACAAGTACATGGTGCATGCAAGAAGACATTAAACCAACCTTAGACAGAGGTAAAACATGGAAAAATAACACTGAATACTTGCTGAAATGGAGCTAAAACAAGCTAAGCAAACATGCTACCAATATAAGCCATTTATGCAAGCATACAAGACAACAAGGAGAAGGGATGGACCTCTCCTATTTAAGACTCCAAAATCACCTTTCCACCACTAAAATTCCTCTGGATTTTAGTGGTAGAAAGGTCATGCAAAGCTAAGAACAAGGGCAAAAAGGTATGGCCTAAAACAAGGCCTAACAAGGCCTTGGAGGTGGTAAACAACCCCAAACCATGAAAAGACCTGAAACAAAGATCTAAAGCATAAAAAATCAGAACTTTTATCAGTTAAGAGCTAAGCTTAAAACAATAAGCAAGAAGGGCTAAAAGCTTAAGCAATAATGGGGTATTAAAAGCAAGAATGCTCACCCTTGTAGAACCTCTTCAAGAACAAGGCTCCAGCAACTTTTCTGAGTTCAAACCAACCCAAGAACTCTGAAATCAACCTCAAGAGACCTCAGCTCCAAGAGGATGGTGTATTGCTAGGTGTTTGTGTGCAATAGTAAGACAATACTACACTTTAGAGTACAAAACAAGATCAAACAAGGTAAGATAGATACAAAACTAAATCTATCACTCTAACCTAATTTTTCTGAACCCTTGAGAAGGGAGGAGGAGCTCCCTTCTTATAGGAATTCAAATCCAAGGCTTCTAGGAGAAGCTAAGTAAAGGGTACAAATCCCTCCATACACGTGTATGGAGGGGGTCAATTGTGCATATTAGTTGTGCCAACTGGCATAAAATATCTGCATAAAGCAGATGAACATGGCTCAGCCAGAAAACATGACCGATCAACCAACATAAGTGCCAGCCAACCAAAAAGAGTGCCGATCGGCCAACGCATTTGGCCGATGGCAAGGAAACAAGGCCGATGGCTTCAAGCCTTGGCCGATGGATTGAAGGAATGGCCAACAAGCCACCCCCTTCCCTCAGAAGCAAAAACACAAGTGTTTGGTCCACAACCAAGCACAAAACAGACAAGTTGAGAGATCTTGAGGCAAGGCGCGCGACCGAGACCTCCGAGAACTCAAAACGAACACGAGCATGGATGATCATCGAGTGTTCAAACGATGACGTCCAAGTCTTGAGGACGGTCAAAAATGGGGTCTCTACACATAGGTCTCATTTTCATGCTTTGAATAACTATTGATCGATTGAAATAACTCTCAAAGAAAAGAGGGAGGTTGTAGAAATGAACACATGAATTCATTTATTAGAATGAGACTCTTGATATGAGAATTAACCAAAGAAAAGCAATTAAAGCAAGGGTAACACAACACGACAAGGTAGATAGGAGGTCTTACAACACAACAAGCTATATATATTCAATGCATACACTAATTAAATAAATTAGGAGAGCCCTAAAATAGCCCCTAATATGCTAAAAACAGTGGCTAAAATCAAAACAAAGTAAGTAAAAAGAGTAGAGAAAAGCTATGGAACAAAGCATAAGGAGGGGTGACTAACCCCTCCAATTTCAAAACCTCAAATCATGTTTTTGGACGTCAATTCAATTCTGAAAATCGGTATATAAAGGTAAAAAAAATAGAGTAAAAGAGTACAAAAAGATGAAAGAAGAAAGTGCAAAATTATACCTTTGAAAGAGAGGTAAGCTCTTAGTTAACAAACTTGATTCCAACACCCTCAAGTATGAGTTATGGTTCACAAATCTCGATTAATTTCCAAGTCCAAGCTCTATGTTGATATGGCATGAATGGATGATATAAAGATCATGAAAGTAGGAAGATGACTTACAAAAGAAGGATTACGCTTATATAATTTAGTATCTCTAAACCTTGATATTTATCAACCTTTTAACCTTTCCAACCTCTCAACTCAGTCCAACAGCTTCGTATTTATAGAGAATGAGCTGCAGGTCAAAATATCTGCAGAAATAGATAGCTGGTAGATATTTACATAATCTGCTTGGAAAAGTCAAGAGGCCCGGCCTGGCATTGATACCCACGGCCAACCATCACTGAGGCACGGCCGGGCCTCAGTGTATGTCCACTATTCTTCACTCTCAGGTTCAATGCAGGTTGGTACAATGTTCAAAATTGAGTTTCTAGGGTAGAAATACAGTGGGTATGACAAGTTGGGATTGTTTAGAGCTTGAAATCGGATTTCTTTGTTGAGAATTCAAACCATTTACATAATGTAACATTCATCATTGAGTGCTTGGAATCAAGCGCCTAAGTCTTATGATTGGTCAAAATTGGGGTGTATACACCTGTTATGGTCAAAGAAAGGATTGATGGCAACTTTGGGATTTTTAGGTGGGATGATGACCTTATTGTCATTCAAGTCTTGAATTTCATGCTGAAGGCGAAAGCAATGGTCAGTATCATGACCATGTTGTTGATAGAAGGTACAACAGTGGGTGGAGTTATGTTTGGTTGGGAGTGGATATGTGAGTGACTTTGGTTCAAAATGTTTGAGATAGCCTTTTTTTAGTGAGGATTTGAAAATCTTTAGACAATGCAATGTAGAGGTGATCAAAGGTGCGGTTTTAAAAGTGACGAGCACCAGTCTTAAAAACATTGGCAAAGAGGTTAGCAGGTATTAACTGGACACTCACAGGAAGGACTCCTATGGGTTTTGAGGAATGCATGACAATGCAAATGACGTGCGAGACAACGAATGCATGACAATGCAAATGACGTGCGAGACAACGAATGCATGACAATGCAAATGACGTGCGAGACAACGAATGCATGACAATGCAAATGACGTGCGAGACAACGAATGCATGACAATGCAAATGACGTGCGAGACAACGAATGCATGACAATGCAAATGACGTGCGAGACAACGAATGCATGACAATGCAAATGACGTGCGAGACAACGAATGCATGACAATGCAAATGACGTGCGAGACAACGAATGCATGACAATGCAAATACAATGTAAATGAGGAAATGCATGACAATGCAAATGACGTGAGCATGACTATGCATGTACTGAAATGCATGACAATGCATGTAACATAATAAGATGTATGATGATGCAAATGAGATATACGAAACAACGCGGATGGAGGGGCGCAAGACAATGCGACCTAAGGAATGTGCATGACAATGCAAGCATGGCGTGCGCGACAACGCATAAGAGATGTGCATAACAATGCAAGCATCGCGTAAGAGATGTGCATAACAATGTAAGTAGGGTGTGCGCAACAACGCATATAGAGATGTGCATAACAATGCAAGCACGGTGTGCGCTACAACGCATATAGAGATGTGCATAACAATGCAAGAGCGAAATGACGTATAACCAATGTGCGCTCATTATAAACACGACAAAACGTTGTAATGCAACGTATTTAAAGCAATTTTCAAATCACGCAAGAGACAAAAGGATACAGAAAAGGATACTCCTTGCGCGCATCGAGCATCACACACGGAAGACACGGTTCGAGGTCAACACGAAGGCCGGCTAAGCTTCGAAAATGTACTTTCTTGCACTTCTTGAGAGATGAAGGTCTCAAATCACATAACTGACCCAACCAAGGGTGTGGGAGGTGCATCGACCGCAAGGGGAGTCCATCGGCCACCTATCGGCCACAAAATGAGCTCATCGGCCAAAAATGGCAGTTTCGGGGCAATTTTGTCTTTTGGCCCCAGGTCTTTAAATATAAGGTTCCAAACCTTATATTTTCACTTCACCTTAGCTCGAAAATCCTTCCTCTATCTCCCAAGGTGATTTTCTTCACTTCGATCCTCGTTTTTCTTTTGTTTTCGAGCCTTTTCCATCGTTCGATTCGCGAAACCCTTCCTGTTTCGCACACTTTGAACCGATCGAAATTCGTTTTCGGTGTCTCTTTCTTGGTTTCCACCACTTGGGGTCTGTTTCCCCCGAGTTACACCTCGATCTTCGTGCCTTTTCCACACTCTGACCTTTTCTCCCATTTTCACCCCCTTGGGGTTGACTTTTTGGTTGACTTTTTGTATTCTTGCTCATTTTTCACATTCTCGGCCATTTTCGCACTCTTCTTGAGATGGTATATGAGATTCCACGGGGTGGGAGTCCCCCAGAGATGGACATGGATCCTGCGGTCGAGCTCTTGCCTCTTCGTGTCCGACCATTCGACCCGGCGACCTATAGGCCGGCAATATACGTGTTGCCTCCCGATGGCATCCGCTACTCCAGGAGCTATGTGCGGGGTGCGCCACTGGAGCTTTTGTTGCGTGAGCTAGAGTCACATCTGTCCTACGGCGCTTATGAGGTACACTCCTTCTCTGTTTCATTTTCTGCAATGTAGAACATATAACTGCGATAGTCGATTCTGCTCTTTAACTGCTTGACTCGGACACACTGACACATCATATGCGTAGTTCACCGTGAGCACACCCACATCCGATATCTGTATAAACTTGAACACATGCACAGACACTACATTTTCAACTGAATAACCCGAACACACTGATACATCATATGTGTAGTTCACCTAGGGCACACTCGCACCCGATATCTGTGTAATCTTGAACACATGCACACACACTGTATATTCATCAATTCTGAATGCATTCAAACATGCTGTATTTCTGACATTGCTTCGCATCTGTCTGTTTTGATCACAGGGAGATTCCCATGCCTTCCGGGGGTATGGGAATACCATCACTTGCGGTTGGTACATGAAGCTGCCCGATGCGGTCTGCCATATTGTCGACCAGGCCGGCTTCGGCCCTTTCTGCATGGGACTCTCGTGCCTCACTGCGAGTAGGCCCCTTCTTGCTGCTTTGGTGGAGAGGTGGTGGGACACCACCGACTCCTTCCACCTTTCTACTGCCGGGGAGAAGACGATGACTACCTTCGACTTCTCGATGATCACCGGCATCGGGGTAGGGGGTGATCCGATCCCCTTCGATACTGATATGGACGAGTGGGACATCGCCCAGATGCACTTGCTGAGCGCTCAGCCACCTCTTGCCCGGCCAAGGTTCGTGAGGTACTCATGGTTCGAGGACCACTTTCGGATTCAGGTGCCCACGACCCGAGAGGAAGCAGAGCAGTATGCCCACGGCTTCATCATGTTCCTGCTGGGGACCACACTCTTCGCCAACCAGGCAAACACTGTCGCCCTATACTTGCTGAGCGCACTGGTGGACGTGACCAGGATCCGCCGCTATGACTGGGGTGGCACAGGCTTGGCCACTCTCTATGGATATATGAGCTCATCTTCCTGCCGCAGCGGACACCTGCTCGGAGGATATTGGCGAGCCTGAGAGGTACACTTTCCCTTTATGCTTTACAGTTCTGCTTTATATTATCTGTACACCGCACACACTGCACACTCTAAACAATACACTGCACACACTGCACAATACTTTGCGCAATATACTGCACAATACAATTATTCTGTGATTTCTGCTTTATTCTGCATTTTTGCTTTATTTGATAAGCATGCTGATGTTTACCTTGTCATACTCTGTAGTTGTGGGTGTATGTCTACTTTCCTAGGCTTGCCCCAGTGCCAGATGTTGAGATTCCCCTTGGCATTCCATTTTCTCACCACTTCGATGTGAGATGCGAGCGGAGGCCACGGGAGTCTTTTGTGTTCTTCTGCCGATATTTCGATACCATTACCGCTGCAGACGTATGTCAAACTTTAGAGTTCATTTAAGCTTCGCTTTACATTGTACTTTCAACAGTGGATAACAAACTGTATATCATTTGCAGATCACCTGGCAGCCTTGGGCCCCGTTGCTGGAGGCAGTCAAAGATTAGTATGCGGGCGCTCGGGAGACTGCCTGATTCAGAGTTTTGTTGGAGGGCCCGGTTTGTCGGGCTTGGTACCTGGGCGAGCGCTTCCTGCGTCAGACTTTAGGCTTACCGGAGCAGATAGTTCCTCGGCCACCTCCTATCCACATGAGGCACACGGAGAGATACACTCGAAAGGAGATGACCGACTACACGATCCGCTGGGACTCCGAGTTCTTCAGGGACGAGGGCGACTACACTGAGTTTATTCAGGCTTATCTCATACGGCCTTTGACCGGTGCTCGCTGAGTTAAGAGACAGAGACCTGCGGCGCCAGTGGCAGGAGTAGGAGCATCGAGGGCAACTCAGGCCCGTGAGAGGAGTGGGTCCCGGAGAGGACAGGGAGTTGGATGGCTAGAGCTGCCTATGACGATGACATGCCGAGGACAGGGTGAGGAGACATACCAGATACCTATCGCTCCTCCTCCGGCTGCGCACGAGCTTATCGGAGTCTACGGCTCGACCCCGGTATGTACTACTAGACTTTGCATTCCGCACAGTTATTTCATTTCATTTGATATTCCGCAGAATACTAATGACTTCAACACTTTTGCAGGCTTCTGTCGAGTACACTCGCCGGCCTCTAGAGCTGACTGCCTCCGTGATGGGGATATTGTAGTGGAGCATCGATCTGTTGACCATCTACAGTATCCCGGTAAGTTCCTTCAACCGCAATCTCAAACTTTGCGTAATCTGTTTCATACTGATCTGATATACCACCTTGTCGATACGGCACTTGATATACAACACTCACGGCACTGATACACTTGAACTTACATACTGCTCACAACATTGCTCACGGCATTCATACACTGTACTCGGATACTGCTCACAGCATTCATACACTATACTCACACATTGCTCATAACATTCATACACTATACTCACACATTGCTCACAACATTCATACACTGGACTCACACATTGCCCACAGCATTTATACACTGTACTCACACATGGCCCACAGCATTCATACACTGTACTCATACATTGTATTCGGTATTCATACCCTACTTTGCGTAGCATAGCTGATGCATTTTCCATTTGTTCCTTTCAGGCCCCATTCCAGATTCCGGCCGTGGGAGATGCTCCAGCTGGACCATCCGTACCTGCCTGAGGAAGAGGGGGAGTCAAGCGGAGGATGACTATCCACAGCCGAGGTAGACACAGGCGCACCCGTGCTGAGAGTAGTTCACGAGAGCCCTCCCAGGATGATTTTGATGAGGAGGTGACGTCGTCCCAGGGTGAGGCCGAAGACAGCTCAGACTCTTACTGCGGAGCCGGCGATGGTGATCCTGGACCCTCGTCCAGAAAGAGGACCAGGACGGATTCCCGTGCTCGAGATGACTGATATTGATCTAGACACTTGCTGCTTTTCTTTTTGCTTTGTTCAGTCATTTTGTTGCTCTTTTCCTTTTTTGCTTTACTTTTCTTTTTGCTAGTAGTTTAAGCACATTGTACTGCCTCAGGCAGGTTTTATTTTCTCAAAACTATGTACTTTTGCAAAAGACATGATGAAATGAAACAGCTATTTCGTTCAAAAAGTGTTACATTTGTACATTCTATGCATCGCATCGCATTACATAACAATGTAAATGAGATTGAACTTTTGTTTTGAAAACCAAACACTCGAATTGCAATTAATCAGGTAGTGAGCCAACTAACTACAAAATATCTCGATAAGCAAAACAAAGAACTCGACAAGCTAACCAAGTGTAAATATGACTCAATAAGCAAAACAAAGACTTAAAGAATACGAAATACAACTCGATAAACAAATGTACAACAACTCGATAAGCAAATAAGCGCGACTTCACAAAATCAACACCGGAAAGCACTGGAAGTGGAACCAATCACAAGTTCTCAACATGTTCAACACATAGACTGCTCATAGAACAAGGGAAAAGGCCATCGGCCAAAGGGAGAGGCCATCGGCCACAATAAATGGCCATCGGCCAGCATTTTTAGCCGATCAGCCAAAAAGGATGGTCGGTTGGTACTATTTTTGGCCGATCGGCCAATAATGGCAAGCACCTCCAGAATGTTGACACCTGTCTTCCACTCAACACCTTATCTTCTGCAAAATCCTCAACTTCGTAGTTTTCCTCATTTCAACACTGATTTGCACCAAATGAACGAGTTTCTTGTCCAAAATCTCACAAATTGGATTGCCAACTTGGATGGCTCGGAAAAGCTGAATTTCCGAGGCTTCGGCATAAATGCACTATTCACTTTGGGTCGCACCCCGCTGCGTTTTCCATTCCTATATGCCGCGACAAGGTTTTGGAATCCGGTGACACACATCTTTAGCTTTAGCAGACAAGAGCTGTGTCCCACTTTCGAGGATTTCCAAGCTTTAATGAAATCCTAGCGCGATGAAGAAATCTTGCCTCAACTCCGGTTTGGCCACGTCCAAGCTTTAGGAAGGATGTGCGGCCTTACTTTGCATGACGCTCGGTCATTGATTCACGGCGGAGAGCTGGACATTCTGAGCTTGGTTTGCCGGTTTTCTGATGCTGGTGATCGCGGCGACCATCATTGGCAAGGTTATCGGCGACATGCGCTTTTCTTGTGCATGTTATCTCATTTCTTACTTGCCCCAGGCTCCGGTGGGTTTAGCACTCGTTTGATTGAGGTCGCCAAGGGCTTGAAAGGGGGCAAAAGCTGCATCGTCATGACACTAGCAGAAACATTGATGGGTTTGGATGCTTTTCATCGTCGAGAGACGGCTAGGTTTGCGGGGAGTCCACTACTATTGCAGGAAATGTTTCCCACCCCATCTCACATATGTATTGCTCACATCACTCGGCCCTCAGGCTCAATTTTTCTCTCAAAACCCTTTGCTCACTTTTTCTCTCAACGTACACCTGTCTATACTTTAATCTCTCATTTTTCATCCCTCCCCAGGTGTGGTTGATGGACAAGTTGAGAGTGGTGGACTCATGTTCGGTATATTCAGCTCGCAGCTATTCCTTCCGGCGACGTCTAGTCGATGCTCCGGATGAGGGATGGTGGTACAACTGGATGTGCAGTTTGTCCGCGGACCACATTGTTTGGCGCTGCCCTTGGCTTAACTTGCCGACAATGAGTTACAGCATGACGCATCAGCCCGGGATCTAGTTGATTGGCTTGACACACTGCGTGTTCTATTTTTCGTTCCAGTTCCGGCGCCAGTTCGGACATGATCAGACTTTCCTAGAAGAGGGGATTGAGTACCCTGCTACATTTTTGGTTCGAGGCGCGTAGCTAGCTCGGTATGGACAGCCTGGAGGACGAGAGAGCTTCTAGCCCCCGCTCCTACTTTCAGCTGCACCCTCTCTGATGAGTGCTTAGATTGACTCAATGAAGAGGCACAGATAGGGCCCACTTTGGCATCAGAGGCTTCGACCAGCTCTGGGAGGGGACGCAGGAACACCTGACTATGCCCCGGATTTATTTGCTTTAATCAGAACTTTCAAGTTTTCTTTATGAATGTAATGAAAAGCAACTTCAATTTTGTATTCAAGAGCAAGAGAACTCTGTATTGAAATCAATGAAATTGAAGGTTATGGGTACTGAAAATTTTTCGTTTGGTCCAAAAATGGTCTAAGTTGTAAAAAGATTAATTTGAGCAAAATCAACTTTTATTAAAACTTTTCAAAACCATTTTTGATATGGATTAGAACTGGACATGCCTGAGATCTGTCACTGAGATGCACAACCCTGGATTCCAGCAACTGAAAAGTTACCCCTAGCCTGAGTAGCACTGCACCGGAGATCATAACCGAGCTCTTGAATGCTGAATAGACAAAGATGACCAAGGCGATCACATGGACAAAATTGATCGGGGAAGTGTTTATGGCTGGACTTTAGGATGAAGTTGCCTACGTATCCCAAAGATGGGAATCAAGCCTTACGTTGTTCGGCTCAGGTTCACTCGTGTATTAACCCTCACATTTTACGCTCTAACTTTTGCCAAGGCCACCCTTTGCGGGTTTTCAACCTTGCGAGCTCAGTTTTTATAACTTCAAATTTTTTGTGCTCTAACTTTTGCCTAGGTTGCCCTTTCGGGTTTTCGGTCTAGCGAGCCTCTCAAGGAAAATATTTCTTCAACTTGTCCATATTGATCGGTTAGGAGAACTCTAGGCCATCTAGATCCATCAGAACGACAGCTCCACCTGACTAGATAGACTTGATGATATAAGGACCAGTCCAATTAGGTCTGAACTTGCCCCTAGGGTCGTGAATGGGAGCTCGGTTGTCTTTGAGCACTAAATCTCCTTCTTTCAAATTCTTGGACTTAACCTTCTTGTTCAAAGCCCTGGAAATTCTGCGTTAATAACCCTAAACGTGGTACAGTGCTTTCAGCCTTCGCTCATCAAACGGCATGAGTTCTTCGAACCTGCTCTACTGCCAATCTACTTTAGCTATCTGACACTCAGCTAGTACTCGCAAAGACGGAACCTCAATTTCGATGGGTAGAATGGCCTCCATCCCATAAACCAATGAATACGGAGTCGCCCCAGTAGAAGTTCTAATTGACGTCCGGTAGCCCCACAGAGCAAACGGCAACTTATCTGGCTAGTCCCGGTAGGTTTCCACCATCTTTTGCAAAATGTGTTTAATGTTCTTGTTGGCGGCCTCAACTGCTCCATTGGTCTGTGGCCGATATGTGGATAACTTATGAAAAGCCACGTTGTATTTGTCCAACAAGTCGATCACTTCTTTCTTGAAGTGGGAACCATTATCTAAAATGATCTCATTCGGGACCCCGTAGCGACAGATGATGTTGTTCCTGATGAACTTTGTAACATGCGAAGCCTTCAACACCACATAAAATTGGGCCTCAACCCACTTTGTGAAATAGTCTATCGCGACCAGATGAACTCATGCCCATTGGACCCCTTCAAAGTGACAGCTCCAATCACATCAATCCCCAGACTGAAAATGGTCATGGCGAAGTCATGTTGTACAGCTTCGACGGCGGAATGTTCATGCGGTTAGCATGGATCTGGCATTTGTGGCATCGCCGGACAAAGCCAATACAATCCTCCTCCATAGTGGACCAGTAGTAACCTTGTCTACGGATTTTCCGGGGTAGCATCACCCCGTTCATGTGCGCTCTGCACTCTCCCCCATGGATGGCCTCCATTAGGCGCTTCGACTTTTCAGCATCAACACACAGCTTATGCATTCCTAGATGACCTCTCTTGTACAGTTTACCCTCGCAAACGATGAACTGAGCGGCCATTCTCCTAATTGCCCTCTTATCTTTGGCATTTGCCCCTGGTGGATACGCCTCTTTTTCCAAGAAGTTCCAGACATTGTAATACCAAGGGTTCTCATCTTGAACTTCATCTATGGCAGCAATCAATTCGTAGGCCGGCACAAATTTCTGGTCAATGATGATCGGACGCATCTGGACTCCAAAAGGGATGTCTATCATAGAAGATAGAGTTGCTAGTGAATCTGCGAACCTGTTGTTCTCTCTTAACAGATGAGCGAAGTTCAGCTTCTCAAACCGAGGAATCTGCAAGTCCAAGGTCTGGTGGTATATTCTCATCTTTTCTTCTTTGACTTTCCAATCTCCTTTAGCTTGAGATACAACAAGGTTCGAGTCCCCAATGACGTCCAACCGTTTTGCCCCTAGTTCTAGGGCGGCTTC
>NW_021025962.1:107400-164707 GCF_004153795.1 Camellia sinensis
ATAAATAATACAAACCAACTAATTAATTAACTACCCTAGCTAATTAATTATTACAAAACTCTTAACTAATTAAGCAAATTAATTGCTGAACAAAACAGTGAAAGCGGCCTCAAGAGGAGGGACAAATGCATGCTCGGTCGGCTTCACTCAGAAATCCATTGCCATGCCCCATGTTGCCTCTGTTTGCACACTTATGCTCCTCCGAATATTGTGAAAATCTCTGTGATGCTTCTCGACCACTTCATGAACATTGTGAGAGGCCATCGGCCAAATGGTATAGCCATCAGCCAAGGGAAAAGGATCATGGACCACTTTTTGGTCCATCGGCCAAATATTGTTAGCCGATCGGCACGGAAGATAGCCGATTGGCCATTTCTTCCTACAAACTGCTCATGTTGCTGCAGCAGAGGACAAACAGAGCATGGCAACACATTTACAAGACAATGTCTGCACAACTACACCCCTTATCATGTTTAAGACTCAAAGGTGTGTAGTTTTCGACCCTCAGACCACTAATCACGCATTTCAATGCATGATGGCCAAAGAGGCCAAGTGTACAATTCAATATAGAATGAAATGCACAAAAACACATAAGGGGCCCCAACCTCTATCATGCTTGATCAAGAGGCAAGGGATGCACACATAATGCGATGCAACCTAAGCATGGAAGCAAGCTAATGCAACATGAGCATGCAAGCAAGCGATATGCAACCTAAGCATGCAAATATGCATGCATACAATGTAGTAGGCATGCAACAACAATACCAATAACAAACATGCAACAACATGTAATCTAACAAGTATGCAAGATGGATGAGCATGCAATAACATGTCAATTAACAAGCATGCAACAAGCATGTAAGCATAATGTAATAGGACTAGCATGCCACAACATGCAAGGGAGCTAATATGCAACAACATATAATGTACCAAGTATGCAACAAGCATGCGACGACATGCGAGGTAAACATGCAACAACATGCGAAAGGATGGCCTTAAACTAAAGTGGACAGCTCTTAAACATGCCAAAATCAGTGGCCGAAGTGAGGAAACAAAAGCATGAAGTACATATACAAACATGCACATTTGATGGCCTAACACTTAAGCATAGGAGAGCAACTTTCAAAAACACTTAAAAGGAGACAAATATGCACATGTGACAAACATTTTAAACTCTGAAATCATGCTAGGAATGAAGCCAAATTAATCAACTAAGGCAAGGAAAGCATACGAGAAAGCTTAAAGCTTGAAGCTAGCCAAAGGACTCAAACCATGGCCACACAAAGCAAGCCCCACAGGGCCAAGGGGACCTAAAACAGTCCTAACGCATGTCCAAATGAGCCTAAAACATGCAAGGACCAAAGCTAAAATAAGCTAGAATGAAGGACCAAAAGCATGAGGCATGCATGGCCACAAAAGGGGTGTTACACTACACCTATCAAAACCAAACATGGCATAACTTAAGCAACCAAAATTAGAGTTATGACATGATAATACAAGACCAAAAACCCACTTAGATGGCATCCCAAAGGCCTAAACATGATGGCATACACAATGACCCATTCATGAGGCATAAAACATCAACTCTTTAAAGCATTAAAGGAGTGACAAGTGCAAGTGTTTGAGCATGAAACATGGACTGAAATAGTATAAAAAATGATGCCAAATTATTGAAATGGTCCAAGTAAAGCATGCTAGTGACTTGGACACTTAAGGCTAACAAGCTAGAATGCCTTATGGCTATACAAAGCATGGCATATATGGTAAAACAACTGAAATCATAGCTTAAGCATGTTACAACAAGGCTAAAAGCTTCATGGAGTTGAGCCAAAATCATGCCAAAATGACATGTTACAACATGATGCATGTTAGGCCAAATCATGGAAATGCACTACAAGTGCAAGGAGCATGCAAAGGATAAACAAGCCAAACCTAAACAGAGGTATGATATGTCAAAATATCACCTAAAACATGCTGAAATTGACACAACATAGGCTAGAAAGACATGCTCAAACATGAAGTATATAAAGCTAGTGTGTGTGATATACACTACAAGTGTATGGTACATGCAAAATGCCATTAAACCAACCTTAGACAGAGGTAAAACATGGCAAAATAACATCGAATACTTGCTGAAATGGAGTTAAAACAAGCTAAGAAAACATGCTACCAATATAAGCCATTTATGCAAGCATACAAGACAACAAGGAGAGGGAATGACCCTCTCCTATTTAAGACTCCAAAATCACCTTTTCACCACTAAAAATCCTCTAGATTTCAGTGGTAGAAAGGTCATGCAAAGCTAAGAACAAGGGCAAAAAGGTATGGCCTAAAACAAGGCCTAACAAGGCCTTGGAGGGGGTAAACAACCCCAAACCAAGAAGAGACCTGAAACAATGATCTAAAGAATCAAAAATCAGAACTTTTATCAGTTAAAAGCTAAGCTTAAAACAATAAGCAAGAAAGGCTAAAAGCTTAAGCAATAATGGGGTATTAAAAGCAAGAATGCTCACCCTTATAGAACCTCTTCAAGAACAAGGCTCCAGCAACTTTTCAAAGTTCAAAGTAACCCAAGAACCCTGAAATCAACCTCAAGAGACCTCAGCTCCAAGAGGATGGTGTATTGCTAGGTGTTTGTGTGCAATAGTAAGACAATACTACACTTTAGGGTACAAAACAAGATCGAACAAGGTAAGATAGATACAAAACTAAATCTATCACTCTAACCTAATTTTTCTGAACCCTTGAGAAGTGAGGAGGAGCTCCCTTCTTATAGGAATTCAAATCCAAGGCTTCTAGGAGAAGCTAAGCAAAGGGTGCAAATCCCTCCATACATCGGGGTCAATTGTGCATGCCAGCTGTGCCAGCTGGCATAAAATATCTGCATAAAGCACATGAATAGGGCTCAGCCAGAAAACATGGCCGATCGACCAACATAAGTGCCAGCCGACCAAAAAGAGTGCCGGTCGGCCAACACTTTTGGCCGATGACAAGGAAACAAGGCCGATGGCTTCAAGCCTTGGCCGATGGGTTGAGGGAATGGCCAACAAGCCACCCTCTTCCCTCAGAAGCAAAAACAAAAGTGTTTGGTCCACAACCAAGCACAAAACAGACAAGTTGAGAGATCTTGAGGCAAGGCGCGCGAACGAGACCTCTGAGAACTCAAAACGAACACGAGCATGGATGATCATCGAGTGTTCAAACGATGACATCCAAGTCTTGAGGACGGTCAAAAATGGGGTGTCTATACATAGGTCTCATTTTCATGCTTTGAATAACTATTGATCGATTGAAATAACTCTCAAAGAAAAGAGGGAGGTTGTAGAAATGAACACGTGAATTCATTTATTAGAATGAGACTCTTGATATGAGAATTAACCAAAGAAAAGCAATTAAAGCAAGGGTAACACAACACGACAAGGTAGATAGGAGGTCTTACAACACAACAAGCTATATATATTCAATGCATACACTAATTAAATAAATTAGGAGAGCCCTAAAACAGCCCCTAATATGCTAAAAATAGTTGCTAAAATCAAAACAAAGTAAGTGAAAAGAGTAGAGAAAAAGCTATGGAACAAAACATAAGAAGGGGTAGCTAACCCCTTCACTCTTTTGCAATTTCTAATCACGTGTTTTAGCCCCAAAATAATCCAAGAACAGTATGAAAACAGAAGAAAAAGATGGGCAAAGATTGAAATGAAAGCAAATGAGAAGGTAGTAAGCTTATACCTCTTGTAGAGAAGGTGTTCTTGTTGTAAACCAAACTCTATTCCAACGCACTCTCAAGTTTGAGTTGTAGTTTCAAAGTCCCAATCAAAGCTCCAAGTCCAAGCTTTTATAGTGGGTATGGTATGTATGGATGATATGAGAGCTCAAAGGTTATAAGAGTATAAAGATGAACTATAAACTTTTTGATATTTTCTAACCTCTTTGATATTTTTTTCTAACCCTTTGATCTTTCCTAACCCTTTGATATTTCCTCTCCTTGATATTTTCTAACCTCTAAAACACAGGTCTAAGCCTCCTAATTATAGAATTCGAGATGCAAAACACAAATATCTTCAGCATTAGACAGCTGGCATATTACTGCTCAATCTGCCCAGAATAGTCAAAGGCCCGGCCGGGCTTCACTGAGGCACGGCCGAGCTTCAGTGTAGTTCCATTGTTTCTCACTTTCAGGTTCAATGCAGGTTGGTACAATGTTCAAAACTGAGTTTCTAGGGCAGAAATATAGTGGGTATGGCAAGTTGGGATTGTTTAGAGCTTGAAATTGGATTTCTTTTGTTGAGAATTCAAACCACTTATGCAATGTAACCTTCATCATCGAGTGCTTCGAATAAAGCGCCTAAGTCTTACGAGCAGTCAAAACTGGCGTGTCTACACAAACCTAAAACTATGTGATTTGAAAAATGAATATCACATAACTTAGATTCTATGAATAAAATCATATCCTTTCCATAAATAAAAATTTGTTGCCAAAAATAGATTTTTCAAGGACATAATCATTGTCATGAACTAAATCAAGTAATAATCATGAAAGCACACAATTTTGCATAGGAAGGCATAGAAACTTGCATTATTTAAAAAACAATGCAAATATCAAGCACATGCTATGGAGGAATAGAGAACTTACCTAGATGCCCACTTTCTTTCAGCATCTTACATGCGGTACATAAATTAAACATCATCCTAATATACATCTAAAGATGCAAAATATGAACCTAGGCCTAGTTTAAGGCTATTAAATTATGAATATGCACAAAAAGGTTATAGCAAATAAGAGTAAGAATATAAACTGACTATATGATGATTCAAATCAAGCCTAAAACATGATTTTTAAATGATTAGATGAACCTAAACATGTTGTTCTAATGAAATTAGAAGAAACATGGTGAAAAGAGAGAAAAGATTAATAAATATGCAAACTACATGATGTATGGATGAACTAAAAGCCTAACAACAACTAACAACTGAAAGCAAATTAGAAAAGCTACTAAAATAGACAAAAGAGAAGTGTTTTACCTTATGGTTTTCAACAACCGAAGAGCACGTGAATAGAAGTGCAAGAAAACTCGAGGTTTTCTTGCTTCCAAGCCTTTCTCAATCAAGGGTTCTAAGTAAGGGTCCAAATTCTTCAAGTTTTGAATGTTTTCAGTGTTTTACAGTTGGTTAGGGTGGGTTATTTTCGAAGCTAAGGTAATGGGGGGAAGGAGATAGGTATTTTTGCTCTATCGAAATCACAAAATTTCTCAAGTTGTTAATGTCTTGAGAGGAAGGAGGAGAGGGCCTTTTTATAGACAATGGTGAAGGTTCTGGAGCCCCTCTAGAGTTTTCATCGCTTTCCCTTACCGTCCCTCTCCAATATTGCACCAAGATGGAGTTACCAAAAATGGCTCTGCCATGCATGGATGTGTGCATGCACAACTTACATGCACAACTTGCCTTGGTACATGTGCCATCCATGCATGCATAAGTGTGGGGTCCCATGCTCTTGGTTTGCTTATGGCCCAAGTAAGTCTCAATTGCTCTCTGATCGATGCTTTTGATAAATCCGTAATTTTGAAAAATGTCTTTGATAAAAGCATGTTTTGCTTTGTTTTGACTTGATTTTGATAACTCCCAGTATGTTTTGCTTTGTTTTGACTTGATTTTGAAAGAAATGCCGAGATCCCTTCCTGTCATGTAAAGCTTGTTGTAAGGATGCATTTCATATCCATCTTTGAGCATCTCTTCCTGTCTTCTTGAATCGCATCCAATAGGATTTATTATGTGCTTGTAGGCCTTGGATCCTTGCTTGTAATTTCTACACCCGAAGAATTATGTGAGTGGTATTTTTAATAAAGTTATGTTATAAAGTTTTGATAAAGCTTTGTTTTGCTTTGTTTTAGAAAAAGTATTTGTTAAGCATGAATGGATACCCCTATTTTGTGTATCAAGTATTAGCCTCGTTTTGGGTGACATTCTTGGAAAGTCCGTACGTGCTAGGGGACTCTAAACCTTTGTAGCACAAGTCCGTACGTGCTAGGGGACTTAAACCTTTGTAGCTCAAGTCCGTACGTGCTAGGGGACTCTAAACCTTTGTAGCACAAGTCCTTACGTGCTAGAGGACTCTAAGCTTTTGTAGCACCTTTGTTTAATGTCATCCCTTGTATTATATTGATGCTAGTAAGCATCCCTTGAAGATTTTGAAAGACTTGATTGATGGACTTGGTTCATCCCTTGATTTTGTATTATATGCTATGTATTGTTTAGAAAGGGATCTTGGATATCATTCATGCAAAAACCTTTATTACTGGTATCATTCACTGAGTATACGAGCTCACCCTCTCTTATATATATGTAGGTGATGAGCAAGAAGGCGGCGACGCCTAGATGATTATTTGCAACTTGTTTTGGATTCGCATTTTTGTAGCATCTTGAAGATCATGCTTCTTGGCTTGTAGATACTTCTTTTGTTTATGTCGGCTTGAGAAGCCTTTTGATCAAGATGTATTTTGTACTTTATTTTATTGTATCCAAGTTGTAAGCTATATTTAGATGTATGTCATTTCATTTGATCTATGCACAGCTCTTGTGGACTATTTAGTTTTAAATTTATTACTTCCGCACTTGTAAGCCCCATGTGTATACTCTGATTGTGTGTGAATCTTTGTAAGTTGGCCTTCGGTAATCTTGGATTACTGGCCATCACGGCACCATTCTGCTAGGGGCGGGATGGGGTCGTGACACCAAACAACACTACCGCATAGAAGGGAACAAAATAACCCAAACTACACTACCACGTAGAGAGGAAAACAAAGCAAACCGAGCTACACTTTCGTGTAGTAACAAGATCCTAACTACACTTTCTTGTAGAGAGGATAACAAAAACAAACCAAACTACACTTCCACGTAGAAGGGGGACAAGCACAACCAAGCTACACTTTCGTGTAGCAAGGTGATCCTACCTACACTTCTGTATATAGAGGACACAAGCAAACCAAACTACACTACTGCGCAGTAAGGTACAATAACAAACCAAGCTATGAACAACCAAGCTACACTTCCGCATAGCAAGCTAATCCTAACTACACTTCCGCGCAGAGAGGATAAAAAAACTAACCAAGCTACACTACCGCGTAGCATGGTAAAAGACTGAACCAAGCCACACCACCGCGTGGAAAGGTAAAAGAACGAATCAAGCCACACTTCCATGTTGCGAGGGAAACAAAGCAAACCGAGCTACACTTCCGCGTAGCAATGCGATCCTAACTACACTATCGTGTAGAGAGGATAAAAAGCAAACCAAGGCACACTACTGCATGGAACGGTACAAGAGCAAACCAAGCTACACTACCGCGCGACAAGGTGATCCTAACTACACTACTGCGTAGAGAGGAGAACAAAACAAACCAAACCACACTTCCGCGCGACGAGGTGATCCTAACTACACTTCCGCGTAGAGAGGACAAAACAAACCAAGCCACACTTCCACGTAGTGAGGTTAAAGGGAAGAAAACCCAAATCACATGCATATGACAAGGGTGGATAAGCACGACGCACATGAATACGACACGAAGCGACGTTAATTGAAAACCAGTATGATGACAACGCATGTTCTATGCAACATAATAGACAACCGACATAAGATGTAATGCATGTTCATGTAAACAGGAGAAGCATATGAGTTACGATGCAATGCGCACATGTAACGTAAGAGGTATATGAGAATTCTATGCAAAAGACATATGAATTGAAAAGATGGACAAAAATGATGTTCGCTAACAACCTCCAACTTACCACTCGGACGTTCTGCAAAATGCTCAAAAAGGATACAACTTACTCTCATTTGAAATCGGGGCACATCCATGCACCAGAGACACAACGGGATTCGGAACGATGCAGCTGGATCATAAGTTTGAGATCTTCGGAAACCAAATCCACTTCAAGTACCTTAATCCTTCTTCCCAGGCCCAAAACAAGACCTCTCATACACTAATTACGCAAAAGGGTAGCAAAAACCAACCCTGGGCTACAAATGGGGCCGGCAGGCCACTAATAGGTGTACGGCCAGTCACTTGTGCCAGATTCGAGGGTAGTTTGGACATTTTGGCTCAGGTCTTTTAAATACATGGCCCAAACATCATTTTGCACACACCCAAACCACCAAAAACACTCTCCCTCTCTATTGGTGCTTCCTCTCTCTAGATTTGTGCTTTGTACACGTTTTCCAATGCCCCACACAAACTTTATTTGTAAAACCTCTTTGGTCCTCTACACTTTAAACCGATCAGATTTTGTTTTCGTTGGTTTTTTGAGTTTTCATCACTTTGGGTTCATTTCCCTCAGGTTTTTCTTGGGTTTTGCAAACTTTCCCGGGTTTTGACTTTTTCTTCCATTTTCTCTCTCCTAGGTTAACGTTTTTTTTAAGTTTTCCCTCTTTTTCCTCATTTTCTCCATTTTTCACCCACTTTCCAGATGGCGAATGATACCCCACATGACGGTGCCCCTCTTGAGGTACCTATGCTTCTACCTATAGCCGAAGTAGAAGGGCCAGCAGTTGCTGAGGCCGGTGGGGTGGCAGAGGATATCGTCGTTGATTTTGAGGTCGAGACAGAGGTAGTCTTTCCACCAGGGGTCGAGCCCAAGCTACTGCCACTAAGACTAAGACCATTTGATCTGGCCACTTACCACCCACAGACGATGCGATGGCCTCTGGCAACATGTTGCGGTTTGATATTTTATCGGTGGCGTGCCGAATGATGTTTTGCTCGGAGAGCGGACCTCCCACCTTTGTCACGGCGCTTCTGAGGTACCAACTTTGCTTTCATGCACTTTCATCTGTTTAGCCATTTCATTACTGCCTTTCATTTGACTCACTCTTTCCTTGTCACTGGAGGATTCTCGCTCCTAGAGGTTATGGGACGGTGACGGCCAGGGACTGGTATCACAAGATTCCCGCTCAGGTCCATGATCTTGTAGATGAGGCGGGCTTTGGCCTATTCTGCACTGGGTTCTCACGCCATATGGCCAGTCGAGCCCTACTCAGAGCATTGGTGGAGAGGTAGTGGGACACCACCAACTCTTTCCATTTATCTTCCACCAGGGAGATGACGATGACTCCCTATGATTTCTCAATGATCACCGGCTTGGGCGTAAAGGGTAATCCAATCCCCTTTGATATGGATATGGGCCAGTGGGAGGTGGCCTGGATCTACCTGCGTGGAACGAGCCCGCTGCTATACAGGCCAGCTATGGTCAGATACAGCTGGTTCCTCGAGCACTTTCGCGGAAGTCAGCCCGAGACTCAAGAGGAGGTAGAGCAATACACTCGGGCTTCTTGATATACCTTCTCGGTACCACCTTGTTTGCGAACAGGTGGAATGCCGTAGGCTTGTATCTATTGAGCGCCCTTGTGACCTTGCCCCGAGTTCAGTTTTATGACCGGAGTGGCACTGGGCTTGCCACCCTCTATGGATACATGAGCTCCGGTTCCCGCATAAAGGGGAACAAGGTCGAAGGCTATTGGAGAGCCTGGGAGGTACACATTGCACTTTTAGTTTTTGTTTCCTTCTTATGCTTTCTACTTTGCATTTTCTACTTCATATTTGTCCATGTATTGTGTTTTCTACTTTGCACTTTTTATTTAACACCGGTCACACACTATGCCTTCTGCTTTTCACTTTCTATTAATATCTGTTCACACATAGTGATTCACAACTAGTATTTCCTTGCAGCTCTAGGCTTATGCTTATTTTTTGACCCTCACCCCGATGACGATAGCCGAGACAGCACCAGTTGTGCCCTACTCACGGCGGTATGATGGTAGGTGCCGGTGCCGGTGCCACAATGACATGATATTCGCTTACTTTCGCCAATATTTTGACACGGTGGTGGCCCCGTGAGGTCATTCGAAACTTACAGTCATTTCTTCTTTATTTCCATTGCTACTGTTCTGATTCATACTCTAACAACTGACAGCAACTAACAACTTGTAAATTCTCCATTTATAGATCACGTGGCAGCCATAGGCGATGATGCTGGCCGGAGTCAAGGACCAGTACGTCGGGGCTTGGGTTACCTCCCGGTACCGAATCATGCTGGAGGGCCCATTCTGCCAGGCTTGGTTTCTGGGTGAGCGTTTCGTATGCCAGACCATGGGCCTACCTGCCTCAGTTATTCCTGCTCCAGCTCTAGTATCGATGAGGTCAATCGATAGCCTCCTAGTTAAGGCTATTATTCAGTTCATGGAGGGCCAGGATGCGGACTACTTCCGACGAGACAGAGACTACACAGCCTTCATCAGGACTCACCTCATCCCACTCCTAATCGAAGTTCGCGCTGGCGATGCTACAAGTGCCCCTTTTGCTGAAAAGGCTACCTATGAGGCCGAGGCTGATGTTAGAGAGGCCCCTCCCATTATACATGCAACCGGCTGGCCAACAATTCCTACCATGATTCTTTGTTGGCGGCTGAGCGGGACGGCCTATCAGATATCAATAGCGCCACCGGGCGCACCTCAGGTATGGACTACACTTGACAACTTGCATCTCACATTTTCCCTTTCAGATACTCATTAGTCAAATTCACTTGCAGGCGCCACAGAGTACACGGAGGGCTTTCTTCAGCTGGTTACTTCTCTAGTCCACATGGTGCAGAGGAGAGAGACGTTGCTCGCTCTTCACGGTATCCAGGTATATTTTTCTTCCTCTCGTGCATTACATTGCTGACTCACACTGCACTAATATGCCATACTCCCACTGATACACGATACTCATATTGTAAACTAACATGCATTATGGCACTGCCTCACACCACACTGATGCACTAGACCTATGCTGAATCTGCCTCCCGCACCATACTCATGCTGCATACTACATTCTGCAATTTACATACTATGTCTGATCCTCTGATACCTGTTTTGTCAAATCCCACCTACACCGAGGGCACCAATGATAGCGGCAGCATCAGCGACACCTCCTTCGACAATAGGGAAGAGAGGTAGATAGGCCCCAGCACATGGCTAAGATGAGTGTTGAGGTTGAGGCAAGAGCAGAGGTGCTCAAGGTCAGAGTGGCGAGTCCCAGACAGAAGAGACCTCCCCTTCCTCGGAGCCGATTTTGAGTGATGACGACATTGAGACTAGCGGCATTGAGGAGGTAGTGAGCAAACGCTCTGAGTTCGAGAGCGAGGATGATGATACCAGCTCAGGGTCGGGTAGCGAGGAGGATGCCGAGGCCGGCTCTGAGCGGAGATGGAGATGCTAGCTCTGGATCGGATTCTGATTCTGATAGCAGTGCTAATGGAGACAGTGCCCTTGAGTTCCCTCTGAAGAAGAGGATGAAGAGGGCCTCCCGAGCTTGATGTGATTGGCACAGACTTTTGTACTCTTTTGCTTAGTTTCTTTTGTTTTGGTAGCTTAGCACATGTATAGCTTCAACTAGGTTTTACTTTTATCTTCGAAAAGACTTGTATTCTCTCTTTTGTAAAAACTATGATCGGGGTAAAACCCTGCAATTTTATGAAAAGAACTTTGTTTTTGCATGATGAGCACCACACTTGCATAAAATGAAAATGGAGTTGAATTTGAAACCAAACTGCTCGTGTTGGAATGATGTTCTCAATCGGATCATGAGCCGACCAACAACCAAAATACAAAAAATAACTCAATAAACAGAAAACAAAGTAAAAGCAACCTAAACACAACTATTAACACTTGCTAAAACCAAAAGACTCAAAACAAGACCCCAAAATACAAAGACCAGGATACAAACAAACTGCCGAAACTACCAGGTCCACAAAAATGGACGAACGGCCACTAAAGGTGGCCGGCCAGCCAGTTGTGGTGATCCATCAGCTAGCTGACAGTTGGCATCCACTCACAGCCTTATCTTCTACAAAAGGTCTTCCTCCGTAATTTCTTCATCAGGACCTCATTTTTGCTGCTGTTTCTTCCATAAATGGAGATATTTCTTGCCGAGAAGCTCAAAGATTGGATAACCACTTTGGACAGCATGGAAAAGGTAAATTTCTGAGGTTTCGGCATAAACGCACTTTTTTCGTTGAGTCGTACTTCACTTTGTTTTCTGTTCCTCCATGCTATGGTTCGATGTTGGGACCTAATTACATATGTATTTTGCTTCGGCGAACAAGAAATGTGTCCAACTCTTGAAGAGTTTCAAGCATTGATAGAGTCCCGGCGAGATGAGGAGATCATACCTCAGCCCCACTTTGGCCATGCCCAGGCTTTGGGACGGATGTGTGGGCACACTTTGCACGAAGCTCGATCTTTAGCTCACAGCGGGGAGATAGATATACCCGCTTGATTCATCAATTTTCCAACATTGGCGATAGAGGTGACCTCCTTTGGCGAGGTTATCGGCAACATGCCCTATGTTTATGTATATTCGCGCACTTCCTTCTTGCCCCTAGTTATGGCAGAGCCAATATTAAGCTGATCGAAGTGGCCCAATGCCTGAAAGAGGGTAAAAGCTACATTGGTTTGGCGTTGGCCTAGACCCTGATCGGTTTGGACACTTTTCATCGGCGAGAGACTACTCAGTTCGCAAGGAGTCCGCTACTTCTCCAGGTATTATTTCCAACCCTTTCTCATTTATGCTCACATCACTTGGCACTCATGCTCTATTTTTCTCTCAAGGCCCTTTTCTTTACTTTTCTCTCAACGTACATCTCTTTATTCTTTAATCTCTCTTATTTTTCATCCCTTCCCAGGTATGGCTAATGGATAAGTTGAAAGTAGTGGACCCTTACCCCGAGTATTCAGCTAGAGCTTATTTCTTTCGCCAGCAGCTGGTGGAATTTCCCTCAGAGGGATGGTAGTGCAACTGGATGTGCAGCAAATCTGCAGTTGACATAACTTGGTGTTGCCCTTGGCTTAATTTAACTGAGATGAGCTACAACTTATCCAGCTGATTGGCCTCACACATTGCGTGTTCTATTTTCCATTTCAGTTCAGACGCCATTTTGGACATGATCAGACCCGGCCAGAAGAGGGGGTAGAATACCCAACCCTATTCCCAATTCGTGCTTCAAACCTGAATTGGCACTGCACTGCTTAGAGGACGAGAGAGCTTCTGGCTCCTGCCCCTAGCTTTAGTTATGCCCTTTCTGATGAGTGCTTGACCTGGCTTAAGGACGAGCCACACGTTGGGCCAACTTTGGCGGCAGAGACCTCCATAAGCACAAGCAGAGGACGCAAAACCACTTGACTTATCTAGGCCCCTAGTTTATTACTTTGACTTTTCTTTTCAAGTTTTATGATGTAAAAACAACTTTGATTTAATCAAAGATTCGGAGAATGTACTTGTGTTAAAATCAATGGAATTAAAGTTGTGAGCAAAAAAATTTTCCTTTTGGTCCCAAAATGGTCTAAGTTGTAAAAGGTAAAATTTTGGCAAAAATCAACTTTTATTAAAACTTTTCAAAACCATTTTAGGGAATGATCACTACCTGACACATATGGAATCAGCCCTCAAGATGCACAGTCCCAAATCAAAAAATCGTAACACGGTTACTGCACTTCATTCCAACTAGCCCTTCTGCTAAAATGAAGATAACACATCCAAGCACAAATGACAGACAAAGATGGCCTGATCAGACAAAAGGATAGGACAGTTGAGTTGGAGATGGTTACAGCCGAACTCCAGGATAAAGTTGTCTATGTATCCCAAAGATGGGAATCAGACCTTACGTAGTTCAGTTCAGGTTCACTCGAGTATTAACATTTTCCTTTTGCACTCTAACTTTTGCTAAAGCCGCCCTTCCGGGTTTTCAACCTTGCGAGCTCAGTTTTTCTTTATTTCTAATTTTTCATGCTCTAACTTTTGCCTAGGTCGCCCTTCTAGGTTTTCGACCTAGCGAGCCTCTCAAGGATAATATTTCTTCAACTTGTCCATATTGATCAGTTGTGAATACTCCAGGCCATCTAGGTTCATGAGAATAATCGCCCCTCCTGACTAGATAGATTTGATAATATAAAGGCCAGTCCAATTATGTCGGAATTTTCTTTTAGGGTCATGGATGGGAGCTCGGTTGTTCTTGAGCACCATCTCCCCTTCTTTGAGATTCCTAGACTTAACCTTCTTGTTAAAAGCCCTAGCAATTCTGCGTTGGTAGCCCTAGATGTGATACAATGCCTTCAGCCTCCTCTCATCAAACAACATCAGCTCTTCGAACTTGCTCTACTGCCAATCCGCCTCTGTTATCTGACACTCAACCATAATTTGCAGCGACGGTACTTTAATCTTTATTGGCAAAATAGCTTCCATCCCATATACCAGAGAATAAGGGCTTGCTCCTCTGGATGTCCGAATCGACGTTCTATAGCCCCAAAGAGCAAACGGCAGTTTATTCGGCCAGTCCTTGTAGGTCTCCACCATCTTCTGCAGGATGTTCTTGATATTCTTGTTAGTAGCCTCAACAACTCCGTTGGTCTGTGGTCTATATGTCGATGACTTGTGAAAAAGCCACGTTATATTGTGAGCCATTATCTGATGTGATCTCGTTCGGAACTCCATACCGGCAGATGATATTGTTTCTGATAAACTTGGCTTCATGCGATACTTTCAACACAGCAGAAGGCTGAGCTTCCACCCACATCATGAAATAGTCTAGCGCCACCAGAATGAACTCATGTCCATTTGAGCCCTTTGGCGAGACTACCCCAATTACATCGATTCCCCAGACTAAGAAAGGCCATGGCGAAGTCATGTTGTAAAGCTTTGACGGTGGTATGTTCATGCAATTGGCATGGATCTGACATTTGTGGCATCGCCGTACAAAACCAATACAATCCTCCTCCATAGTTGAACAATAGTAGCCTTGTCTGAGGATCTTCCGGGCCAACATCACACCATTCATGTACGCTCCACATTCTCCTCCGTAGATAGCCTCTATGAGCCGCTTCGATTCCTCTTCCTCCACACACAGCTTTTGCATTCCCGGATAACCTCTTTTATACAGCTTGTTTCCATAGATGATAAATTGGATAGCCAGACGCCGTATTCCCCGTTTATCTTTAGCATTTGCCTTCATAAGGCTACTCTTAAATTAAAACCACGAGGCTACTCTATAACTCCTCTTCTACACAATAGCCTTTAGACCCTTCTTCAATGGGTGATATGTCTGATCATGCACCATTGAGAGAGGGTATTTGTGGTTTGTTTGAAAGAAGGTGTTTTTGGGATTGCTCTATTTCTGTGTATTAAGAGAAAGAGAGTACGAACAAAACAAAGAAATTATATGAACACATATATATAAGATGAGAAGGAATGGAGGAAGTGGATATTTGAAGGGCAAGTATTTCTAGGATTGCTCTATTTATTCTTCAATGAATATATGTCGCAAAATATATGTATTGTTGAGAGAGAGAGAGAGAGAGAGAGAGGGGAGAATGTTTGATGTTTGATAAATAATTCTGACGTTGCTAATGTTTGATGTTTGATAAATAATTCTGACGTTGCTAATGTTTGATGTTTGATAAATAATTCTGACGTTGCTAATGTTTGATGTTTGATAAATAATTCTGACGTTGCTAATGTTTGATGTTTGATAAATAATTCTGACGTTGCTAATGTTTGATGTTTGATAAATAATTCTGACGTTGCTAATGTTTGATGTTTGATAAATAATTCTGACGTTGCTAATGTTTGATGTTTGATAAATAATTCTGACGTTGCTAATGTTTGATGTTTGATAAATAATTCTGACGTTGCTAATGTTTGATGTTTGATAAATAATTCTGACGTTGCTAATGTTTGATGTTTGATAAATAATTCTGACGTTGCTAATGTTTGATGTTTGATAAATAATTCTGACGTTGCTAATGTTTGATGTTTGATAAATAATTCTGACGTTGCTAATGTTTGATGTTTGATAAATAATTCTGACGTTGCTAATGTTTGATGTTTGATAAATAATTCTGACGTTGCTAATGTTTGATGTTTGATAAATAATTCTGACGTTGCTAATGTTTGATGTTTGATAAATAATTCTGACGTTGCTAATGTTTGATGTTTGATAAATAATTCTGACGTTGCTAATGTTTGATGTTTGATAAATAATTCTGACGTTGCTAATGTTTGATGTTTGATAAATAATTCTGACGTTGCTAATGTTTGATGTTTGATAAATAATTCTGACGTTGCTAATGTTTGATGTTTGATGAATAATGTTTGACATAAAAAGGCCTATAGTAAGCTTTTAGAGAAATAGGACCTATTAGTCCAACAAAAAACCTTCAAGACTAAATGGGTTAACATTCCCAAATTTGGGATTTATTGGTGCTTTCCCCTATAAAAATAAATATTTTAGTACAACATATATGTGCAAAACTTTTATAATAATGTGATAAAATAAATTTTGTAATCAATTTTTGTTGTACATAGTTTGGCCCCCTCTTACCCAAATTTATGTGTCCGCCATTGTTCATATGAGAATCCAAATATAAAAATAAAATAAAATAATTAAATAATAATTATTTTACAAATCTTAAATATTTTACTTGTAAATCTTTAAGTACAAATTAAAATATTTGGAGGGTCTTTTAATTAATTTTAAACCTAAAATAAAATTATGGTGAAAGTTTTTAATTTAGAGACAAGATTTATTATTAAAAATAAATAAATAAAATAGAGAAGAGGGTATGACTTGAACTCTACGCCACAAAATTAATAAATAAAACTTTTACCATTTGAGTTGCATATAACTTATATATATATATATATATATTGTATATTTATCTATTTATTTGACCTGCACAAGCATTATGTGTACCCCCAACTAGTATAAAATAAAATAAATACAAACCCTACTCTCTTATTTGTTCACCACATATAGCAGCAGCAGCAGTAGCCGCCACACTACCACAGGAGAGAGATTGAGAGAGAAGGGGAAAAAAAAAGTTGCAATCAACGAAGAACTTTTGAGTGTGTGGTAAGTTTCTAACTTTTTTCTTTCTTTTATTTTTGTTCTTTATCCTTATTCTATTTTATGATTTAGTTCATTGATGGAAAGGTTGTACCTTTATGCATTTTGTATATATATACATTGTTAAGAAACTTGAGGAAATAAATTGTGTGTAATGAATGGGTGTGATTCTTAGTTTAAAAATTTTGTACAGAATCACAAACTTTAAAAATCGGGGAATCATATCAAACGGATGAATTTTAAACTAAAATTTTTACAGTAGATTAATTACATATTGAATTGCATATCATAATTTACTCATAATTTTTTAGAGTCAAAATCTATTAACTAGTGCATTCAAATCTATTCAGAAAACTGGTTTAAAATAGTAATTTCGAAAGTGTGTTCTCTTTGGGTATGAATCTGAAAATTTTCAAATCAGCATCATTAGAACCAGTTATGAATCTAGTTTCTAAAATTTTTGGCCTTGCGTTGATTGCTCTTGTATACTAAGAGAACCATTAATTTCTTTAAAGTGCTGCAGAAAGCGACCTATTTGGAAATAATTAATTGTAAATAATTATTTTGATAAGCAAATCAAATGAAACCAATTGGGTTTGAAGCTTAGAATATATTAGTTGCTATCTAGAGGGTTTTGGAATTTTTTGAACAGTGTGGAGTGGGTTTTTAATTTTCAAAGTTAGCGAATGGATTGCGAAAACTTGTTTAAAATTCTGTTTTATCTCAAAGTCACATTTAATTAAGTTTCGATCTAAACCCATGTCATGGTTAATTTGAGACCTTGAAGAACATGAACTTAGGTATTATTTAAGAATAACGGTGAGTGTGGTTGAACTATGTTAGTGCACTTTAGTTTGGGGTTACTTAGTTTATTATTCCTTTTAGTATGTTTGAATTAGTAGTGACATGTAATTTTAATACTTTGTTCAGGACACTAATTGGACTTTCATACTTTATTTGAGGATTATATTGTACCGTGTTCAGGTGAGTAGTTGCATGCTACATATTTTTATAAATATTCCCCTACCTTGAACTGTTGGAAAATTAAATTGTTATTTCAGGATTAAACTATTTTGATAAATTATTATATTATCAATGAAATTAAATTATTTCCGAAACATGTGTAAACTTGGTATACTGTAAACTATTTATTATGGTCTCATGTTTATAATGGTAAACTACCATGTTTTGCGAAATTGAATTGTATTGATTATCGGGACCATCTGTATATTTTAGTCCAAAGAAATTATTCCATTGTGTGTGGTGACTCTGGCCACTAGGAAATAGATTCGGATTGGGCCGTGATGACTCTAGTGCTCAACGATTGTGAGGAAAAGACCTAGGCTAGGCTAGGTGACCTTCAATCGGATCGTCTTAGAGAAAAGGCCCGGGTTGCCATCTCGAGGATGACCCTTGGTTCGATATTGGATCTAAGGGGCTTATTGCCTTGAGAACTTTGTTGCATGTTACTTGTTATTCTTAGTACTCAGCAAATTATTGGTGTTCATGTTGTAATCTATTTTAAGTGAAAAATGTCATTTATCATATTCTTGAAAGACATGAGTATTTTAACTATCGAACTGTGGAACCTTCTTTTTGAAACAAATTATTTTAATCAAAAGTGTATGCCAATCTAGTTATGTGATATATCTTATTTTGGAATTGAACCCTGTTTTCATAACTATATTTACTATCCATGTTGCTACTCACTGAGCTATCAAGTAACTTAGTTGTTTATCACTTTCAGGTATTATAAGGACTTAGAGTGGACTCATGGCGTAGCGGGACTCAATTGCATGAACCTCTAAGACATTCGTTATTTTGTTTTAGCTTGCTATGTCGATTTTGTGCATATATTGTAGTTGGATTTTATTTAAAATTATTTTATTTTATGGACGGTTTGTCTTACATTTAATATATATTTTTAAAAGTTGATTATAGCTGGTTTTACCATTTATACTTGTGACTTGTCACTTGTCACTGATTTTGGATTTTGATTTATTTATTTATGAGCTATCGTCACATTTATTCTTTGTAACTTTGGGTTAATGTTTAGGCTTATGTGTGCCTTGAGCTAAATCCCTGTGGGCCATAGCCGGTCATGCCTGGAGTTAGGGTGTAACAGCTCGTAGAGATAGAAGAGAAACAAAATTATTGTGTTTTCTCGCTATTTTGTTTTACAAATATCAATTCATTTCTTTTTGATTGCGTTAATCCCCCTCGCCAAGATAAATATATGGGAATGTAATATGAGAGTTATACACTTCCATTTTGCATGCAAGGCTGCCCTACCAACCTTTTTCCCAACCTTTTCTTTTCTGAAAAATGAAAAAAGGGGGACCAAACCAAATGAACCAAGCACACCTTACAAACTTAAAATGAGACAAAGGGAGTAATTTCAAACACCGTATAGACCTGAAGTGGAACCGACTTATCAAGGTTCCAATCTCCATCCATGCTCAGAAAGTGCTTCAATCACCCAAAAAGATGCCTCTGCAGTGTTATTCAGTGGAGGATAGCTCCATCTTTCTGATATCTGCACAATCAAACCACAATATGGTATTTTAATGGAGAGATTGATTTTGTTCAACATCAACCACCGCAGTACCAATGGCATAATTTGATTGTGCAGCAGTTATTATAATTGCATTACAAGATAAATAGAGAAAGACTTTGGACTTTGTATGGAACTCACATTTTCTTTACCCGTGAATGGTCGCACCACTCCTCGTTCCTGCAGAGATTTGTGGAACTCCGCAAACTTCCATGTACATCGCCCTGCTCCAATAACATAAACAGGCTTTCTGCAGCACAAATTATTAACATTTCAATTGGGAGGAAAATCAAATTAAAAATGTTGAAGTACCACTAGTTCAAACATACCCAGTACTGCAAGCCTCACTCAACATACTAACTGAATCAGCTGTGATTATGAAAGCATCGGCCCAAGCGAGATGCCCATGTGAGGATTTGGATCTAACCAGTATAAATTATGCAAACATTGTATGGACTTCGAAATTCAGAAATATGCGCTCCAAAAATCCTTCAGATGATAATAAGAATTGAATATACCTTTGCCATCCCAAATGTAAACTTTAGGATGATAACTAAATTCCTTCTCTAAGATATCAGATACCTGTTGATCACAGAATGCACAAACAATAGCCCCCAATTTCATTAAGATAAAAGAAATTACTATAAATATGCACACCTCCAGTGGAGTTCTTCTCGAGAAAGATATTCTGAGGCTTCCAAAACTCCAACGAACATTCTTCAAGGATGCTGTCAACTGTTTTGCAAGGTCTGCACCATATTGACAATGTTCTACAATAACAACATAAATATGACATAAATTATGGGAATTGTTGTTATTAACCAATGATACAGCATCAACAAGGAGAAGTGAATAAAAAGAATACTTATGATTTTTCTTCCGATAAAGAATAAACTATTGCAAGTATGAAATCATATTTGACTTAGAGAATGATAAGCACTAACACAACAAACCAGTTTTAACTAAAATTGAAGCTTTTTCAGGCAAGCCATGAGTAAAGTCATCATAGAAGCAGATTTGCAATAGCGATGTTACAATATACTTTTTAAACACTAATGTAATTATGTACAAGCATGAGAGGGGATCCTATATGATAATGGCCTCGTTTGGGAAGTGGCTCTTTTAGAGGCTTTTTGACTTTTTGACTATTTCAGTAGGCTATTTTAGTTTTTGTGTTTGGGAAGATGAGATGAATTTTTAGTTGAGTTGTTGTATTGAAAAGTGTGTTGAAATGATGTTTGAATGTAAAATGACAAAAATGTCCCTAAAATTATAATTTTTTAAATTGATGTAAAGGGGCAAAATGGTAATTTAGCCGTTGATGCAACAAGTTCAGGCTGTGACAGTGTAGGCACAGCCTACACTGTCCGACGCTGAGCCTTTTTTTTTTCTTTGAAAAAATTTGATTTGGAGGCTTTTTGGCTAATAACTCAAACGAGGCTATAATAGCCTCAACCACCGTTTCCCAAACAGCGCCAATATAGGCAGTTTCAAGTTAAAAGGAACTACGTTAGATTTTCTAGTCATGCACCTTGCAAGATTTAACCTAAATAAATAAATAAAGGAGAATGAAAATTTTAGGATCTTTGAACATCAATTACTGCAATTCTATCTTTTTTTCTTTTTTCAGGTTGTGCAAAGACCAGAGTAGTAACATACAAAAAAGATTTTGAATAATTCATAAAGGCACTCTATATGGATATAAATATACTAATAAATTTAAATTATAAACTAATACATACAATAAAAAAGTGAACAGACCCTAAAGTTTGAACAATGTGATCCCCAAAACAAAACCCTATAGCTTGAACAATCTTACCATCTAAAAAAAGAAAAAGAAAACCTTGAACAATCTTAAATGCCAACTGCATCAGAGAAGTTAGTTCTATGCAACAAAACAGACTTAAGAGTTTGAACAACCTCCTCCACTCTGAGTTACTTTTACACTCTTTTCTGTCGTCAGGACCACAAATTTCCATTAACAGGGCTAACTCAATATCAGAAGCAAACAAAAGTTGTGAAAGGAGGAAAAAAGGACACGGTATCAAAATTGAGATGCAAAATACACCTTGAATATTGTCTAGCTAAAACAAAGACTAATACCCACATTAGGCCAATTATACCCTATAAAAGGCTAAAACCCAAAACTCTCTTCCATCATTTGATGCAAACGTGAGAGGCATCAACTTAAAAAACCCTTACAAAACTGAATACCCAATGTGGGAAAACAATGGTGCTAGCGGGGAAATTTTATATATTATAAGGAAAACTTCACTGTAATCTCCCCCCCAACAAAACAAACTGAAAACCCAATGTGGGAAAACAATGGTGCTAAAGGGCCGTGTGCAGTTTACCCCCTAACGTTTAGAAATGACCACATAACCCCCATATGGTTTGTGGACCAAAGAGCACACTAACTTCTATTAACTGAACATGTGAATTGACCTTTATGCGCTTGTCTTCTTCCTCTTCTCTCTTTCGAATTAAACCTGCAATACACACACGCCTATTTTCTTTTTTTTTCCTTCTATGCTATCAACTCCAACAAATTTCATTCCAACTTCTGCAAGAAACCCAAGCGGCACACACATCTCCGCACCAAAAAAATCAGTGACCCATTCTCACCATTCATCACCAGTAAATGCATATATATTATCCACTAGTATATACTTAGAAATTATTATGGGCCGCCAGGGGTGTCGGAGAAAGAGAGGATTTTGACCAAGCTGTTTCCCACGATGTCGGTGGCGCCAACGATCAACCCATGCTATCATAGCTTCTTGGAGCATCGTAAACTCCAGCCTCCAAAGAAAAATACAGCGGATTCAATCTTGATGTATATATATTTGTATGTATCAAGGATTTTTTCCAAAAGTACGAATTTTTTAAACCAAATTAGAGCATAAAAATTGGTCAACAGAACACCAGAAAAAGGAGAGCCTAAGCTAAGATAATAATTGTTAATGGAAAACCATAATAGAGCATGGTAAACAATTGATAAATACATTATTTGAATTGTATTTCCAGACCATTGTACAGAGGCATCAAGTTGGAGATCTCATGAAAGCTTCGTTGAAGCAAAAATTGAAGGGATTGGAAGAGCATTGTACAGTGATGACAAATGGAGAGAGAGGAGGAGAGGGATGATGAAGATAAGGTGGTACTGATGGCGGGAAAAGTGGTTGACCTGTGAATTGTTGAGTTGGAGGAAGAAGATGAAATAAAAAGCGAGGCTTTCTTTGGATTTTTTTGTATTTTTCATCTAAAAATGGAGGGCACAAGTGGAAGTGAAAGAAATGATGAGAGGTAGAGGAATGGTAAGTTAGTAATTTTAGAGAGTTAATAGGGAAGAGGAAGTTGGTGTGGTACAATGGGTTGGAGTTAAGCAATAGAAAGAGAAATAGTAGAGAGGAGGAAGAAGAATGGCATGTGTAGACATCCCATTTTGACTGACTCTAAGACTTCGGATGCTTGCAAGCCTCCGATGATGAAATGGTACTTAACTTCATCTTTAGAATGATTAAGGATGTCTAGAATTGCTATATAAACCCGTTTTGGCCAAAAATAGACCTTTTTACAAAACTGACTATTTTGCCCCTAAACCCATTTTTAGCCAAAAAAAATTAATTTCTTAACCCTGAGAAAAAGAGGAAAGCCTGGTTTTCCTTTGATCAAACGTATTTTTCAATATTAGTAACTCATTTTATCAAAAAAATTAATCAGAAGGCACTACGGACTTACTTGGGCCACAAGCAAGCCAAGATCATGGAATGCATAGAGGGATGACACGTGTACCATGGCAAAGGCTGCGTGCGCACTTGCCTCGTGCTTGCGCACAAGAATGGTGCATGTGCATATCCAAGCATGACAAAGTTATTTTTAAAAACTCAATCTTTGTGCATTTTTTAAGGGAGGCGGCAGAGGAAGCGATGGGGGTTGCCCTAGCTTGCTCTCCCCTCCCCCTCAAACCTATATAAGGAGCCCCTCCCCCTTCCTTTCAAGGGGGTTAAGAAATTTGAACTTTTGTGAGCTTTTGAGACCAAAACCACCCACTTTCTCGCCCCCTTTTCCTTAGCTTTGAAACACACACCCCTATAGCAACTCTAAACCTCTGAAAAACACCCCCAAGGACAGAAGAACTTGAACCCTAACTCAGAATCCAAGCTTGAGGGAGGCTTGCAAGCAAGGAACTCAGCTTTTCTAGCTACCTTCTTCGTGTTTTCTTCAGTTTAAGGAAACTAGCAAGTAAAAACACTTTTACCTTTTATATTTCAGTATCTGTAGGCTTTACTTTTTAGTATTCCTTCATGCTAGGTGTTAGGCCATCATCTCATCATGTAGTCATTTGGTTTGTTCACTTTCTCACCTCTCTCTTGCATGCTTTATTTATCTTGTTAGAACAACATGTTCTTAAATCTATTTTAATCATATAATCAGCATGCATGACCCGGTTTGAATCATTATGTAGTTTAGTTTATATTTTGTTTTCATTTTTTAGTTGTTCCTTTTGTGAATGTTCATCATATAGTAACTTCAAACCGGGCCTAGGCTGCATCTTGTATGTGTTAGTTGCATTGCAGATCATATTTACTTTATGTATTGCATGAAAGACGCTGAAAGTGGACAATCGAGTAAGTCCTCTCTCCCTCCTTAGCATGTGTTTGCTTCTTGCATCATTTTTTAAATAACCAAACCAAACCAAGCCTTAAGTCCTATCAAATGGGGTCGGCTACATGAATCCTTCTTCTCCATGAGGCCCTATCAAAGGCCATTTCATTAGTCAAATTAAGTAAATTCATATCTTTATTTAAAACGCTAGTCAACGTTAATCTACGCCTACGCCTACCCCGTCCCCTAACACTTCCATCTACCGTTACAGCATCGCATCTCTTCACTACTGCCTTTGTTGGTCTCCGTTGAATATAACCAAACCATCTCAAACGATTCTTTCTCCACGCGGCCCTATCAAAGACCATTTCATTAGTCAAATTAAGTAGATTCATATCTCTATTTAAAACGCTAGTCAACGTTAATCTAGGCCTACCACGTTCCCTAACACTTCCATCTACCATTACAGCATCGCATCTCTTCACTACTGCCTCTGTTGGTCTCCGTTGAATATGACCAAACCATCTGAAACGATTCTCTCTCAACTTAGCTTCTATCGGTGCTACTCCTACCCATTCCCGAATACACTCATTCCTAATCCTGTCTTGTCTAGTTTTACCACACATCCACCTTGGCACCCTCATCTCAGCCACACTTATCTTATCTACATGTTGTTTCTTGGTTACCCAACACTCCACCCCATACAACATAGCTGGTCTAATAGTCGTTCAATAAAACTTACCTTTTAGTCTAGTGGGTATTCGTTTATCGCACAATACCCCAGATGCACTTTTCCACTTACACCATCTCGCCTTAATCCAATGGGCCACATCTACATCAATCTCTCCCGCTGTTGTGATAATCGACCCTAAATAACGAAAATGTTCACTCTTAGGCAATTCTTGGTTCTCAATCTTCACTTCTCTGCTTTCATTGTTACTGTTACTAAATTTACACTCCATGTATTCTGTCTTAGTTCTGCTTATCCGGAATCCTTTAGATTCAAGAGCTTTTCTCCAAATCTCTAACTTTGTGTTAACTCCTTCTCTAGTCTCATCCACTAGCACAATATCGTCTGCAAAAAGCATGCACCATGGCACGTCATTCTGAATATTTATCGTCAACTCGCCCACAACTAAAGCAAAAAGATAAGGACTTAAGGTAGATCCTTGGTGTAACCCTACAGTGATAGGAAATTCATTTGTCTCTCCAGTTGGCGATCTAATAGTGGTCACCACCCCTTCATACATGTCCCTAATCATGTCAATGTAACCTTTTGTCACCTCTTTCTTCTCTAACACCCACCATATTATATCCCGAAGCACTCTGTCATATGCTTTCTCAAGGTCGATAAACACCATATGAATGTCTCTTTTCTTTTCTTTATACTATTCTATTACTCTCCTCAAAAGATAGATCGCTTCCATTGTTGACCTACCAGGTATAAATCCAAATTGATTCTCTGACACCTCTGTTATATCTCGCAATCGGCGTTCTATCACCCTCTCCCACACTTTTATTATATGACACATTAGCTTGATTCCTCTATAGTTGTTACAATTCTGGACATCACCTTTATTCTCATAAATTGACACTAAAATACTCTTCCTCCACTCATCTAGCATGTTCCTAGTCAACAAAATTTTGCTAAACAACCTAGTCAACCAACCAACTCCCTTTTTACCCAAGCACTTTCAAGCTTCAATAGGGATATCATCGGGTCCTAAAACCTTACTTGATTTCATCTTCTTAAGTGCAATTTCCACTACAAACTTCCTAATCCTTCGATAGAACCTATAGTCTTGGTTTATCGTATTACTGGCTATTTCTTCCCTTATTGTCGTACCTCCATGTTCCTCATTTAATAGTTTCTCAAAATAATTCTTCCATCTTTCCTTAATCTCATCATCCTTCACCAATACCTTAGAATCCTCACCCTTTATGCACTTTACTTGATTAAAATCTCTTGTTTTCCTCTCTCGTATCTTAGCAAGTTTGTATACCCTCTTCTCTCCCTCCTTACTATCTAGTCTAGTGTATAGGTCATCATATACTTTCAACTTGGTCTCTCTCACTACTTTCTTGACCTCATTATTAGCCAAGCTATAGCTCTTAAGGTTTTCCTCAGTCGTATCCTTCTGCCACTTTTTAAAGCATTCTTTTTTTGCCTTAACTACCGCTTGAACCTCTTCCCTCCACCACCAAGTTTCTCTAGAGCTGGGTCCCGTTCCTTTCGACTCTCCAAGCACTTCCCTTGAGATTCTCCTTATACAATTGGCCATCGAGTTCCACATAGTGTTAGCATCACCTTCTAAGCCCCAAGTACCTTCCTTATCCATTCGATTCTTAAATATTTCTAGTTTATCCCCTTTTAGGTCCCACCATCTCGTCCTACAACACCCACCATCTTTCTTAGCTTGGTATTGCCCTCTAAAACATAAATCTAGTACCAAAATCCTATGTTGAGAGACCAGACTCTCTCCAGGAATCACCTTACAATCTTTGCATTTTAGGCGGTCCACTTTTCTCACTAAGAAGTAATCTATTTGACTCTTAACTAATCCACTCTTAAAGATTATCAAATGCTTCTCCCTCTTCTTATACATAGTATTGGCCACCACCAGGTCAGAAGCCAACGCAAAATCTAAGATATTCTCTCCAGCCTTATTTCTGTCACCAAAACTGTATCCACCATGCACCATTTCATAACCTAGTTTATCTATGCCCACATGGCCATTAAAATCTCCACCTATAACCAAGTTCTCTCCTACGGGTATCTCCTGTAAGATCTTATCCATTTGCTCCCAAAAATCCTTCTTAGTCTGATCATCTAACCCTACTTGAGAGACGTATACGCTAATAATGTTCACTATATTCCCTCCAATAACTAGTTTAACTAGCATAATCTTATCTCCTTTCCTAGTGACCGCCACTACACTTTCCACAAGACCCTTGGCAATTATGATTCCTACCCCATTCCTGCGTCTATCCTTACCACTATAATACTATAATATAGTTTAAAACCGGTATTCTCAATTTCTCTAGCTTTCTCTTCTGTCCACTTAGTTTCTTTGCAAGCTATACTAACTCTCCTCCTAATCATAACATCTACCAATTCCATCGTCTTACCAGTTAAGGTTCCTATGTTCCAAGTGGCTACCCTAAACCTATAGTCTTGGAGTAGTTTCTTTACCCGCGCTCGTCCAGAAAAGCGCAGAAACCTTTGCCATTTTTCACCGCACCCAGGCGTCGATGCGGCGCCCCTTGCTCACTTTTCGAAACACCTGGAGGCAGGCGCAACGCGTCACTTGAGGGAAACGACCTAACATTTAAACGCGTCACTTGTATGTTTTGAATGTTTTTGTGAATATTGCCTATCTTAGTTTGAGTTCATTGCCATAAAATAAATTAAAATATCATTTTTAATGGAAAATCTTCACTTTTAAGTATGGCATTGTTCTTTCAATCTAAGATGGGTGACATTCACTTTTTATTCAGATCACATAGTTTTAGGATTAGTTAAAGGTTTGTAGGCTTAAAATGAACTCGTGTTGAAGGTTTTTAGGCTTAAAATGAACTTGTGTGAATAATTAACTACTAAAATCATAAATTAGAAAGTGAGTAGAGGCCAATCTTCGGATTGGGCAAGAGGGGACGCTATCATTCAATAACCTTCTCCTCTTGTACATAAGCTCCTAAATCCGAATTATTCTTGGCTGTGATGGACTGGTCCTTAACTTAATTTTCATTGTTAAAGGTTTCTTAATTCCCCTTTAAAAATTAAGTGGCGACTCTTTGTTGTCAGTGTGTGATGCATGCCTTAGACTCAAAAAAGGCACGGCAATCACAGCATGCTTTTGAAAATTTAAAGATATGCAAGGGGTATTCTGATCTTAAAATATAGTTGACTCTCTTCATGAGCATGTGAACCTCACATCCAATTAACTTAGATGGAAAAGTGGATAGTGCAATTTGGTCCACAAACCACGTGGGGTTTATGTAGTCATTTCCAAACATTAGGGGGGTAAACCACACATAACCCAAACCACAAGAGGTAAAATGAAGTTTGCCCTATATTATAAGCATGTGGCGAATCTCCTTCCACCAGATGTTTCCAGCTTGGATAATTATATATTTTACAATTCGTAATTTATTAAGCATCAATCATTTAACATCAGGAAGCATAGAGTTCTAACATGATCAGCCTCTTAGATAGAATCACAAATGAGTCGTAACTATTAAAGTTTTAATTGCACAAATTACTTGTAGGCCCTCCAATGTTAACCACGAGCAAGGGTTTCAGCAAAGGAGCCAACTCATCATGCCAGGCACAAGCAGCAACCTGTAAAGCGGTAGAGTCAGCCTGATGAAGAGCTCCCACAGTGAGGACCCGAGGTTCAATTTTTAAAAGCAGTAAGCTTCTTATATGTTTGCAGCACTTGCATGTAAATGACAATTAACATCCACCAAGGGTTTTTAAATGAGTGAACTCACTGAGGCAAATGTTTTATAGCCGAGAAACATACCACATGTCTGTCAGGAGGTTCACGAGGAGTTATCCACCTCCGAAGAAACCATGGGATCTGTTCCTGTCCTTCAGGAGTTAATGGGTAATAATCATGGCGAGGAGTAATCACCAGATTGAACTGATTTAGCTGTGATCTGGGATGCTGTATCTAAACATATTGCAAAAGAATTAACTGTATGAACCAATAATTGCATACATAAATAAAATAATCAATGGCAGATAAACAAAATGTAAAAATGATTTTGCCATAATGAGTTTATTGCCAAAATTCTGCAACATTGCCCAGTAACATTACATTCTTTTCCAAAAAGCAAACAGTAGCAAGTAAATATAAAATGGAATTTCTTTGCAATGTTTAAAATGAAAGTTGGTTCAATAACCTAAGCTATAACTCGAGACTAATGCCTCAAATACTCACACGGGAGGTAATAAGCAACAAGCATCTAAAAAACCAATAAGAAAGTTATTTTAGAATCATGTAATCATGACAACACCAACTTATATGTATGCCACATAAATTGATATTTAGCATTAGTTACTTTTACATTTTCATATTTCAGTATACATAATGCCGAGAGTCATACTTTCAAATTTAAGTTCTCCTCTCAAACCTGAACAACAAAGACTTTTTCTGGAGCTAACCGTTTTATGCAACTTGCAACAGAGATAGTATCCCAGCCTGATGCAACCACCAATAATGGACCATCCCTAATTGAATAAAATAGAAAATAAAAGTTGATACGATTACACCAAGCCAAGTATATATGAACCATAATTCTAACCTGTAAGTGCTGAAAAATGAAAACTGAGAAGGTTGTTGATGTAAAAGGACATGTCCATAAGTTTGGGATCAGCTATATAATATAACAAATTCGGAAGAAAATTCAAGAAGGAATGGATTACACAAAATACAAAATAACATACAACTCATCATCTATTAAATTTTCAGAAAAGTGAAGAAATGACAGTTCCACAACACATGAACAAACAATTGCCAATTGTGTAGACAAAGTGTCTTCGAACAAGATAACAGAAACAAAACAACCAACCTCATGGCTGGAGCCTGGACAAATATTTATTGATATACGAACTATCCATACAGTTTACTGATGGGGAGTGTAATAATCCAAGGCATTCAAATAGATGTAAATCTCTAATAACATTTACAATGGACAAATCCCTAATTTGAAAGCAAGCATTGATCCAAAATGTATATGCCTCACATTCATTTGAGAAGAAAGACAAGACAATAGACCTACAAATTGCAAATCCTAATTAAGTATAAACTGCAAAGAGTAATTATTCACAGAGGGCCTCAATCAATTGATATGTCAAAATTATTTAGATTGCCATATAAGGTTACCATTTGCACATAAAGTAGAGAACACCTTTAAAATTAATGGATGCCAGTGCCACCCCCGTGTAAATATCATCTGGATTTACTCCATGAAACCATCTGTACTTGTACAAGTTCAACAAAGATAGAAAGAGATGAAAGCTCAGTAATCATTTAAAAAGGGCCATAGACCTATGAAGCACGGACACGGACAAGGGATTGTAGGTTAGGAGAAGTCAATAAATGTTGAGTTTTTTTTTTTTAAATCAAAAAATTAGAAAATTAGGATTAGGAGATTGGAGCTCCCACAGGCCTTGGGGTTAAAAACCCCATTTTGCTTAATATATAGTATAGATTTTTAATCTAAACCATTTGCAAGTTTTCGTTAAGTAAAATTAATACAAAAAAAATGAATATTTTAGTCATTAACTCAATAAAAAATAATATTTCAGACATTTTATGTACAATTCCGATTTGTAGCTCGAAAATACTGAGGCTCGAATGGCCTGAGTTCCAAAACGACGTCGTTTTGGAATTTTTTTTTTTTTCCCCTCTTTTCTCTTTGAAGCAGAGGTGAAGATGAAGAAAAAAAAAAGGAAGAGAGGAGAGAGAGAGAGAGAGAGACGAGAGACGAGAGACGAGAGCGAGAGGCGATGAGGCGAGACTCACTTGACCGAATCGAGAGGCCAGAGCTTCTTGTACATCTTTTGGAGTGTTCGACGAACCAGATAAGCAATTTCTTCTTCTTCTTCTTCTTCTTCTTCTTCTGTTCTCTTTATGTTCTGATTTTGAGATTTAGGGCCAAATTTCTGCACTTTTTATGGGTTGATTCTGGACACACGTGTCCTTAGTGTGTCCTGGCATGTCCCAGGCGTGTCCCTTTTCAAAAAAATAACAAAACTAAAGGCGCACGCCAAATGGTGTGTTCATTACGTGTCCCCGACATGTCCCGTGTCCAACACCGCAACAGCACCTATTCCGGTGTGTCCATGCTTCATAGTTATAGACCATTACATTTAGTTTTTGATGTGTAACATTTAGTATTCTCCATATTCAACACAAATAACAATGATTAATAAAAAAGAGCCACCTCGAATTTTAATAATGAGAAGTCCATAGAGCGGCATTCTAACATATAGTGTTATTAAAGGCAATAGGCACACTGAAATGCCAAGGTTTTCTAGGACCTAGGAGCAATGACAATAAAAAATAGATACTTAATATAGGCAAATAATTCAAGGTTCTATATAAGTAAAATGAAATATTAAATATTTTATAACATAAATACCAACAAACACCAATATTTTATCATAGTAGATAAATAATTCAAGATTCACATAAACTTAAACATCTAACTCATAAATCATAAACATTTAAAAATAACGACAAAATCGAAGTGTTGAACAAGATAAGCATCAAGATGTAGAAGGTGAAGGAGATTGAGGAGATGAAAAAGAATAATGACAATTGGTAGTCTAGTCGAAGAGAAAGCTCTATCCAACTAACATCCTTGTATAATTAGGGCTCAAAAGTGTTGGGTTGCAATGTATGTTTAGGGATTTAATCCCTTGTAGCCACGTGTAAACAAAAAATAATGAGATTAAGTGAAATCAAGGGTTCTAATTATAATAGACAAACATTTTTAAAAAGTGCACAAGTCGTGCGCCTTGAGCCTAAGCCTAAAGTGCACGCTTCATGTGCCTTTATGGGCTTGTTTTACATCGCCTAGCTTGAAATGTTCTGAAGCGCATTGACTGCCCGTTGATGAGCCTTATGCCTAGGCACATGCCTAGGTGCACCTTTAATAACACTTCTAACATATATAATAACAAAAAGTTTACAAATTAAAACAAAAAAACATTAGCTTGTGTAACATTTTTATAAGCAAAAGCTTGTATAAAGTAATACTCAAGTCAAACCTTGTGTTATCTTTTCTTCTCAAAAGACTATCAACTTTTTTAAACCCTATGAAGTGGTTAAGTGAAACATTGACAGCAGTTAGATGGTTGTTTACCTTTTAAATTTTCAAAAAGTAGGCAGACACTAATTAAAGTAATAAATATTCAGTTCTGTTCTTTTCTTTTCTTTTCTTTTTTTCTCTCCCGATGTTTATGCTCTTAATGTGATATCTTACTGAACCGAACTTGCTATAGGGTAATGAAATTGTTCAACAAGGCCCATCATTATGTGAGCGATGTAGTTGGTTTGAGGTTTCAACATCTACAAGAAAAGGTGGACCCAAATAACACTAGGCAAAGACTACGATCTAGAGATTCAGTATCACCCCGAGAAAGCTAATACAGTGGCTGATGCTTTGAGCCGAAAATCAACAGGGAGTATGGCTTGGTTGCTTACCGAACAAATGGAGATTTTGCAAGACTTTGAGGAGTCTGAAATTGAAGTAGTAGTAGGTGAACAGGGCGGATTGATAGCCGCTATTACAGCCGAGCCGACAATTGTTGATGAAATCATGTAGAAACAGAAAGAGGATGCGTTCCTCAGAAAGGTGATTGATGAGTTTAAGACAAGTCCAAAAGCAGAATTTAGCATTGAGAATGAAATGTTGAAATTCCAGAACCGAGTATGTGTCCCAGATATCCCGGAACTAAAGAAGAGGGTTCTAGATGAAGCCCACAGATCCGTAGTTGCTATGCATCCTGGTAACAACAAAATGTATCGAGATTTGAAACAAACCTATTGGTGGCCTAACATGAAGAAAGAGATTGCAGAATATGTGTCCAAGTGCCTTCAGTGTCAGCAAGTTAAGGCTGAACATCAGAAACCAAGCGGTCTACTTCAACCTCTCCCTATTCCTGAATGGAAGTGGGAACATGTGACTATGGATTTCGTTGTTGGTCTACCTCGAACTTCTCGAGGTATGGATTATGTTTGGGTTGTAGTTGATAGACTGACTAAATCTGCACGTTTTCTACCTGTCAAAACTACATTTATCGCTTATAGATTGGCTACTATTTATGTTGATGAAATTGTCCATTTACACGGAGTTCTGGTATCTATTGTGTCGGATAGAGATCCAAAATTCGTATCTAGATTGTGGAAAAGTTTGCTGGAAGCTATGGGAACAGAACTAAGGTTCAGTACTGCATTCCACCCACAGAAAGATGGGTAGTCAGAACGAATGATACAGACTTTGGAAGATATGCTTCACATGTGTGCTTTGGATTTTCAGGGGAGTTGGGAAGATTATTTGCCGCTTGCAGAATTTGCTTATAATAACAGCTTCCACTCCCGCATCGATATGGCACCATATGAGGCTTTGTATGGTAGAAGATGTAGATCACCTATTTGTTGAACAGAGGTCGGGGATAGAGCTTTGCTTGGGTCAGAAATTGTGCAAGACACCTCTAAGAAAATCAAAACCATTCGGCAAAGGCTCAAAATAGCTCAAGACCGACAAAAGAATTATGCAGATGTTCGGAGAAGACCTCTTGAGTACGAGGTTGGTGACCATGTGTTCATCCGTGTTTCCCCGATGAAAGGCCAAGTCAGATTTGGGAAAAAGGGCAAGTTGTCGCCCCATTACATTGGGCCGTTTCAGATTCTGGAGAGGCTTGGTCCAGTTGCTTATAGAGTTGCCTTGCCATCGGGATTTGAACAAATTCATAATGTGTTTCACGTGTTGATGTTGAGGGGCTACCTCCGAGACCCGTTCCATGTGATTGATTATCACGGGGTAGCTATTGATGACAATATAGAATATGCCGAATGGCCGGAAAGAGTTGTTGATTGGCAAGTGAAACAGTTGAGAAACAACACCATCCTGATGGTGAAAGTTGAATGGAAGGAACACTATGGTACAAATGCCATGTGGGAAAAAGAGGAGGAAATGCGACTACGCTATCCACATTTGTTTCTCGACGAAGGTAACCTAAGTTTAGAGGACCAAACTTCCTAAAGGGGGGGAGACTGTGATACCCCTGTTCTGTAATATGTTAATTGGTCCCTAATACGTATGTGATTATATGTTTTTATATGATTTTGTGTGCCATTATGTGAATATATGTGATTTTGAAATTCTAGCTATTCACCGTAAGGAATATCTGTTTGAATAATCTGCTTTGGAAATTAAATTGAGGGCCTTATCGGCCACAGAACCCGAAATCGATTACGCCATTGTGATTAGCGTAATTTTTAGAGCCTACGGCGAAATTTAATTGAAAATTTATTTGGGTCAGATTAAACTGATTAAATTGGTGAATTGAGTACCCAACTATTTTATATTAAAATAATATGTTAATGGGGCTTGTTGTATGTTAGCACTACACTCTCCTTTAACTCTATTGAACTCAAAATCTGAGTTATACAATTGAGATTGAGAGAGAGACGGCTGTTAGAGAGAGAGAGAGAGAGAGAGAGAGAGAGAGAGAGAGAGGAGAGAATTGTGCATTTGTGGTTCAAGACTTAGACCTTTTGGAGATTAAGCTCAAGTATTGCTAAATTGGGAAGATTAAAGCTCTTTGGTGAATGATTCATGCATTTATAGTCATCATCTTGTGAATTCAAGTTTAATAGATGGTCAAGAGCATGAATTAGTTTGAATGTAAGGGAATTGAGTTGCTTGTGTTCAATTGAAGGTCAATGAAGGCATGCATGTATATAATTGTTGTAGAAATGCATAATCTAGCATGTATTGAGTTGAACATGGAAATAAAGGTATTAAATCTTGCATGCAAGCATGCTTTTGTTGTATTCCATGAGAATGAACACCATTTGCATTGTTTGGGATGGAAATGAAATCAAGATTAGCATGCATGTTTGAATAATTAAGATATGAGCTTTGAATGTATCATTTTGTTCGTATTAGAATGAGTTGATGGGAGATTGGGGCACGCAGGTGAATTCCATTGTAATGTATTTTGGTGTTTATGGCATGTTAGCATGACTATATTTGAGATTTGAGCCATAACATGCATGTTTTGTTGGTTGAAATTCGAATTGGAGCTCAAGAACTCAATCTGGAAAACCCAGATTTTTTATGTCCGCTCGAGCGGGAAAATCGTGCTCCCAGCACTTTTTGTAGAGTTGGATATCCGCTCGAGCGAGGAGTTTTTGTAGACAGGCCTTCCGCTCGAGCGCTCTATTACACGCTCGAGCGTATTTTTCATGCAACCAGTACTATTGCAGGCCTTAAGGGTCCGCTCGAGCGGGGAAGTTGATGCTCGAGCGGGGACCTTGTTCTCTAAAATTTTGTATGCTCGTTCTGTGTTTCGTTTTCCGTTCTCTTTCACTTGTAAGCACTCTTAGGCATATGTTAAGCATTGTAAATGAGTTAATGAAATAAGAATAAAGCCTAAAGAGGAATATGTGAATCAAAGAACGGATTGAACTGTTAGTGACCCCTTTTGTGTTCATGAAATGTGTAGGGTCAAGCTTCAGGGCAAATCCACAAGCCGATCACTGTGAGTAATATCGGCATTTGAAAGCTTGTCAATGTCCAATTGTTTATTTCCCTTATAAGCTTTACGAGTTGCTAATTGGGATTGTGGACAAAAGTTTGACATGATAGAAATGAATGGACCGGAGGTCACTTTGATATAAATGAATGGACCGAAGGTCATTTTGCTGAAGGCCGTTTTGACATAAATGAATGGACCTAAGGTCGTTTTGACACGAATGTATGGGCCGAAGGCCGTTTTGACATAAATGAATGGGTCGAAGGCCGTTTTGGCAAAAATGAATGGGCCGAAGGCCGTTCTGGCATAAATGAATGGGCCGAAAGCCGTTTTGACATGAATGAAAATTTGATTGGGCCAAAGGCCAGTATGTTTGGAACTACAGTCATTTGATCTGAATTTTGTATAAGTGTATATATGTTAAGCAGAAATATGCATTGGGCCCAAGGCCGTTCGGAGCATGTTGTTTTTCATATTGCTTATGTAACTTGTGTATTTGATATTATTCACTGGGCTATCGCTTACGCTCATTCATGTGTTTGTAGGTGAGCCGAGGGAAGTCCAAACTCAGCCCCAGCAAAGTCTGCCAGGAACAACATGAGTCTTGGAGAGTCAGCCTTGTGTCTCACGTACGAGACCCATCCATGCCATTTTGTTATGTATTTATATCTTGTCTTGTTGGCAAGGACTTTGTGTACATCTGTATATAGTTTTGATATAGGTCGACTCAGTTTGGATGATCCTGTCTGTAAAGGATTTTGTGATATTGTACTTGTTGTGGGTTATTAACATATATGTGCATGGTTTGTTTTGAGTGCATATAAGCACGGCTCTATGGACAAAGTTTTAAATTTTTGCTTCTGTTTGGCCCCTTTACTCTGATGAGTTATGTTTGTTAAAGTTTGAGGCCGTAGGTAATCTCAGGATTACTAGCCGGTTATGTCCTTAACCCATAGGGGCGGGTTCGGGTCTTGACATGTGTGGTGTGAACTAAGAGATTGGTGTGTTATTCACCCCAAAAAAAGAGATTGGTGTGTACTAAGAGTTTGTGTGGTGTGCATTTAGAATCACCCTTTAATATTTAGGTATTGTTTGCTTCATATATAATAGAATTATTATTTTATTTATCATTTCTATTATCATTCTATTTACACCCAAAAAATTATTAATTACGTTCAATTTCTCAGTATTCTCTATTAAATTATTTAAGTTTATAATTTACTCTCAATACAATCATTTTTTTTTACAACTTAGTCTTTAAGATAGATAAAATCAAGAATATTTTTCTCCAACGAAAAAATTGTTCCTACCGATCAAATCAAAAAGAAGATCGTCGTTTGAAAACAAATTCAACAACAAGAAATTCAGAAAAGTTCAAACAATGAGAAATTGGAGGAGGAAAAACAAAGCTCGAACTCAAAGCCGTTTAGGTGATTCAAGCGAAGTAGTAGTTTGAATTGCGATGGCTTTGGTTACGTACAGAGCTTATGTCCTTTGCCTCTTCTTTCGCAAAGCAATTTGATTGGTTTGAGTGTGAAGAGATTGTTGTTGCAGAAACAAAATTCGCAAAAAATTCTGTGTTGGAGCATCGAAACTATCGCAGTCTTCATCTTCATCTTCTTCAAGTGGTTATCAAAGGCATCCATTAAAGAAGCATTATGGAGCTTATGGCAATGGTGTTTGAATTAATCCAGTGTTAAATGTTCCTTCTGGTAATCTTTTTGGTTTCGGTTCAAAGTTCTTCAATGTAAAGGATAAGAACAAGAAAAAAATGATGATTAAACACTAAGAAATCAATTTAAATTGAGTTTTGGTGGGATGGATTGGAATTTTGAGGTGAGAAAGAATATAAAGAGAAAATAATTAAAACTTGGGAAAGAAGATGAAGAGTTTTGAATATAAAGAATACGTATGAGTGATTAAGTTGTACTATGAATATATTTATATATTATTTTAGGATTTAATGTGTATTGCGGTATAATAAGAACTAAAATTTTAAAATTTTAATTGGACGTACTGAGTTATTATTTACGTGCAAATAGAATCACCCCTATTATCATGTTTAGTTCACTAAAAAAGGGGGGGGGGGGCCTAGGCTCCTCCACAGTTTCATTTCAAATAAACGGTTCCATTGGGTTGTAGTGGGCCCTAATCTGAGCCCATCTCAATGATTCAAACCGTTTTGGATATTGATAGTCACTTAATTAGATTATATTTGTATCACACTTTATTTTGGAAATTATATTTGTCATTGACAAAAATATGATAGAAACGTGATCTGATCAAGTGGTTATCGATATCTAATTGACGTGATTTTCTACAAGGATGATATACTTGACGATCTCTACACATTGAACAGTTTAGATCATCGCAATGGGCCCAGATTAGGGCCCACCACAACCCATCACAATCATCTAGTCCGATGATGAACTGGAGAGGAACCGTATCCCTAAAAAAATAATAAAAAATATATTACAAATTAAATCATTATTCACTATTGTAAGTTAATGGTTATTCATCAAAGAGACTAACGAGCGAGCATTTCATTCCATTTTACTTTTATTAAGGAGAATTAAACATAGCATTATTGTAGCACTCCAGAAAATTTCTTTTCTTTCTCATCGCTCGAGCGGTCTTGCGAAGCTTCTAGTACTTTTGCAGGTTTAAGATTCGAGGAGCTGTTGATGTTCGCTCGAGCACAAGGTTGGTCGCTTGAGTGATGTGGTGTTTCTCACGCTCGGTGTGGTGTCACTGACGCTCACATGAGAGGTTGTTCGAACAGTCTGTTTGGGTTCAGTATCTTTAAAAGATATTTTTGGTCCATTTTTCTTCATTTTCTCAGATTCTTTCTTTCTCATCTCTCTCCTATCAGCCATAGTTGAGTTCCAAGCTCGTAGAAGCTTGGATTTCATCTCCTTAAAGTAAGATTGTCACCCATGTTCCTTTTATAAAAACGAAGACCACGCGGAGGAATTTCTACCAATCTGAGCAGCTCGTGTTTTCATCGACACTCGATTTTCTAGGTTTTTCCTCTTCTTACTTGAGGTCGGGATTTCCTTGCTTCTCTTTAATGCTTTCTTATAAATAGATTGGTGGTATATTTGTATTACATAAAAACCTCTTGTGGATGAGATTTTTCTTAAAAGCATGAAAAGGAAGTTATGGTTTTAAAAATAAGGGAGTTAAATGTAAGATTGAAGTGGATTAAGAGAGTTTTGAGTAATTAGAACATGGTTTTGTGTTTTCTAGTAAATGGCCCTAATTTATGTCTAATTCTAGTTATGGAGTTTATTTTTGAAATGTGGAATGTTTTTAATTGACCTTAGATTCATGAAATTAAGTTTATGATTGTTAACATGAGTATAAATGATGATTATTAATTGTAGTGAAAAAGCTTATTGCATAAGAAGGCTAAGTTGGAGAAATTGAAAATAAGAATTGGATTAATGAGTTATGCAAAGAGTATGATATAAATTGTGATATATATATAATTGAATAAGAAGTGTTGGTGTTGAAAGGTAAAGAATGTTGTGGGAAATAAATGGTGCTCGTTCTAAAGATGAACTTTTACTTTTATTATTAAGGAATTGAGTGTTGTTGGTTTAAACTATAAAATGCAATTAATGAATGTTATGAGAAATTGATGGATTATGATGTTGGAATGAGGGTCCGTTTCGGCTCGTGACTGGTAAATCATAGAGTAATAAAGGTTCTATATTCCTTCCAGAGTAGCACCCGAAAAAGCGTGTGGTCTGTTGAGATATGTGGAGGTTTCGCGTTCCTTCTGGCTTGTGACCAATAAAGCATAAGGTTTCGCATTCCTTCCGACCTTTGACTGGTAAAGCGTGACGCTTGATAGAGGTTTCATATTCCCTCTAGAGTAGCGCCTAGTAAAACATGTGGCTTGTTGGTATAGCTTGGTGAAGTTGGTTGTTGGTATGTGGATGCTCATTGAGAATTTTGTGATAATCCCGTTATCTAATTTTGAAAACTGTTAGATGTAAATTTGAAATGTATAATGTGGAATGTGTTGTTAATGAGTTGACTCTTATACTCAAATTTTGCGAAATTTATTCTGGTGTATATGTGTTTGGTGTTTTGTGTGTATTGGTAAGGTGGCGAGTTGTGGCAAAATTAATGAGTGTGAAATATCAATTAGAAGTAGTAAATAATTAGTCGGCATAAAACCTTTATCTAAGGAAACGAGGTTTATGGAAATTATTCGAATGAATTTTGATAAGATAAAGAGGACACATTATTTAAAAGAGGTATCTATGAAATGTGAAGTGGGATTTTTTGAAAGGAGTATCTATATATGAAATTGATTTTGCATATAAAAGGACACATTATTTATATATGTATCATTTGATAGCATTCATGATCACATTTATCTATTGATTATTATTGTTGAGAATCACTATAGATCTTTATTGGATCTCGTGTTCATCTCATGTTGTTTAACCATTTTTCAAGGACAAAGTCAGGTACAACATTTGGAAGATCAAAAGGTTACTTATTTTATTATGAGTCTGTCTCACGTAAATTGTGAAAGAAAGATTAAGGGACAGTTGTGTTGAGGCGGTTCTTTCTATGTTATTATTTATTTTGAAACCTTTTATGTGAGCCTTTTTGGCATGTACTGTGAATATCGTTGTGAACATTTTAGTATCATTGTATTTATGCGAGAGTGAACCTCTTTTATTCTATTTAGCTAGTGTTACTTCAATAACTATTTTTGGAAATAGATTTTTATAAGGAAATTGGTAAATTATCTGAGTAGTGAAATTGAGGGCGTGACAACTTGGTATCAGAGCTAACCGAGTTTGAAAACCTTGAGCTTGTAGGAAGTGGTTTTTACCACAATGGGTTGGCTTCGCTTTGTGAGGACGTTTGCATATAGGAAACATGAAGTGTAGGAAATTATGTGTTGCATTGTGTGGGCATGGAGTGGAGTTTCAGGGATAACACTTGTAGCCAGTTAACTTGCTTCGAGATCTCGTTGGAAACACATCCGATCAACGTGGTTTTGGATGAGACGCATTTGGACGTATTCACTTTCTCCTCTCGCGTGAGACGCGGTTGGACGTTTTCACTTTCTCCTCTCACATGAGACGTGTTTTCACATGAGACGCGTTTGGACGTATTCACTTTCTCCACTCGCGTGAGACACGTTTGGACGTTTTCACTTATCCTCTTGTGTGAGACGCGTTTGGACGTTTTCACTTTCTCTTCTCGCGTGAGACACATTTGGACGTATTCACTTTATCCTCTCGCATGAGACACGTTTGGACGTTTTCACTTTCTCCTCTCGCATGAGACGCGTTTGGACGTTTTCACTTTCTTCTCGAGTGTGAGACGCGTTTGGATGTATTCATTTTATCTTCTCACGTGAGACGCATTTGGATTTATTCACCTTCTCCTCTCGCGTGAGACACATTTAGACGTTTTCACTTTCTCCTCTCATGTGAGACGCAATTGGACATTTTCACTTTCTTCTCTCGTGTGAGATGCGTTTGGACGTATTCACTTTATCCTCTCGCGTGAGGTGCATTTGGATTTATTCTCTTTTTCCTCCGTGTGAGACCCGTTTGTACGTTTTCACTTTCTCCTCTTGCGTGAGACACGTTTGGACGTATTCACCTTATCTTCTCGCGTGAAACGCGTTAGGATCTTGGTTGAAACCTTCGGTGTGTCCGACGATTATGTTGCTTTTCCTCTTTCTTGCGCATCACGTAGTTAAGCTTGCATAATTTTCTTACATCCTTTCTGCATGAAATGTGGTTTGGCTCATGATTTTCATGTGTGGCGTGTTCGTTTACTTATTTATTTCCATGTTTAGGATGTTGTACCTTGTTTCGGTTTGTTTGAATGTGGCATTTTCATTGCATCACATTTGCATTTAAATGCTTCATTGTTCAGTCTCATTGCATGATCATAAGTTATGTTCTTGCATTGTGCATATCATTTGCATCTTGCCCCAGAACTACGTTGGTTTGATTCCTTGCAAAGGGATACGTATGCAGCCTATGGGCGTAACTGTTTTTTTCTTTCTTGTTTGCTTGTCCAAGTCTTCGGCCTTGTCAAAAATGGGTCGTCTCTAGGCTTTGACATTCACTTCCGTCATCTCATGACTTCCGAGTTTTGTCAAAGAGGGGCAACTGTTGACATCCCATTTTTGACTGACCTCAAGACTTAGACGTCATCGCTTGTGCACTCGATGATTATGATTGCATTTGTTCGCTTTGGGTGCCCGAAGTCCTCGGTGGAACGTCCCGTCTTTGAGCCTTTAAAGCTTGTCCATTTTGTGCTTTGTTTTGGACCAAAACCTTGTTTTTTCGAACCTGGAACTTGTGGTGACCTGTCAGCCACCACCATAGGCTGTCAGCCATGGCTCATGGTTGTCGGCTATTGGTGTGGCCGGTCGGCCACCAATGGTGGCCGGCCGGCCGGCTACCACGGGTGGCCGACGGCCTCTAGTGTTTTCTTCCAGATATTTGTTGACAGTTGTGTCAGTTGTCTGTTAGCACACTGAGCTGCATCTACCTACACGTGTATGGTAGGATGTTTCTAAGCTCAAGCTTGTTTTTCTATACATAGTGGGGTTCCTCCCCCATTTTTGAGGGTTAGCAATTTTGGAACAAAATTATGTCTCTCTCTCTAGATTTCTCTCTCTTCCTTGCAATTTTATACACATTTGCTCACAAATTCTACACTTTTGTCTATACACCATTCATCAAAGTTGCTTCTCTTTGGACTGAGGTTCCTTGAGAGCCTCTTTGAGCTTTAGAATGAGGTTTTGGCTTGGATTGTTGGCCAAATTTTGTCTTCCCTTCAAGAGGTATAACACTCTCCTTTTATACTTGTTTTGCACACTTGCTTTGCCATCTTTTTCAACTGTTTTGGGGCTGGTTTTGAACTGTCAAAAAATATATTTTTGTGGCCTAAAAGTGTTGGCTTGACGCCATTTTCAATGAAGGGGTGATTCACCTTTCTTGCTTCTTAGTTTGTAAAGTTTCTCTACCTTTGTTCACCACTTTCAAACCAACTTTTTTAGGCCTTTTAACCACTGAATTTCTGAGGTTTTCAGTGGCAAAAAACTCATTTTGAAGTTCAAAATTGGAGCGGTTAGCCTCCCCTCCTTGTGTCTTGTTTGCATCCTAGTTAGCTTTATTTGTTAGCCTATCTTTCTAGCAATTTGTAGCTTAATTCCAGCATGATTTAGGCTATTTTTTGGATTATTTTAACTCTATTTTTGGTTGGTTAAGTCTTTTGAGTCATGTATTGCATTGTTGTAGTGTAAGTCCTTTCATTAGCTTGTTGTTTTACGGCTTTAACCACCATTGGTTTGAGTTGATTGCATGTTTTAGTGCTTTTTCTCACCTAATTTCAGCACTTATAATCTCTGCAATCTCCCTCATTTCTTCTCTTTTTCATTTTCTTTGAGGGTTGTTTCAACCTTAGGATTGTTTAATCTTAAGATTGAGGCTCATGCTTAATGATTTAATCCTCCTTTGAGGGTTCGTTACCAACGGCATGAAGCTTCTCTCATGTCTTAAATTATCCCTTGGTTGACACTTCTTTCACCTTAGAAGACACTCACCAATGGACAAATTGATTAATGAATGGTTTGGTAACTAAAATGTGTAAACAAAATTGGCAAGTAAAAGAGGAAAGATAAGCATTCTTTTGTGTTACATTGCATGTGTTCAAATTGGACGTTAGTTTGAACACAAGGAAAATGGAACATTTCATACTCAAAAGTGATGAAATGTGCCATTTCCTAGGTCTCCATTGCCATTGATCATGTATGACAGGGTGATGGTCATTTGAGTCTTGTTTTGCATTCATTAAACTTGTACAAACTTGGTTCTTTGGCCATCATGCAATAAAATTTCTTGGTTGATAGTTTGAGTGCCAAAAGTATCACTCCTTTGAACTTGTTTGATGATAAGGAGGGTAACAGTATAAACAAACCTTCAAAAAGTACACTGTTTTGCTCTATTTTCTCTTTGTTGCAGCAAACAAGTCCAAGCCAGTAGCCGACCGGCCACCATCAGTAACCAACCGGTCACCATTGTTGGCCGATCGACCATCAGCAGTGGCCGACCGACCCCCCTGTCGGCCACCAATGCAAATTCAACAGTGTGCTCCTGAGGCAAATCAGAGTTGATCTAGAGAAGGAGAAAGCATAAGTGCTTCTGTGTAATAGAGGCTTGCAGTAGCAAAACGTTGGCCTTTTGGGTGAAAAATCGAGCATGCATGCATCTCTCGTTTCCCGAGGCCTTTTAGTTAACTTGCTTAGTTAATTTGTTATAGCTAAATAATTAATGGTGTAATTATTTAAGTAGATTAGTTAATTCATTCATGTTGTAATTAATTAGCTTAGTTGCTTTGTAATTAATTAGTTAAGTATTTAGCTAATTAGTTTGATTTGTAATATTTAATTAGCTTAGATAGTTAATTATTTAGTTGTTTTAATAAACTAGCCTAGAGTAAGCTTGTTATTCATTAGAAGTAATTAGCTTAATTAGTTTAGTTTAGCTAGCTAGTTAGCTTTTATTCATTCGGACCCTCCTTCGCGAAGGCATAATGTTGTAATAAGTGTGTGTGCATGTGTGTATGTTTTCCAACCCCGCACTCCTTTTATTTACCCGCTTTTGATGGTTAAATTAAGGACATGTTTCAATTAGCATACCTTATGCTTGCATCCATTCATTCGTATTGCATGCATCGAGGCTTGGCACATCATTCAAACTGCATTGTCATTTCAATACTTCTTTGAATACGTGTTTAAATCACATGCTGTTCAAATCGATCCATATGCCATATTAGTAGCCGAGCCTATTAAATTCCATGTTGCATGTGTTGCATTAGGTATCTTGTATAGTTAGGAATCATGCATTATTTTCTAACTCATATTTTCTTGGCCTGAAGTACTAGGTGAGTTTTTATGCTAAAGCATACTTGCATAATTGTGAATGTTGCCATGTCTAACATGCTTGCCATGAGGCTATGTGCTTAAATGCTAAACTGCTTGAATGCTTGTGGATGAATGCTTGTTGTTTGAATTGGAACGATTCAACAAATGTACGGTTTAAGCCCACTATGTTTGGTGGCAAATCCGCAATCTTTAAGCCCACTTGAGCTGGCAAATTCAAACCATTTTCGCAAACAAACATGAGTTGAATTGTTCCAAATTAAGCAAACTAGTCTATACTTGCTTGTGCGCATCACATAGTAAAGCTAGCTTAATAATCAACAAGAGCACATAATGTTTATAAAAAATCATATCATGATTAGTAGAGGCCGATCTTCAATCGAGCGAGCGGGGGTGCTCAATTCATAACCTTCCCCTCTCGTACCTAAGTTCTCGAGCCCAGGCAACTTTGGTGATGACGGACACATGGCCTTTGGCACGAGTCATGGGTTTCCTAAATTTTTCCAAAATAAAATATTTAGGTGGCGACTCTGTATCTGCCAAAGTAGTCCAATTTTGGCACTTTTTGATTCAAAATCAATTTTCCAAAATGATTTGTCGGATTTGAACTCTTTGGTGGTTATTAGTTTCACATTGCACTTGTGAGATTTGATTTAGAATCGCGAGAGTCCAAACTGTAGGGCTTCTTTTCAAACCTTCCGAAAGGGGGCGCAAAAAAGGTGAGCTACAGATACCCCGATCAAATTAGAGTATTTTAGGCAAGTGTTCTCTATCCCAGCTGACGTTTAAATCAGATTGGCCGGGGAGGAAGACTCAATTATGCCTGGTCAGGACTACATGCCATTCCTAGTAGTTTTTGTCATTGAGGACAGCGTTAGGTTTCCCCTTGACATCCTTTTTGGAGAGGTACTTCATTATTACAAACTCAACCCCATGCAACTGGCTGTAAATTCCTTTAGGATCATCAATGGCATTGCCGAGCTAGCCCGCCTTCAAAATGCCAAACTACCCTATTTGATATCCAGTATTGCTACACTATGTGTGGCCTCAAAACCAACACTGGCTACACATATTATCTCTAGCCGAGATCTACACAGTACAAGCTGATAGCTGATATACCAGACTCCACTAAGGGCGCGGCCGGCAACCACCTTTCAAATTAGAGTATTTCAGGCAATTGAGAGTTCGCGTCAGATGATAAGCTCCATCTTTTCCCCTTGCACCATGAAGTTTTTAGGGATGACAAGGGTAAGGACTTAGTTTCCCCCCCTCCAAAAGTCCCCTCTATACTGCCTTACTTAGCAATCTTTCTGTTCTTTTATTCTAATGTACTCTTTTTTGCTTTGCAGCTCTTCCCTAGCCAGAAAAAGAACTTCCACCATTCCTATGTGCCAAGCAAGGATTTGGCTTTTCTTCTCGACTTACCAATTGAAGTCCGTAAGGCTCTACTCCTCCTCAACTACATCCCCGCATATCAAAGCCTGTTGTTTGACGTCCCTTGAAAAAGCAAGGCTCCTCCATCTACCATAACTCCTCTGGCTGCTTCATTTTCAAGACTAGATCAGGCCTTCACATCTGATCCTGCAAACCAGCCATCAACTTCTGCCCCCCAGTTAATTCTCCAGCCCAGCGCTAGCTTCGATGCCGAGCTCCTGTTAACGTCCCTGCTGGCCGAACTCAAAGTAGAAGACGCCGAGGTCTTGCGTTTTCGGAGATTGACCCCTCAAACCTGGTTATTGCCCTTCCAGCAATTCATTTTGGCACCAAGGTTACCATCGCTACAACAATCAACAAGATGGGCTGCAAACTAGCCATTGTTGAAGATTTTCTCTCCAACATTCATGGCGTTGTGATTGTCCAGTCCTCATCTTCTCTATCCTAGTCCAAATCGAAGCTAAAGAGAGTGAAGAAGGCTAGGGCCAAGGCAACAGTGACACAGGTTGACTCTGAGGACACTGTGCCAATCTCTAAGCTGGTCGAGATCGAAAAGAACTCAACTCCTGTCGAGAAGAGGCCAGCCGAGGCCGCTACACCTAATGCCCCACCACCAAAGAAGCTGAGGTCTGATCGCCCAGAGGGTAGCGGCATCTTTCCCAGCGATTAGACCTGGATGCTCGAGATCATGTTTGGAGACTGACCTTTGACAGCTGTGCGATAGTGCGATCGAGAATGTTGAGGTCAACGCCGCCCTATCAACTGTCGTGCTTCTACTAATAGACATGAATCATATAGTCGACCTCCACGAGTATGAGTACTTCAACTTGATGATGCAGCACTTAGTCTTGGTAAGTTTCCTACTTTGTTCTTTTAAGCTTTCCAACACTTGGCCAAATTTTTACTAATCTGTTCATTTTTTGCAGGCCATCCCGCATGCACACTCGTATGTAGTTAAGACCGAGATGACGAGGAAGGAGTTGGTGAAGAAAACTCAAGAAGCTACCAAGCTCCTGTCACCATTGAACCATGCCGACGCTAGCAACCAAAACCTACTGGACCAAGCCAAGGCTGCCAAGGCTACGTAATGCCAAGCCAAGGCTAAAGCCGAAGCTGCCAAGGTCATTGTTGAAGCTACCAAGGCCGATGTTGAGGCTGCTAATTCCAAGGTAGCAGAGTTAGAGGCCAAGCTCAAGGAGGCTTATGACTCAAAGAGGCCAAGGTCAAGGCGGCCAACAAAAAGGCTTTTAAAGAAGGCCAAACTGCTATCCGTGATCAGTACAGAGAGCAAGTCAATCTGGCTTGCAAGCAAAGTTATTACCTCGGCTGGACGACAACCCTCAACCAGTTGACTGTCCCTATGGACTCCCCATTCAGAGACATTAACCAGATCAGTGTACCCTTCCCCCCCTCTTCAAAGGACTCTGAAAATGAAGCTGAAGAGAAGGACGCCGAGGCTAATGTTGCTGATGAAGAGGAGGAGGCTGCTGTTGGGGCCATGTCCCCCACTCTGAATAAGCAAGTCTTGGACTTGACTTAGGATGAAGAGGACGAGGTCTCCAAGAGTGCCTCCCCTAAGAAGACAACATCTGAGCCCAAGGTCCATATGGTTGAAAAAATCCTTGACGAGACCTTGCTAGAAATTGATGACGAGATTCAGGCCGAAAAATTTGCCCAGCTGGCTGTTGAGGCTGAAACAACATCGATTGCCGAGGCAAGACAGTCTAAGGAAAATGCTAGAGACTCTTGTACTTAGGATATTTTCCTTTTTCTCTTTGAACTTTTTCTACTTTCATTACTTGTTATCTTTTTTGTTTTGTGAACAATGCTTGCTTTTGTTTGGCTGATGTGCCTTCTGCTATAATCCAAAACTTCATTTTTCAATGTAAGTCTTTTTTTTCTCTAAGTGTTGAATGTTTGTTTCCTTATGTTTTATCTGTCTTCACTATTTTGTATGCTTTCTATAATTAGAAAATTTTTCTAAGTATACCTTCACTGTGTAATCACTTCAGGTTGGAATATCTCAGACAAATATCTCCTCAAATAAAAACCTTTACCGTTTTCCTCGGCCAACACTTAAAAATATAAAAATATTTTTACAAGTGTTGTTTCTTTACTTTTACTTGTTGTCTTCAATCAGTACTTCATTCTCTTAACCCTTCCCAGTTTTGACAAACTGTTTGGTTATTTCGGGTAACAAATACGTCGAGTATCCCCTTATCTGGTTACCTCTGCTGACTCCAACTTGTAAATTGTTGTCGAAAATTTTGAGAAGTGTTAAGCCTATTCCGCATGCTTCTTGCCCCCTAATGTGAACCTAAGTACCACTTATGTTCACATTAAGCACGCATCTATGTTTTTTTTGCAGAAGTCAAATTCAAACAAATCTTAGCCAAGGTTTTTTACCGTGGTGTCGTCTATTAATTTGACTAGTGCAAACTTATTCAACTCTATCGTATGGCAAGTATAATTTAACTCTACCATATGATAAGTCTAAGTTATTCAACATGTTGCATTTAGAAACATCGCCAACTTAGTTCAACTCTATCGTATGACAAATATAATTCAACTCTACCATATGATAAGTCTATGTTATTTGTCATGTTTCAATTGGAAACATCGTTATAAGACTGTTCAGTCCTATCGCACAAACTTTAACAATTTATTCATAGAAACTAGTACTTGATTAAAACTTTGGCTAATATTACATAAATCTCAAAAAAAACAAAAACTAATGATAGAAAAACTTTAGATTGCAAGTGTTCCAGGGCCGTGGAAACTCTTTTCCATCAGTGTCTTCAAGTTGATATGCCTCATTGCTGTCAACCGAGATGATTCTATAAGGACCTTCTCAGTTTGGGCCAAGTTTGCCCTTCCTAGGATCCTTCTTATTGCTGAAAACTTTCCTTAAGACAAGGTCCCCAACCTTGAACTCTCTTGGGTTGACCTTTTTGTTGTACGCTCTAGCAAGTTGCTGCTGCTGGTAGGCCCGCAGCCGAATTGCTGCTCCCTCCCTTTTTTTGTCCAAGAGGTCCATATCTCAGGCCAGGAAAATGCCTCATTGGTTCTATTCTCCACTCTCAGGGCTCTGATTCCAGGGATGCCGACCTTTAGTAGGATTACTATTTCAGTGCCATATGCCATGGCAAAAAAAAGACTCCCCAATTGATCTTCTCGGCGTAGTCCGATATACCCAGAGCACATTGGGCAACTCTTTCACCCACTTTTCCTTTGCTGCTTCCAGCCTCTTCTTGATCCCATCCAAGATGGTCATGTTGGATGCCTCTGTTTGTCCATTGCTCTGGGGAAAGCTGGGGTAGAGTAATAGTTTTTAATTTTGTACTTTGCATACTATCAAATTAGGTGCCATTGTTTGCCACAATGGCTCTTGGAATCCCAAACCTGGTAATGATGTTCTTCCAGATGAAGCTCTTCACATCAGTATCTCAAATCTTTACAAGGGGTTTAGCCTCTAACCACCTTGTGAAGTAGTCAGTTACTACCAGTAGAAACTTCCTTTGTCCAGTTGCCTGGGGTAATTGCCTAACAAGATCCATGCCCCACTGGGCAAACGGCCACGGGCTGGAGATGGGATTTAAATCAGCAGCTGGCTGGCATATCAAAGGTGCAAACCTTTGACATTTTCCACACTTTTGTACATAAGTTTCAGTAGCGTTCTATATGTAGGGCCACTAGTAACCTTGAGTTATGGCCCTATGAGCAAGTGGTCTGCCCCCGGCATGGCTCCCACATTTTCCTTCATGGATCTCATATAAAAAGCCCTCGACCTTGGATGGATGCACACATCTCAAGAGGGGCTCAGTGAAGGACCTTCTGCAGAGATGGCCTTCTGCAGATAAGCAGAACCTTGCCAACTTCAATCTTATTTTGTGTGCTTTCTTCTTGTCTGTTGGCATCCTGCTATCTCTGAGGAACACAACTATGGCATCCATCCAGCTTGGACCCATCTCTACACACATTGCTTCGTATTATGTGATGAGGGATTCTACACTTGGTCCTGTCAAATAATCAACCATGATTGTCCTTGGTTCTCCCGACTTTATTGCACTAGCCAAGTTAGCCAAGGCATTGGCATGACTGTTATCATCTTGGCTAACCTATTGTAGTCAGTAATCCTGGAATAGTGCTAGCTGCCTGACAACCTCTTTGACATAGGCTATCATCCTTTTATCGCGAGCTGCATACTCGTCTGTGGCTTGATTCATAATAAGTTGGGAGTTACAGAAGACCACCACCTCATCGGTTTTCGTTGCCACTGCTAGCCTTAGTCCAGCAATCAGTGCCTCGTACTTTGCTTCGTTGTTTGAAGCCTTGAATCCTAACTGGATTGATTGCTCTATCATTCGCCCCTCTGGCAATACCAGAACTACTCCTGCCCCTGCTCCTTGACAATTTGAACTTCCACTAACAAACAGGCGAAATGAGTCACTAATGTAGATGTTGCACGGTTTTGGTTTCTCCTCCTCCTTCTGTGTTGTTGGTGTGGGGTTCTTTGGCCCTCGTTGAGTTTCTACTTGTTCTCCCAAACATCCTACGCCACGGCTTACCAGAGCCTGTATTAAGATTGCGCCAGGAGTGAACTTGGCCACAAAGTCGACCAGAACCTAGCCCTTGATTACTATTCTAGGTCTGAATTCCAAGTCATATTGGCCTAGTACCACTGCCCATCAGGCTATTCTGCCTGTTAGACTTCCATGCTGCAATAGGGACTTCAAGGGATGCTGAGTTAGCACCACAATCTTGCAGGCTTGGAAGTAGTGATTCAACTTTTTGAAAGTTATCACCAGGGCTAGTGTTAACTTCTCCAAGCACAGGTACCTAGTTTCTGCACTTGCTAGGGTTTTACTCACATAGTATACCACCTTTTGTTCTCCATCCTTTTCTCGTATTACCACTGCACTCACTGCGTGGTCTAAAACTGCCAAGTATAGGAATAATTCCTTCCCAGGTATTGGATTTGACAAAACTGGAACTGTTGTTAAGTACCTTTTCAAGTCAACTAAAGCAACTTCGCACTCTTCTGTCCATAAGAAATCTGTGGCCTTCTTCAACCAATGAAAAGATGGTTTACAGTAGAACTTTGGCTGATAAATCTATTCAGGGTTGCTGCCCTGCCAATCAAAATCTGGACTTACTTCGCAGAAGTTGGGCTTTTCAAATCAAGGATAGCCTTGATCTGATCTGGGCTTGCTTCTATGCACCTCTTGGTGACCAAGTATCTCAGGAACTTACTGGACCCGACTCCAAATTGCACATTTCAAAGCATTGAGTCGGAGCCGATATGTTCTTAGGATATCAAAAATTGCCTTCAAATCAGCCAAATGGTTCCCAAGTTCCTTGGTCTTCACGACCATGTCATCAATGTTAACCTCTACTGTCTTCCCAATCAGATGATTAAACATCTTGGTCACTAACCGCCGGTAGGTTGCTCTGCATTTTCTAACCCGAAAGGCATTACTCTGTAATAGAGTCCTTTCGGGGTGATGAATGTTGTCTTCTTTTCATCTGAGGCATACATTGTAATATGATAGTAGCCTCTGTATGCATCCAAGAAACTCATCCTCCCATGCCCTGAAGTGGCATCTACTAACTGATCAATCTTAGGCAGCGGGAAACTGTCTTTGGGGCAAGCCCTATTCAGGCTGGTGAAGTCCACACAAACCTTTCACTTACCGGTCTTCTTTTTCACTACCACTGTGTTGGATAACCAGTTTGGATAGTGTACTTCTTGGATGGCTTGGGCTTTCAGCTACTTATCCACTTCCTCCTCAACTACTTCCATATGTACTAAGGTCGGCCTCCTTGCCCGCTGGATGACAGGTTTAGCCGACATGTCGGGGTCGACGCCTAGCATCTCATGGGGCGTCCAGGCAAATATTTCTATGTTTGCTCACAAGAAATCTTCTGACTCCCTTTCCTCTTCCTCGGCTAAGCCTGAGTCGAGAAGGAAGAAGAGTTCTCCATCATCTTCCTGGACCAAAATCTTCTTCAAAGCCTCCTCACTCTTGTCGGTTGGTTCTTTGCCGACATCATGTAAAACCTTCATGTCCTTATCCTCAATTTCAATCTTCTCTACTTCTCGTACATTGCAGGTGGACATCATTACTGCCATGGCGCAATTTTTTGCCTGCACCTGATCCCCTCTAACCTCCTCAATTCCATGCTTGGTTGGGAACCGCAACAGCCGATGCAGCGTTGAGGGAACATCCCTCATTGCGTGCAACCATGGTCTCCCCAAAATAACATTGTAAGGGAAGGGGGTATCAATTACTGTAAACTAAGTACTTACCTTCTTCGTGCCTGTCTGCACCTTCAAATTCGTGGCTCCTAGAGGCCACGTCAGCGTTCTGTTGAATCCAACCATTGTGTTGTTAGATTGTTCCAGGTTATCTGGGTGAAGGCTAAACTCCTTGTAACATCTAACATACAGGATGTCACAAGAACTGGCTTGATCAACTAGTATGCACCTCACCTAGCACTCTCCAATCTTCAGCGTTATCACCAGGGCATTGTTGTGTGGATGCTACACCATATCCAAGTCTACCTCAGTAAAAAAAACCACTGGCCCCTAGTACTCATTTGTCCTAGGCTTCTTTTGCTGGACCTGGTACACATCCTGTAGGTGATTTATCCTTTAAGTTTCCGCACGTACATCGTTCTCATTGACCTTCGAGTGAATCACATTGATCACTCGAGGTCCATCTGCTTGCTATGGTGGCGGTGGTGTAGGTGGTGTTGCCGATGCCTAGGGTAGCCTTGCTTGCTCTTCTCTTGCTCTGGCCTCATCTACTAGGTCTCTTAGGTGTCCTTGTCTGACCAGATCCTCCAATTGTGTCTTCAGAGCCCTACATCCTTGAGTCAAGTGCCCATCTTCATTATGGTAAACACAATGCTTCCCAAGGCTCCTTCTCATAAACTCACCTGGGATCTTCTCTGGTGCTCTGTAATATGGTTAGTTCCTGATCCTTCCCAGAACTTTGTAGACCGGGATTCTGAATACAGTGGTGACTGCCTGTGCAACTCTCAACCCTGTTTATTGCCTATTAAAATAAGTATTACCTAGGCCTCGCTTTGGTGAGCCGTTTTTATTCTTATTTTGGTGCCTTCGCCTCTGGCGTGTCCTTTTCGGCTTTGGCATACTTTTCGATTCGTGCCATGAGCTCCTCCATACTTTTTGGTAAAGCTTTTGCAAGTGATTTTCTAAACGGCCATTCATCCTCCAAGCCGTTTTTGAAAGATACGACTGCCAGCTCTTTGTTACATGCTAGTATTTGGTTGAACATCTTATAATACCTTTTGGCATGAGTCCTAAGGCTTTCACCCTCACTAATGTTCAGAGCCAGTAGGGAGTCTACCCTCAGTGGCTGTAACCTGTTTGTAACAAACCTGACCACAAACATCTCGGCTAGGCCCTCCCAACTTTTCACAGTTCCTTTTAGCAACTTATGAAACCAATCCGACGCGATCTCCCAAAAGGTTGAGGGAAACACCTTGCACAACAACTGCTTATGCTCGCTGTATAAAGCCATTAAGTTTAAATATAAGCAAACATGAAAGTTCGAATCGGACTTACCGTCATAAATCTGGAACCTTGGCATGTGGAATCTCTTTGGGGCCTCTGACCTATCTAGATCCACTGAGAACAACATTCTCGGCTTGACCGGGGACGTGACCTTGGCATCAGGTCACTTCCTCTGGAGGTCGTGTCTCAGATCCTCCTTCATTCGATCGGGAGCTCGACTATCAACATATTTTAGTCTTTTTTGTGCGCTGTTTCCAGTGTCATTGTGCGTCCTCTTGGACTTCTCCTTATTCATTGTATCAAAGCAAAGGCCCTTCCCTAGATATGCTGAGATTCCTTGGCATAGGTCTCTTTAGTTCGTGGTGTCTTCTGTGACTCACCTCATACTGACTCTGTTCACCCGATATCCCATGAAGGCTGATGTGAGCGCTCATTTTCCTTGCCATGCTGCGGGACTGCTGAGATTATTTGATGCCCCCCTTTTTGGGCGTCTATCTTGGCCGCTGGTAATAGTGTGTCATGTAACGAGAATGGTGGTTGCATCACATTGTTCTACATCATGAAGTTGACAACCGATGCCATTCCTTTCATCTCGCCGTCCTTCCTCAGGCATCTATCCTTCCATACCTAGAGGTCACTTTCGTTGTAGTACTCATCTCAGCTAGTTTTCTTCGGGGCATTCCCCTCTTTGCAACGTCCTTCTTCCCAGGATTCGGATCCTGTGCTTCTTCATTACGGTTTTCTTTCCCGACGTTTGGATTTGCATGTTCACAACTCCCACTCTACATGTTCACAACTCCCACTGTTAATGTCATTCCCAATCTTTTCTTCCTATCCGTCATTGGCCATCTATTCTCCTCAAGTTCCCACAGATGGCGCCAAATTGTGGGTGTTGATTCTCGACCACGCAACCAAAGAGGAAACTTAGCTGGAGAGTATCGGCAGAATAGATTAAACCCAACAACCTGCAGAAGAAGATGAGAATCCGAGGGTAGTTCGTCTACCCGGGGACACTCCAACGATCAAGTTAGTAATCGATATCTCTCAAAGATAGCAAATTGTTCTTAAACTCAAAAGAAATAACTTCCCTTCGACACACGAGAGTGCCTTGCTTTTATAACTAGCAGTGACTTGATCCCTTTAGAAGCCTTACTTCAATGGACTTAGGCTCAATACTCATCCTGGACCTTCAGCTAGATAGAGATAAACTCTTCTTGATCCTTATCTTTATCCAGACTGAGGTTCTCCCCTGCTCTAGGACACTTGTTCCTTATCTGCTTATCTCAGATTATGGCATCTCCGCAGATACTTCGGCCTAGCCGAGATCATCTTGGCAGTGTGAACAAGCCACATGGCACCTCAGTTGACAATTTGCGTCACTTTTGCCACGTGTTGTCATTCACAAAATACTTCCCAACAATACCTATGGTCGGAGACAAGCCCATTGCCGCCTGTCTCTACTATGTAGACAATTGGAGATCAATCGCGATCCAACATGACTAAACTAGAACGGCCTGACGTTTGAACAAGTAAAGTAGGCTCCAAGGGTCGTGGCTTCTGGAACTTCGGCAGTGGTGGTGGTAGGGAAAAGGGAAATTTGAAAACTCTAGAGAGAGAGAGGAATGACAGGAGATGGAGATAACAGAGCGAGAAGAGAGAAATAAAAGGTTTGGTTTTGTTCCATCAGCCTCTGCACCATGCATACGAGTAATTATTTAATAATTTCGGAGTATAAACATGTATTGTTTTTATAGTATTATGATTAATGGAAAAGATGGGTAGGTAGAGTATTGTGTTAGGTGATTGATAAATATAAGAGACATATTGAATGATAATTGATTAAAAAATACGAAACGTGATATTCCGAGAATATTCAATACTTTTCCATACATACTATATATATATATATATATAAAGCTATTGTGGTTATTTTTTAAGAAATTGTCCTTATAAACTTAATGTTTTAATGGTTGAACCTTTAAAAAAATTAAATTAAATTTAGATTTATTGATTGCCTCCTATAATTTTCATCTGTATTTTATTAATTTTTACTTTCTTGTTTTTGGATGATGTTGATTGTTCGGCTCCAAATCAAGTTGACTTTTCAACGGCATTGTTTTTGTATACGGAAATTTATAATTATATTTAGGTCTCGTTTGGGAACATGTTTTTTTAATAATTTTTTAGTTTTTTGATTAAAATATGATGTAAAAAATTAAAATATTTGAAATGACTTTTTAGTTTTTACGAAAAAATATATAAAAAGTAGAGAGAAAATAGAATCTTTGACTTTTTAGTATAAATTGTTGACTTTTTAATTTTTTTTGTTTTAACTTTCGAATGCTTTAGACTAAAACCTCAAAAAGGTAGAGGAAATTGTAATAAAAAAAAATTAAAATAACTAAGTTGGATTGTTTTAATAAAATAAATTTTGAGATTTTAATTAAAATAATTTTAATTCTAATGTTTTGATTTATTTTTAATTTAAATCATCAATTTATTTTTGTTAAATAAAATCAATAAAAAATAATATTTTAATTATTAAATTCAATATATGTATAAAAAAAATTAAAATATAATTTTCATTTGTTTTTAATAACTAAAATATTATTTTTTTGTATTGATTTTACTTAACGAAAATAAGTAAATGATTTAAATTGAAACGAAATTAAAAAAGAAAAAAACTAGAGTTTAAATTGATCAAATTAAAAAATCGTGATTTATTTTATTATAAAGGCTAAAGATAGAAAAACTTCGGATTGTAAGTGTTCCAAGGTCGTGGCAACTCTTTGTCACCGATGTCTTCAAGCCGATATGCCTATTACCGATAACCGAGATGATTCTATAAGGCCTATAATAACCCAACCCTCGTATGTGTTCCCGATATATTTTCAGTCCCTCATTATGTGTATTTATATGCTTATTATGAAATGTCACGTGGAATTAAGTTTAAGTAAGTGAACCTTATGACTATGGATTCATATCTGTTGAATAAGGAGACACGTGGGTTCATTTTTGACATTTTTATTGGTATGTTTGGAACCTCCTCATTTTATTTTGGGGTGTTGCTTGAGGTGGTAATATAATAGTAAAGTAAGATTGGACCAAAAACTTTAATTCGAATAGTTAACCTACGATCAGCCGTCATTCATTTGTCCTTTTCTTTTTCCACACTTGGAATTTGAATGTGAGGTTAGAACCATTGGAAATATTATTTCCGGGGCTTTGATTTGGACACAAGAACGACCTAGAACGGAGTCCCGATGAGAAAGTTATACCCGTTTGAAGTTTTCATATCTGTGCTGAAAGCAGAGCCGCACGTGCGGGGAATAGCGCCGCACGTGCGGTCTGTGCGGGACAACAGCTCTAAAAACGGGATTTTTGGACCATTTCTTGCAATTTCTTTTCCTCTCTTCTTCTCCCCTCTTCCATGTCCGAAACCCTAGCTTCCAAAACCTTGATTTCCTCCACTTTTATCAACAAATCCTCCATGGATCTTGTATCAAGGATGGAGAACAAGAAAGGGTCAACATTTCCAACCGATTGAATTTCGAAATTGAGGTGGAATCTCATCCAAGCTCGCTCCTTTGTTTGTTCTTCGAGGTAGGGGTTCTAAATCTCCTCAATACTTACATCTATGGATAGATTTATGGTAACTTCATTATATTAATGCAAAAATCTTCATTTTTATCATCTAAGGCATATTATGAGATTTGGGGATTTAGAGTTTGAGATGTTGGAAGTTAAATTGGTGGGTTAAAATGATGAATTGTGAATCCTAGATGTAGAATCATTGGGAAAATTGGAATTAAAAGTGGTGATTTAAGAAGTGTGAATTTTTGTTAAAAATCCTCATTTTTCTTGAAACCCTAGGTTGATTAATGATGATACCCAATGATTTGGCCCAAATTGAAAGTAGAAAAATGAAATTGAGGTATTGAATTATATGTGTTCAAGTTTAATTAAAATTTGGAAATGTTTGAAAATTATGTTTAAAATTTGCAAATGAACTTTGTTATGAAT
>NW_021025962.1:171599-212032 GCF_004153795.1 Camellia sinensis
AGTAAAAATCCACAAACCTCAAAATACCCACCTCGAGGCCAGAGGGTGTTCGCACCATTATATATGTCTCTATCAGCGGCCTTTAGGATCTTGATTAGAGAGGGGGATTTGAAGCCCCTGAAGCCGCAACCATTACCAAAGGACCTCCCTCTCTCGCACAACCCAGCCGACTACTGTGCTGCCTGAATGCCTGTGGGTGAAGGTTGGGTTATCTGGATTGGAATAAATCATCAAAATGTTTAAAGCCTACCTGCGGGTAGCAAAACTTCCTTCAAAAAACAAACATGAAATGTTTTGTTCCAATTTGGGCGACCCGGTCTATACTTATATGCTGTGAGCATCACGTAGTAACCTAGGCTAATAAACCGGAATAAGAACTCGCAATGTTTTCAAAAATTGATATCATGGTTAGTAGAGGCCGGTCTATGACCGGGCGAGCGGGGGTGCTCACGAAGTGACCTTCCCCAATCGTACCCAAGTTCCCGAGCCGAGGCAACTTTGGTGATGACGGACACGTGGCCTTTTGGCACCGAGTCAGGGTTTCCTAAATTTCCCAAAGTAAAATATTTAGGTGGTGACTCTGTATCTGGCAAAGCAGTCCATGTTTGGCACTTCTTTCAAAAAAATCAGTTTTCCTAAAACGATTTGCCGAATTTGGACTCTTTGGTTCAGATTTAGAACCGTGACTACGAAAGTCGAGTCCGAGCTGTAGCGAGGTCCCCCGCGGGCTTGTTACAGTAGGGCCACCAGTATCTCTGAGTTATGGCCCTATGAGCAAGTGATCTGCCCCCAGGCATGGCTTTCGCGTATACCTTCATGGATCTCGTATAGAAAGTCCGCGACCTGGGATGGATGTACACATCTCAAGAGAGGCCTAGTGGAGGACCTTCTGTAGAGATGGCCTTTTGCTGATAAGCAGAACCTAGCTAACTTCAGTCTTATTTTGTGTGCTTCCTTCTTGTCTGCTGGCAGCCTGCCATCTCTGAGGAACACAACTATGGCATCCATCCAGCTTGGACCCATCTCTACACACATTGCTTCATATTCTTTGATGAGGGGTTCTACACTTGGTTCTATCAAATAATCAACCATGATTGTCCTTGGTTCCCTCGACTTTATTACACTAGCCAGGTTAGCTAAGGCATTGGCATGACTGTTATCATCTTGGCTAACCTGCTATAGCTAGCAATCTTAGATTAGTGCTAGCAGCCTAACAACCTCTTTGACATTGGTTATCATCCTTTCATCTCGGGCAACATACTCACTTGTGGCTTGATTCACAATAAGTTAGGAGTCACAGAAGACCACCACCTCATCGGCTTCCATTGCTGCTGTTAGCCTTAGTCCAACAATCAGTGCCTCGTACTTTGCTTCGTTGTTTGTAACCTTGAATCCCAAATGGATTGATTGCTCTATCATTCACCTATCTGGCGATACCAGAACCACTCCTGCCCCCGCTCCTTGACGGTTTGAACTTTCACCAACAAACAGGCGAAAGGAGTTGCCGATGTAGATGTCACAGGGTTTTGGTTTCTCCTCTTTTTTCTGCGTTGTTGGTGTGGGGTTCTTTGGCCCTAGTTGAGTTTCTTCCTGCTCTCCCGAACATCCTAAGCCACGACTTATCGGAGCCCGCCTTGGGATTGAGCCAGAAGTGATCTCGGCCATAAAGTTGGCTAGAACATGGCCCTTGATTGTTGTTCTAGGCCTGAATTCCAAGTCATATTGGCCCAATACCACTGCCCATCTAACTATTCTGCCTGTCAGAACTCCATGCTACAACAGGGACTTCACGGAATGCTCAATTAGCACCATAAGCTTGTGGGCTTGGAAGTAGTGATTCAACTTTTTGGAAGCCATTACTAAGGCTAGTGTTAACTTCTCTATGGGCAGGTACCGAGTTTCAACACTTGCTAGGGTTTTACTCGCATAGTATATCACCTTTTGTTCTACCTCATCTTCGCGTATTACCACTGCAGGTATAGGAACAATTCCTCTGCAGGTATTGGATTTGACAAAACTGGAGCTGTTGTCAGGTACTTTTTCAAGTCGGCTATGGAGACTTCGCACTCTTCTGTCCACAAGAAATCTGTGGCCTTCTTCAACAATTGATAAAATGGTTTACATTTATTAGAACTTCGGTTGATAAATCTACTTAGGGCTGCTGCCTTGCCGATCAAAATCTTGACCTGCTTGGCTGAAGTCAGGCTTTTCATATCAAGGATAGCCTTAATATGATCTTGGCTTGCTTCTATGTCCCTCTTGGTGACCAAGTATGTTTAGAACTTACTGGACCAAACTCCAAATGCACATTTCAAAGCATTGAGTTGGAGCCGATATGTTCTTAGGATATCAAAAACTACCTTCAAATTGGCTAGATAGTTCCCAAGTTCCTTGGTCTTCATGACCATGTCGTCAATGTAGACTTCTATTGTCTTCCCAATCAAATGATTAAACACCTTGGTCACTAACTGCTGTTAGGTTGCTCCTATATTTTTTAACTCGAAAGACATTACTCTGTAACAATAGAGTCCTTTCGAGGTGATGAATGTCGTCTTCTCTTCATCTGGGGCATACATTGCTATTTGATGGTAGCCTCTATATGCGTCTAAGAAACTCATCCTCCCATGCCCTGAAATGGCATCTACTAACTGATCAATTTTAGGTAGTGGGAAACTGTCTTTGGGGCAAGTCCTATTCAGGCTGGTGAAGTCCACACAGACCCTCCACTTGCTATTCTTCTTTTTCACTACCACTGTGTTGACAACCAGGTTAGATAGTGGACTTCTAGAATGGCATGGGCTTCTAGCAGCTTGTGCACTTCCTCCGCAACTACTTCCATATGTACTAAGGTCGGCCTCCTTGCCCGTTGGATGACAGGTTTAGCCGACCTGTCTACATTGAGCCTATGGCAAGTGACCTCGTAGCCGATGCATAGGGCGTCCAGACAAACATTTCTATGTTTGCTCGCAAGACATCTTCTAACTCCCTTTCCTCCTCCTCGGCTAAGCTTGAGCCGAGAAGGAAGAAGCACTCTCCATTATCTTCCTGGACTAAAATCTTCTTCAAAGCCTCCCCACTCTTGTCGATTGGTTCTTTGCTGACATCATTTAGGACCTCCATGTCCTTGTCTTCAATTTCAACTGTCTCTGTTTCTCGCACATTGCGGGTGGACCTTATTGCTACCATGGAGCAATTTTTTGCCTACACCTAATCCCCTCTGACTTTCTCAATTTCATCCTCCGTTCGGAACAGCAACAGCTAGTGCAACGTTAAGGAAATAGCCCTCATTACATGCAACCATGGTCTTCCCTAAATAACATTGCAAGGGAAGGGGGTATCAATTACTATAAACTCCGTGCCTAGCTTTTTCGTGCCTGTCTGCACCTCCAAATTCGTGGCTCCTAGAAGCCACGTTGGCATTCCGTTGAATCCAACCATCGGGCTGTTGGATTATTCCAAGTCATCTGGGTGAAGTCCAAGCTCCTTGTAACATCTAACATACATGATGTCACAAGAACTACCTTGATCAACCAGTATGTGCCTCACCTAGCACTCTCCAATCTTCAGTGATTTCACCAGGGCATCGTTGTGTGGATGCTACACCATATCCAGGTCTGCCTCAGTAAAAGAAACAACTGACCCCTAGTACTCATTTGTCCTAGGCTTCTTTTGCTGGACTGGTACACATGTTGTAGGTGCCTTACCCTCTAAGTTTCCCTACGTACATCATTCACATTGACCTTTGAGTGAATCATATTGATCACTTGAGGTCCATCTACTTACTGTGGTGGCGGCGGTGGAGGTGGTGCTACCGGTGCCTGGGTTAGCCTTGCTTGCTATTCCCTTGCTCTGGCCTCATCTACAAGGTCTCTTAGGTGACCTTGTCTGACTAGATCCTCCAAGTGTGTTTTCAGAGCCCTATATCCTTGAGTCAAGTGCCCATCTTCATTATGGTAAGCACAATGCTTCCTAAAGCTCCTTCCATAAACTCACCAGTGATCTTCTCTGGCGCTTTGTTATATGGTCGATTCCTGGTCCTTTCTAGAACTTTGTAGACCGGAATTCTGAATACAGTGGTGACTGCCTGTACAGCCCTCAACCCTGTTTCTTGCCTATTAAAATTTGTATTACCTTGGCCTCGCTTCGGGAAGCAGTTTCTCTTCTCCTGTTTTGGTGTCTTCTCCCATCGCATGTCTGCTTCTACTCTAGCATACTTCTCGATTCGTGCTATGAGTTCCTCCACACTTTTTGGTAAAGCTTTTGCAAGTGATTTTCAAACTGGGCATTCATCCTCCAGGCCATTTTTGAAAGATACAACTGCCAACTCCTGGTTACATGCCGGTATTCGGTTGAATATCTCATAATACCTTTTGGCATGGGCTCTGAGGCTTTCACCCTCACTAATGTTCAGAGCTAGTAGGGAGTCTACCCTTAGTGGCTGCAACTTGTTTGTAACAAACCTAACCACAAACATCTCGGCCAGTCCCTCCCAACTTTTCATAGTTCCTTTCGGAAACTTATGAAACCAATTTGACGCGATCTCCCTAAAGGACGAGGGAACACCTTGCACAATAACTGCTCATTCTCGCTTTACAAAGCAATTGAGTTTAAATATAAGCCGACATGAAAGTTCGGATTAGACTTACTGTCATAAATCTGGAACCTTGGCTTGTGGAATCTCTTTGGGGCCTCAAACCTATCCAGATCCACTGAGAACGGTGTTCTCGACTTGACCGGGGACGTGACCTCGTCGTTGCATCGCTTCCTCTGGAGGTAGTCTCTCAGATCCTCCTTTGTTCGATTGGGAGCTCGACTATCAACATATTTCAGCGTTTTTGGCACGCTACTTCCAATGTCATTGTGCGTCCTTTTGGACTTCTCCTTATTTACTGTATCAAAGCAAAGGAACTTCCCCTCGATATGCCGAGGTTCCTTGGCATATGTCCCTTTGGTTCGTGGTGTCTTCAGTGACTTACCTCTTTCTGACTCTGCCCAGCCGACATCCCATGAAGGCTGATGTGAGAGCTCTTTTTCCTTGCCATGCTGCTGGACTGCTGGGATGGTTTTCTGCCCCACTTTCTGGGCATTAGTCTTGGCCACTGGTACTGGTGTGCCCTGCAACGGGAACGATGGTTGCATCACGTCATTTTGCATCATGAAATTGACAACCGACTGTAGGTCTGCGAACTTGTTTTCTATTCCTTTCATCTTGTTGTCCCTCCTCAGGCATCTATCCTTCCATACCTAGAGGTCGCTTTCGTTGCAGTACTCATCACTCATCTCGGCTAGTTTTCTTTGGGGCATTCCCTTCTTTGCCGACGTCCTTCTCCCCAAGATTCGGATCCTGTGCTCCTTCATTACGATTTTCTTTCCCAACGTTTGGATCTGCATGTTCATAACTCTCACTGTTAATGTCATTTCCGTTCTTTTCTTCCTATCTGTCGTTGGCCATCTATTCTCCTCCAGTCCCCACAGTCGGCGCCAAGTTATGGGTGTTGATTTCCGACCACACAATCAGAGAAGGAACTTAGCTGGAGAGCACCGACAGAATAGATTAAGCCCAATAACTTGCACAAGAATATGAGAATCCGGTGGTGATTCGTCCACCAGGGGACACTCCAACAATCAAGTCAGTAATTGATATCTCTCAAAGATAGCAAATTGTACTTATACTTACAAGAAAGAACTTCCCTTAGACCCATGAGGGTGCTTTGCTTTTATAACTAGTAGTGACCTGGTTATCTTTATCCTTATCTTGATCCTTATCTTTATCCAGACTGAGATCCTCTCCTGTTCTAGGACTCTTGTCCCTTATTTGCTTATCTCGAATTCTGGCATCTCCGCAGATAACCTCGACCTAGCCGAGATCATCTCGACAACGTGACCAAGCCACATGGCATCTCGGCTGACAATTCGGTATCACCTTTGCCACGTGTTGTCATTCACAAAATACTCCTCACAATACCTATGGCCGAAGAGAAGCCCATCGCCACCTGTCTCTACCATGCAGACAATCGGAGACCGATCACGATCCAACATGATTGAACCATAACGGCCTAACGTTTGAACAGGTATAGTAGGCTCCAAGGGTCATGGCTTCTGGAACTTCGGCGGCGGTGGTAGTAGGAAAGGAAGAGAGAGAAATCTAAAAACTCTAGAGAGAGATAGAGAGGAATGAGAGGAGAGTGAGGTAACAGACCGAGGAGAGAGGGAAAAAAGGTTTGGTTTTGTTCCATCAGCCTCTGCACCATGCATACGCTTAGTTATTTAATAATTTCGAAGTATAGACACATGTTATTTTATAGTATTATGATTGATGGAGAAGGTGGGTAGGTGGAGTATTGTATTGGGTGACTGAGAAATATAAAAGACATTGAATGATGATTGATTAAGAAATACGGACACGTGATATTCTGGAAATATTTGATAATTTTCCAAACATACTATATATATATATATAAAGGATATTGTGGTTATTTTCTAAGAAATTGTCCTTATAAACTTAATGTTTTAATGGTTGAACCTTAAAAATAAATAAATAAATAAATAAATTTAGATATATTGACTGCCTCTTATAATTTTCATCTGTATTTTATTTATTTTCACTTTTCTTATTTTTGGATGATGTTGATTGTTCGGCTCCAAATCAAGTTGACTTTTCAACGGCATTGTTTTTGTATATTGAAAATTTATAATTATATTTATTTTTAAAAAAAAAAACTTTGGAAGTCTTTAGACTAAAACCTCAAAAAAGTAGAGGTCATTATAATAAAAAAAAATTAAAAAACTCAGTTTGATTGTTATAACAAAATAAATTTTGAGATTTTAATTAAATTAATTTAAATTCTAATGTTTTGATTTATTTTTAATTTAAATCATCAATTTATTTCGTTAAATAAAACCAATAAAAATAATATTTTAATTATTAAATTCAATATAAGTATACATAAAAATTTTAAAAGATATTTTTTCATTGGTTTTTAATAACTAAAAAAAATAATATTTTAATTAGTAAATTCAATATAAGTATACATAAAAATTTTAAATGATATTTTTTCATTGGTTTTTAATAACTAAAATACAATTTTTTTTGCTATTGATTTTACTTAAATTGAAACGGGGAAAAAAAAAATTAGAGTTTAAATTGATCAAATTAAAAAATCATGATTTATTTTATTATAAAGGTCAAATCTTGATTATTATTATTATTATTATTATTATTTTGTAATTTTCCTAATGTAAAATACTAAAAAGTGGCAAATAATCTAGGATGGTCATATTGCAAACACAATGATAGGATGCATTGTTGTTTGTGCGTGTTGAATTTTGACCTCACAACTAAATTGGATCTCTTCGTTGAGATTCTGAAAACTAAGCCGAAGAGCAATTGCAGAAATAGAGAAGTCCAACACCTGCACATAGAAAAACAACAAGACTTGTAGCTCGTCCACTCAAGGGCACTTTGACAATCAAGCCAGTCAACTTATCACTTAAAGATATCAGCTCAAAATAACACATTAGTTCAGAACATACCTTAAACCCACGAGAGTGTCTACCTTTTATAATCATTTGTACCTTACTTCCCCTAAAAGTCTTACTTCATGAGACTTTATCCTTTACAAGGATATCACTTATCCAAGACTCTTCCCATTTAGATTAGGATCAACTCTCTCAAGAGTCCATCCTTACCTAAACAGGTAGTCAAATATCAACTAGGACTCTTAGTCCTCATTCGAATATCTCCAATTTCGATATGATCGCATCGTATCTCGATAACCTGGATCATCTACATGGCATCTCGGCTAACAATCTAGGCCATGTGGACAACCCTAAAATAATGTTCCCACAATTGCTCCCCAGGTTCTATTACCTCAACAACTTTGAGGTGATGGAACCTACTTCGTTTTACCTCCCAACATGTTAGCTAAATAACATGATAGAGGACATCCTTCCGATCGGGATCATATCACTAGCTGAGATCATGGCTCACTAGTTCAAGAACCCCAAGATCAGAATATCACCGTCAAAACAAACATATTGATGTGTCACCACCTCATTGGTTCTCACACGAATTCATCTTTCTCTGTTTTGTAAAACTTCCTCAGCCTAACAAGTTTATCCACAAAGTCTACGTTAAAAGACTAGACTTTACCAAGCTCCTTGATTTGTCCATCCAAGAATAAAATGTTGCACTCCTACTCAACTACGATATCCACTCCCCGATGTTCCATCAAGAAACCGAACTCCACCATCAGCAACCACCTCGAGAAGTTTCGCTTGCCCAAATCAAGGCTCCACTTTTAACCCAACAGATCAGCCATCCATCTTGGCTCTCTCGCAACACGTTCCATCTGCCCAACGTTAATGTCGACGCTGATAAAGTGATTACCTCGTAGCTAGAACCTGAACCAAGAAACAATGAGGTGTCGCGCTTCCAGCATACGATCCTAACAACCCTTCAATCATACATGCAAAAAATCATCCACAATGTAATCATCACTACCACTGCCGATGAGATGGCCTGTTGAACTGCTGTTACCGAAGACCTCTTGGTAGTCATCACTGGCATCATCAACATCCAATCCACTCCTTTCGCTTCCTTAGTCCAAAAACCAAAGAAAGTTAAGAAGGCCAAGGCAAATGCTAAGCAAACTGTAACACTAGCGTTTGAGGACAAAGATCCAAATGTCTATTGAGGAGCGGTCTACTTTAGGATCAGTTGAAGCTTCTACCGAAAAATACCTGAGGTCAGTTGGGCCTGACTGATCAAGGGATGTCACTCTAGATGACACTTGGTCCCCTAAGATCCACATTGGTGACCGACTACTGAAAGTTGGAGATAGCGCCTCTAAACACCTCGAAGTCGTTGCTGCGTTCATTATGAGGTTAATATTGCTATCTGACATAGGTGCAATCACTGACCACAACAAGTATGAGCGCTTCGCTCACATGATGCAATACTTTGTACTAGTAAATTTCTTAACTTGTGTTGTTTATTTAACACTTATAACATTCTTCTCATACTCATTACTTTATTTCCTTTACAATCTGTCTAACACGCTCATTCCTTTGCGCTCAAAGCCGAGTTGATAAAGAAGGATCTGACTAAGAAGACTCAGAAAGTGGCAGACAACCTTCGCTGCCTTAATGACTCTAAAAATAAAAGGAAAAAACTGATAGATACAGTCAAGGTTGCTAAGGTCGCAATGCAAAAAGTCGAGGTTGCTGCCAAGGCAGTTGAAGTTAAAAAGAATCTGGTCGAAGCCCTGGTAACCAAGGAACAAGAGATCAAGGATGCTGACATCAAGGCCTATGCTAAGTGCTAAGACTTCATCCAAAACAAATACAATGAGCAACGAACACTGCCTGCAACAAAGGTTTGGCTCTTGAATGGGTAACTGCCCTAAATGCTACTGGTGTCCCTAAGGTCTCACCTCACCAAGATCTAAAAAACCTCCCTTTGCCTTTCCCTCCTTCCCCTGCCAAAGATCCTAAAGCCAATGAAACTGATGGCTTAGAGGAAGAAGAAGAAGAGGAGAAAGCAGACTAGACTCTTGCTAGTACCATGTCTCCAACACTTAACAACGACATCCTGGACCTCACAAAAGATGATGATGAGTTCAACAAATGCACTCCCTCTGAAACCAACCAAGCTGACAAGAACATGGTCCAAAAGTCAATTGAGGAGATTATCAAAGAAATAGATGAGGAGACCGATGTCGACATTGAGACCGACACCTCCTCCATTAAGGCAACTGAGGCCCTCCCAACTATTGCTGCTTAATCAGAAGTCCAGACTGAGGGCCAACAAAAATCATAGACTCATGATTTTTTTTTTCTTTATTTTTGTCTCTTTTCAGTACTTTTTCTGTTTTTGAGCATTGATCTTCTTTTGACTGCCTAACATGCCTGATGCTATAACCAAAACTATTCTTTATGAATGCCATCTTTGTTTCTTGTCCAAGTGTTGTCTTTATGCTTTACTTCTACTTGTTGCATGCCTTCTCTACTTCTGTCTTGCCAAAGATTTTTCTAAGTGTAACATCTTTGATCCAGACATCATCTCAGATAATTCGATTATCTCAGATTATACAATTTATCATCTTAGATCAACTCATAAAATTGTTTGAAAATTTTACCAAGTGCCACTTTCAAATCATGACTTAAATCATAGCATAGCCCATGATCTTGACTAACTCATCTTTGCACTCTAACCTCTAATGTGAGAGTAAGTTGCACTAACTCCCACATTATGGAGTTGATATCATGTACTTCCCTAGATCCTCTTGATCTAAGCATCCTTGACCAATGTCATCACATTTAGCTTATCTAAATAAAAGACTTAAGGCTTAACCTTAGTGTACCGATTTCTTTGGTACTCGTTACGTCGTCTTTATGTATTTCTAACTTACTGGGTCTGTAGACCGACATTACTACCCCCTGGCAGGATCTTAGTTAATTTCGTCATGTTTCTTGTGGAAATATCCTTTGAACTTAGTTTTACTCTACCTTCTTAGTAAGTCTAAGTTAAACGTCTGGTTTCTTCTTGAAACACCACATCGGCCAAAATCTATCCTAACTTTTTGTCAAAGTTACATATCAAAATCAACAATTGAAACAAACAAATTAAACTAAACTTTTATTAATTAAAACATCGGGCTAAAAACTTAGGAATTATATCAAAAAGTAAACTACTAATAATGAAAGAACTTCAAGTTGTTAGTGTTCCAAGGTTTTGGCTGCTACTTGCCATCACAATCTTCTAGATATGCTCATACACTAGCAATTGAGGTGATCTTATACGGTCCTTCCCAATTTGGACCAAGTTTGCCTTCCTTGGATCCTTCTAGTTGCCAACAACGTTCCTTAGGACGAGGTCGCCAACTTTGAATTCTCTGGGGTTGACCCTTTTGTTATAGGCTTTTGTAAGTCCCTACTGATATGCTCCCAGCCGAAATACTGCTTTGTCACTTCTATCTTTAATCAGATTGAGATCTCGAGCTAAGAATGCCTTATTTTGCCTATTCTCCACTATTTGAGTTCGAATTCTTGAGATATCGATCTCTAGGGTACTCACTGCTGCTGTGTCATAGGCCATTTCAAAAGGGTTTTTATAGTAGATCTTCTCAGCGTAGTCCGATATGCCCACAGTACATTAGGCAACTCTTCTACACACTTTCCTTTTGCCGCCTCCAATATTTTCTTGATTCCATCTAAGATGGTCTTGTTCAATGCCTCAGCTTGGCCATCACTCTGAGGAAAGCTAGGTATTAAATAGTAATTTGTGATATTATACTTAACATAAAAGCTCTATATCAACTTGTTGTCAAATTGAGTGTCATTATCTGCTACTATGGCCTTTGGTATACCAAACCTGGTGATGATGTTTCTCCAGATGAAGTTCTTGACATCCACATCTCAGATCTTGGCTAAAGGTTTAGCCTCTATCCACTCTGCAAAGTAATTAGTGCAACTAGAATAAACTTTTTCTAGCCAGTAGCTTATGACAGTTGCCTAACTATATCCATGCCCTATTGGACAAAAAGCCAAGGACTGGACACTGGATTCAGTTCTTTGCAGGCTTGACACTTCTCACACTTTCTCACATATTCCTGGACGTCCTTCAACATCTAAGGCCACCAGTATCCTTGTGTGATTGCTCTATGGGCTAGTGACCTGCCCTCATCATGGCTTCCATATACTCCTTCGTGTATGTTGTACAAAAGTCTTCAACTTGAGAAGGGTGCACACATCGCAATAATGGTCATGTGAAGCACTTTTTGTAAAGGTGACCTTCAACTAACAAGCAGAATCTTGTTGATCTGAGACTTATCTTGTGTGTCTCCTTATTGTCCTCGGCAATCTTCCATCCATTATGCATACCACAGGGGGATCCATCCAACTTGGACCAAGCTTCACACATATTGCTTCATACTTAACAATCGAGGGCTCAACATTTAGGCCCATCAAATAGTCAATCATGATGGTTCTGGCATTGTCTGTCATCATGGTTATAACTAGGTTAGGCAATACGTCGGTATGGTTATTATATTCTTGGCATACTTGCTGGAGACGACAACTTCTGAACTGTCCCAATAATTGAATGACCTTTTTTCTTGTAGGCCGACATTCTCTCATCTCAGGTTGCATACTAGACCGTTGCTTGGGAGTTACAGTACACTACCACATTATAGACTTCAAATGCTGCTGCTAGCCTGCTAGCCTCAAACGTACAATTAATACCTCATATTCAGCTTCATTGTTGGAGACCTTGAATCCCAGCCTAATTGACTGTTCGATCATCTGTCTTTCTGTCTGGTGAAGTCAAAACAACTTTGTCGATCGGAACTTCTGTTAACAAAGAGCCGAAAGGATTCACCAATACAAATGTTACAACGCTTCAGTTTCTCAAAATTCTTCTTCTAGGTTACATCCTCCCCGATAATTTTTAAGAGACCGAATCACAACTTGTATATCTTTTGGTCCCACTATCCCCTGAAGTCCAAGGTTCGTCTGTCTGGGCCTCAGAGTCGAATTTAGAGTAAACTCAACAACAAAGTTAGCCAAAACATGTCCCTTTATTATTGTCCTTAGTCTGTATTCTATATTGTATAGAACCTAGAATAACAACCCATCGCACTATTTTCCTTGAAAAGTCTCCATGTTGTAGTAGAGACTTCAATGGATGCTTAGTTAACACTACAATTAGATGGGCCTGAAAGTAATGATTTAACTTTTTTGTTGTTATCACCAATGCAAGTGTTAACTTTTTCAATAGCAAATACCTTGTCTCTGCACTAACCAAGGTTTTACTAACATAGTAAACCGCATTTTGCTCTCACTCTTCTTCTCAGACAACTACTATGCTTACTGCACAATCTGATACAATGAGGTACAAGAATAATTTTTCCCTGGTAATGAAGTAGTCAATAGAGGTGGGGAAGTTAAGTACTTCTTCGGGTTGGCCAAGGCGATCTCGTAAGCTTATGTCCACTTGAAATTAGTGGCTTTCTTCAATAGCTGAAAAAAATGGTTTGAACTTACCAGAACTTTAGCTGATGAATCTACTTAATGTCACTGCTTTGCCAGTCAAAATTTATACATCCTTTGTAGTCTTTAGACTTTCTAGATCAACAATGGCTTTGATCTGGTCAGGACTTGCTCGATCCTTCTTCTTGTGACTAGGTAGCCTAAGAACTTAGCTGATCCCCCTCCAAAAGCAGACTTTGAGGCATTTAGCCAAAGTCGAAATGCCTTCAAGATCTCAAATACCTCTCGGAGGTCAGCCAAGTGGTCTACTAACTCCTTGCTTTTCACCACCATATTGTCGATGTATACTTTTGTAGTGCTCGACTTCCTTCGCGCGCCCCCCTTTCGGAAAGGCGCGAATTGGTCTCCTACAGTTCGGACTCCTATCACGGTTCTAAATCTAATCTCACAAAGTGCAATGTAAGACTGATAAACACCAAAGAATTAAACCCGGCAAATCATTTTGGAAAATCAATTTTGAATCAAATAATGTCAAAACTGGACTGATTTTCCAGGTTACAGAGTCGCTACCTAAATATTTTATTTTTGAAAAATTTACGAAACCCTGACTCGTGCCAAAGGCCACGTGTCCGTCATCACCAAAGTTGCCTCCGCTCGGGAACTTGGATACGAGGGGGGAAGGTCATGAAATGAGCACCCCCGCTCGCCCTGCTATCATGATATGTTGTTTTATAAGCCTCATGTGTTCTTATCTGATTATTACCTAACTTTACCATGTGATGCACACAGCATACAAGTATAGACTAAATTGCAAGATATGGAACAAAACAACTCGTGTTTGTTTTCGAAAATGATTTGAAAATGCCATCCTCAAGTGGGCTAAAGCGCGGATTCGCCACCCTCAAGTGGGCTTAAACACATGATTTGCCACTTCGCAAAGTGGGCTTAAAACTCACATTTGATGATTTGTCCCAATTCAAGTAATAAAGCCTTTATCCACAGGCATTCATATGCAGTTTAGCATTTAAGCAAATAGCCTCATGGCAAGCATGCGAAACATGGCGACACTCACACTCATGCAACTATGCTAAAGCATAACACTCACAGTGTACTCCAAGCCAAAACAAAAGCTAGTTAGAAATATGCATGATCCCTAACTATACAAAATGCCTAATGCAACACATGCAATAATGCAATTAAATAGGCTCAGCTATCTAAGATGGCATATGATTTGCAACACTTGATAACATGCTTTGAAACACGTATTTAAATAAGTATTGAAATACAATGCAGTTTGTATGATGCGCTGAGCCTGGTGCATGCAAGACAAATGAATGATGCCAACATGCAAGCATAAGGCATGCTAATCAAAATGCGCCCTAATCTAACCACCGAAAGCGGATAAATAAAAAGGAGAAAGATGTGGGGTTGGAAGACATGCACACACGCAAACACACTTATTACAACATTGCGCCCTCTCGAAGGAGGGTCCGAATAAATAAGCTAAGCTACACTAAGCTAAGCGAATTATTACAAATCAACTAATTAACTATTCTAGATAATTAATTATTACAAAACTGAATTGAATAACTACCTACACTAAGCTAATTAATTACAAATCAAATTAATTAATTAAACATTTAACTAATTAATTACAAAACGACTAAGCTAATGAACTAATTTAGCTAAGCAATTCAAATGAACGACCTCGGGAAGCGAGGGAGATATGCATGCTCGATTGCATCCTCCTGAAAATCCACCACCTTGCCTCTAGATGCCTCTGTTTGCACATCTTTGGACCTCTGAAAATTTTGCCAACCTCCAGATTTCTTCTGTTCCATCTCAAGAACACATTGATGGCTGATCGGCTAGAATTGGTGGCCATTGGCCACTACTGATGGCCGGTCAGCTAGTACTGGTGGCCGGCCGGCCACTGCTTCCTTGAATTTTCTCCTTTTGCTGCAACAGAGAGCAAACAGAGGCATGACAGTGTATTTGCAAGAAAAAGTGTGTACTGCCATCCTCCTTATCATTTCTCAAGCTCAAAAGAGTATGGCACTTGGCTCTCAAGCCACCAACCAAGCATTTTCAATGCATGGTGGCCAAGAACCAAGCTTGTACAATGTTAATAAATGCACAAATAGACTCAAAGGGACCATCACCCTATCATGCATGATCAAGGGTGATGGAGACAAAGGAGATTGGCCCATTTTCATCACTTTAAGTATGAAATCGGCTAATCTACCTTGTGTCCAATATAACGTCCGATTGAACACAATGCAATGCAAACAACATGCTTATCTTGCACAAGTTTTACTTTGCCAATTCTTGTTTACACATTTTAGCATTACCAAGCCATTCTTTAATCAAATTTTCCAAGATGATTGTCCTCTAATGGAAGAGGGGTCAACCAAAGGGTGGCTTAGGACATGAGTAGAGATCATGCCTTTGACTAAGGGGAACCCTCAAAGAGGGTGAAAGCCATTTGAGCACAAACTCTACCTCATGCTTAAACACAACCTTAAGGCCAAACAACCCTCAAAGTAAATTAAAAGATGAAGAAATGAGGGAGGTTGCAGAATTTCAATGCTGAAATGGCATGCTAAAGACACTAAATCATGTAAGCAATGCATGCAAGACATGTTTAAAGCCAAAAGCATTAAAGCTAGTGAAGGGCACTACACTAGAAGCATGTAATACTAAGCTTAAATGACTAAACCAACTCTGGATAGAGCTTAAACATGCCAAAATAATAGCCAAAACATGTTGGAATTAAAGCATTGAAAGTAAGAAAAACATGCTCATTTGTTGGCTCACAAGTAAGGCTCAAAGCATAACTCTCAAAAGCAATGAAAGAGTGATATATGTGAGAGTGTGAGAGTGATATATGCACTGAAATTACATGCTAAATGATGCTATATCATGCAATCATCCCAAGCAAAGCATGTTAGAAGCCTCAAAACACAAAGCTAGTGAAGGTAATTTATACTACAACCATGCATAACCAGCCTCATACGACCAAGACCACTCAAAACAGAGTTAAAGCAGGTCAAAAAAGTCACAAATACATGCTGAGATCAAGCCATGAGATGGTATAAAAACATGCTCACATGTTGGGACATCAACACTTGCAAAGAAGACACAAGGAGGGGAGGCCACCCCCTCCTATTTTGGACATCAAAACAAAGTTTTTGCCACTGAAAATCCCCTGGATTTCAATGGTTAAAAGGCCAAAAAGGTTGACTTAAAAGATTTGAAAAAGATGGCACAACACTTAACAAATAATCAACAAAGGAGGGTGGACCACCCTTAACTCCAAAAGGGCCTTAAACCACCATTTTAAAGCCTTAAAATCAGAGGTTTTTGTAGTTGAAAAGTAGGCCTAAAACAACATGCAAAGTTGGCCAAACTAGTATACAAAAATAAGCTTAAAAGGGGTAAGTGGTCACCTTTGAAGCACAACAGCAAAAACAACCAACTTTCTGATCCATAACTAAGCTTAAGAGCTCAAACCAAGCTTTAAGGAACCTCAGTTCCAAGGTCAAGGTGTTTGGCTAAGGGGTTGTATGCAAATATGTAAAGAAAACTCACTTTCAAGCACAAAACATAGAGAGAGAGAGAGAGAGAGAGAGAGAGAGAGGGGAATTTTGCTCACAAAATTCTGAACACCAAATATGGGGGAGAGACCTCTCCTTATATAGAAAAAGCAATCCAAAGCCTGCTTCAATCCATCCATACATGTGTATGGGGGATGCATTCAGTGACCAACAACTGGCACATTAAATATCTAAAAAATTAGAAAAATGGCCGGTGGGCACAGACCCTGGCCGATGGGCTGTAGGGCTGGCTGATAGGTCACCCTCTTCCCCAGAAGCAAAGCTACAAGACTCTTCGTCCACAACCAAGCACAAAACAGACAAGTTTCAAAAGCTCAAAGGCAAGGCACTCCGCTAAGAACTTCGGGCATTCAAAATGAACACAAACATGGATGATCATCGAGTGTTCAAACGATGACGTCTAAGTCTTGAGGACGGTCAAAAATGGGGTGTCTACAACTTCTATTGTTTTTCCAATAAGGTGCTTAAACATATTGGTTACCAACCTTTGATATGTTGCCCCTACGTTCTTTAGTCCGAAATGTATGACTTTGTAACAATACAGTCCTTTTGGGGTGATGAAGGTGGTCTTTTCTTGCGTCTGGTCCATACATTGCAATCTGGTCATAACCTCAATATGCATCTAAGAAACTCATTCGACCATGCCCCAAGGTAGTGTCAACATTCTGGTCTATCTTACGCAGTAAGAAGTAGTCTTTTGGACAAGCCTTGTTCAGACTTGTGAAATCCACATAGACCCTCCACTTCTTATTTTTCTTTTTGACCACCACTGTATTGGACAACCATATTGGGTAATGGACTTCTCGTATCACTTGTGCTTTTAGTAACTTCTCTACCTCTTCTTCCACCGGTTCCATGTGAATCATGGTGGGTTTGCTTGCTCTTTGGATTACTAGCTTTGCCGATCTATCCACGTTCAATTTGTGACAAGTTACTTTGGGACTGATTCCTAGTATCTCGTATAGTGTCCCAGCAAACAACTCTATGTTTTCCCTAAGGAAGGCTTCTAGTTCTTTTTCTTCCTGCTTACCCAAACTGGAGCCGAGAAGATAGAATCGTTCTTTATCACCTTTATTAACTAGGATCTTCTTTAGTGGTTCCTGACTTATATCCTCTAATTCCTTGCTAACATCTTCCAAGACCTCTTGATATTCCTCTTTCACTTTAACTGATTTGACATCTCGGATACTACAAGTAAACTTCATTACTTCCATGGAGCATCTTTTCGCTTGTACCTGATCTCCTCAATCTCAAACTTTGTTGGAAATTGAAGCAATTGATGCAAGGTTATAGGGACAACTTGTATCACATGAAGCCATGGTGTCTACAAAATTGCATTGTAAATTGATAGGGTATCAATCACAGTGAATTCCATCATCATTGTTTTGGTACCAACTTGTACATTCAAACTCACGGCCCCTAGTGGCCATGTCGACGTACCATTGAACTCGACCATCAGGCTATCAAAAGGTTCCAAATCTTTCTTCTTAAGGTCAAGTTCCCCAAAACATCTAACATAAATGATGTCGCAGGAACTGTCTTGGTCAATAAGTATTTTTTTCACTTTACATTCTTTGATGAACAACATAACCACCGATGCATCGTTGTGTGGATGCAGAACAATGTCCAAATCTATTTTTGTAAAGGATGTCACCAGCTCTTGACACTCCATTGGCCGAGGTCTCTTCTATTACACTTAAAACACTTGCTATAAGTGTTTCACCATTTGGGTCTCCCCTCAAATCTCACTAACATTCACCTGTGAATGGATCACGTTTAATGACCTAAGGTTCGTTAACCCGAGGAGCTACAGGTGGAGGTGATAGTGGTTCCCTTGCTGAAGCCTGGGCCAGTTTCACCTATTCCACCTTCGTTCTTTCCCCGTCAATCAAGTGCCTCAGATGACCTTGCTTGATGAGGTCTTCTAAATGTTGCTTCAGAGACTGACATCCTTCTATCATATGGTCATTTTTCCCGTGGTATGCACATGACTTCGTCTGGAATCTCCCCATAGATTCTCTTGTGATCCGTTGAGGTGGTCGAAAATAGGGTTAGCCCCTTATTCTTTCTAGGATCTGTAAATAGAGATTCTAAAGACAGTGTGAACTTGTCTATATTGACTTCAACCTCAGCTCTCCGTTGATATTACTGACTCCATTCCTCTTCGGTGATTGGTTTCTCTTATCTTGCTTACTTGTACGTCCTTATTTCGGCTTATCTTCCTCCGCCCTAGCATACTTCTCAATCCTAGCCATCAAATTTTTCATTGATGTCAGGAGTCTTGGCCAAAGATTGCCGAAGCGGACTCTCGTCCTCTAGGCCATTTTTTAATGAAACAACGGCAAGTTCCTGGTTATAACCTGGAAGTTAAAGATAAACCACATAATATCTCTCGGCATAGGCCCTCAGAGTTTCATCAGAATCCTTCTTCATATATACCAACAAGTCAACCCTCAAAGGTTGAATGTTGTTGATGATAAACCGATCTATGAACATCTTGACCAAGCCTTCCCAGCTTTTCATTGAACCGTTTGGTAGCTTCAAAAACTAATCTGAGGCTATGTCCCCCAATGTTGCTGGGAACACCTTATATAGAAGTAGATTGTTTCCACTATATAATGTCATCACATTGAGATAAAGTCTAATGTGAACATTAAGGTCAAATTTACCGTCATGCATATGAAACTTCGGCATGGTAAGCCTCTTTGGTGCTTCAAACTCTTCTAATTCCCTCGAGAATGGCATCTTTGGCGCATCAAGTGACGTGACCTCGGACGCCTTATTCTTCTTCTGGAGGAGGTTATGTAAATCCTCCTTAGATCGTCCCAACACTTTGTTGTTAACCGATTTCAATCTTTTCGACGCACTGCTTCCTATGTTGGGATTTGGCATCTTGGATCTGTTAAGATCCAAAGTCTTCTCAACATTTTGATCTTGTCCGTTCACTTGCTTTGATCCTCTAAGCTGTGACTATATCTCCTTTCGGAGATCTACTTCGCCAACATGTGTTGATTGCCACGGAGAGCATACCATCTATCTCCTATTGCATCAGGCTGATGTCTGTCCCCTATTTTGAACACCAGCATCGATAACCACTGGTGGTGACGTCGACATCGGTGGTGTCAGCTGCACTACTTAAGTCTACACCATGAACTTCATCATAGTCTGAAATTCTGTTACCTTCCAACCAATCCTTTACCTCCGCATCCCATCGTGAACATCGGTCCTTCTAGATCTGGATATCACTCTCGTTATAGTACTCCTCTCGGGGATAATACTGCGCCATTCTATTGTCTCTTCTTGGGCTGTCATTCGTTCTAGGATTCTAGCAGTTGGTGGCAGTATTTGCTCTAGGATTTTCTTCTGGTTTTCCCCACCATCCCATTCTTCTTCTGTATCTAAGTTCACTTGTTCTTCGTTCTCACTGTACAAGTCATCTCCAACCTGTGCGTCCTGCTCATTGTATGCAAAGTTGGCCATCTATTTCAACTAAGTTCCTTTATATGGAACCAAGTTATGGGTGTTGAATTTTGACCTCATAACCAAATTGGATCTCTTCGCTGAGATATTGGAAACTAAGTCGTAAAGCACGTGCAAAAATAGAGAAACCCAACACCTGCACACAGAAATGCTCGTTCACCTGGGGCCACTCCAACGATCAAATTAGTCAACTTATCTCTCAATGATATCAACTCAAAATAACACACTAATTCATAACATACCTTAGACCCACACAGGTGCCTACCTTTTATAATCATGTGTGCCCTGCCTTCCCTAGAAGTCTTATTTCATGAGACTCTATCCTTTACAAGGATATCATTTATCTAAGACTCCTCATTTATCTAAGATTCCTCCTATTTAGATTAGGATCAACTCTCTTAAGAGTCCAACCTTACCCAAGTAGGTAGTCTGATATCAACTAGAACTCACAATCCTTATCCGAATATCTCGGATTCTAGTATGAGCACATCATATCTCGGCAACTTGGATCATCCACGTAGCACCTCGGGTAATAGCTTGGGCCATGTAGACAACCCTAAAATTATGTCACCACATTGTCAAATCACAATTATGAATTGCTTTGTTAAAATAAGGAATCATGAATTGTAAAATTTATTTTATTTAATATAATACATAATTTTATATATTTATGTACATATAAAAGAACATTTATTTAAAATGATGTAAATATCAAGATAACAACACACACACACACACACACACACACACACATATATATATATATATGTATATCAATATAACTAATTGACATATATATATATATATATATCTTGATAATTTAGCAAAGATAATTTCATTTCATGTATTTCATAAGTATGAAAAAAAAAAAAGGAACTGAATAATAGTGAGTTTGTAAATTGAATATCACTATTCACTCAATTTTCAATTTAATAACACAATTTGAATTTGTGTGTGCTAAATCTAACCACACAATTAATCGGGATCCTTCTCCCTCATTCATGGAAACAAAGTTGGGAAGCCAAAATATATCCATTGAGATGCACGCTTGCAAGATCGGGGTTAGTATTTGTCCTGATTTGCCGTCAACTGGGAGAGCACTCAGATGATAAAGTTAGCAACAAACTCACAAATACTCAGTGTTGAAAGAAGACTAAAATGCACAAATTCACGCATACCTCTGATGTTGAGGATCATTACCTTTATATAAAGTGTTCTACTGCCTCCTAAAAGTTTCTTCCCTACCAATCATTTTTTTGTAGAAACAATAGGATACTTCTCTCCTAGTTGGGTTAGAATTAACCTTTCAGAAGAGTCCTACTTACACCTAACTTAGAAGTCATTGATCCACAATGAATTCTACTCATCGTTGAATATCTCAATCTAGGTATGGCTTACACTATCAACTCGGTAAATTACAATCCGCCACATAGCACATTGGCCCAAGATGGTTCCATGTGGCCTTACTTCACATCCCCACATAATCATTTTTATCAAAAACTCATATCAAATCGTATGAATCAAATTGTGACTAGCTAGTACGATTTTAACAATCATGATAGGATGTTACATCTATCCATTATATTTTCAGCTATTCTTATAGGCTGATGTTATCATATTGCAACAATACTTAGGAGTGGTTTGGGATAATCTAAATAAGTGTACTTTTTGACTTTTTATGAAATATGAGTTGAGTGTGGGTCGGGTTTGAAGTGATGTGTTAGAGAGGTGATATGACTTAAATAAGATAGTGACTTTTAGACTTTTGACTTTTGACTTTTTTAGGGGATGACAAACAAGGCCTTACTATATAAGGATTAATTGCAATTTTTCTTAGTCAAGATGCACGCAAGTTGAAATTAGCTTCAATGAGTTGATCGAGCGGTAAAGACTCAAGAATAAGATCTAAGGTCTCAAAGTCGAGTCACTCTAAGGGACTACTAGAGGTATGCCTAGTCATTAATTTCAGTATTCTAGGATTAGCCGAGGTGCACACAAATTGGCCCGAACACTTTGTTATTAGAGATGACCACGAGTTAATAATCAATGACGAAGGGAGTGAAGGCCCAAGGGGGTCACGTGCCCCCTTGGATTTTGGGAATTTTTTATTTTTTTTTAAATTTTGCAAACATAAAGAAATATTTTAAATAAAAAATTACAAAAATATTATTAAAGTGAAATGTCAATGACATTTTAAAAATTATGAGAACAATAATGGTTGTTTTAATTGATAATGAAGAGACTATTATAAACCATATTATCTATGAAAATTTTTTAATGTAATGATGATGTCATTATTATTGACATGCAAGTATAAGTAATCTCACTATAAAGATATGAAATTTATTACATTGTTAGTTACATTTGACATGTGAGGTTCACTCTCTATGTGTTTATATACTATTAGTTGGTGCAGAGCCGACCCTGGGCATAAGCCCACCAGGCTATGGCCTAGGGCCCCTCAAAATAGACCCAAAAAAGGGGCTCCCTTCTATTATAATTTAGTGTAATATATTAGGTATGTTTTAAGTCCAAAAAAAATTGAAGAATGCCCAAACTAACTTAAAATAAACAGTAGTGATTTAGACCCCCTCAAACTTCAACCCCCACCACCCCCACACACATGTGGCGGGTAGTGATTGGAGGAGGAGAAAAAAAAGAAAAAGAAAAAGAAAAAGTGACCAATCAAAAAAGAAAGGGGATCAAAAGGGGGTCCCAATCTTTATTCTAAAATAAATTGACCAATTCAAAAATTGAAAGGCCCATTCAAAAAAATTAGCATAATCCATTGACAATAGACCCAAAAAAAGGGCTCCTTGTATTATAGTTTAGTGTAATATATTAAGTATATTTTAAGTCCAAAAAAAATTAAAGAAGACCCAAACTAATTTAAAATAAATTGACTCGTTAAAAAAATTGAAAGGCCCATTTAAAATAACTAGTATTGTTATCAATTGAAAATGATTTTGCAAAAATACTAGATTATGCAAGTATGATTGATTTATTTGCTTCTAAAAATATAAGAAGAGCGAGAATCAAACGATACTTAATGCTAAGTATTTTTTGTGATTTTGACTCAAATCTTTTATCCTTTACCTTCAAATTTTTTTTTTTTCATTCAATGAAAAAATAAAAAAAAAGGCGTGAAGGGCCTTAGAAATTTATCAATTAATTATCAACTTTAGACCCCGAAAATCTCAGGACTGGGCTTGAGTTGGTGATATCACATATCAATGATGACGTGGTATTATTACTATATTAAATTTTTAATCAAATATAAATACTAATAAAAATTATAAATAATGTAGTATTTTATAGATTATGATTTATAATTAATTAGAGTCAAAGGATGCAAGACGAGAAATAAATTAGTAAAAATGAATACTAGAGTAATATTTTGTGTTTCTATTTTGTCATATTGAAATATAAATAAACTAAATGATAAATTATATACATTTAAATATATTTAGCAAATATAACGAGAAAGCAAAACTTGTCCATGGCCCACTTCCTTATCGGGGTGAGAAAAGCATTCATGCAGTTATAGCAAGTAAGCACATAGCCTCATGGCAAGCATGCTATCATGGTAACACTCACACTCATGCAAGTATGCTAAAGCGTAAAACCTTATCGAGTACTCCAAGCCAAAACAAAAGCTAGTTAGAAAGAATGCATGATCCTAACTATACAAGATGCCTAATGCAACACATGCAATAATGCAATTAATAGGCTCTTCTACTAATATGGCATATGATACAATTTGATAACATGCTTTGAACACGTATTCAAAGAAGTGTATTGAAATAGCAATACAGTTTGAATGATGCGTCGAGCCTCAGTGCATGCAAAACAAATGAATGATGCAAACATGCAAGCATAAGGTATGCTAATTGAAAATATCCCTAATCTAAGCATCGAAAACGGATAAATAAAAGGGAGAAGACATGGGGTTAGAAGACATGCACACATGCACGCACACTTATTACAACATTGCGCTCTCGCGATGGAGGGTCCGAATAAATAAGCTAAGCTATACTAAGCTAAGCTAATTATTACAAAACGAAACTAATTAACTATTCTAGTTAACTAATTATTACAAACCAATTGAATAACTAGCTATGCTAAGCTAATTAAAATATTACAAAACAAATTAAGCTAATTAATTACAACACTTGTATAACTTATTCTAAGCTAAAAAAAAAAACGATTAAATGGCCTCGAGGGCGAGGGATGCTTGACTCTCTCTTAACGGTTCACGCATAACTTCTTCCCCAACTTCGTTTTTTTCCTCTCCTCCAATTTTCTTCAACTCCAAACCTCTAAACAAGGTGTTTTGGAAGATTTTTCAAAAAGTTCACATCTCTTTCATGCATTTCCCCTTTGTCCTTGCTCGGTTTATCGAAAAATACAACATTTATCAAAATGCGAGCCTCGGAACATCGTAGAATCTTTTTTCAAAAATGTTTTGAAAGAGAGGGTTTTAAGGTCTAAAATAGTTTTTGGTCAAAAGGCTTTGGTCCAAAAATGGGGTGTGATGTTGGGATTTAGAGCTCCTCTTGCCGAAGAAATCCAACCTTTGCATAGCATAGCCTGCACCATCAAGTAAGCAATCAGTGACGCCCAAGTCTTAAGGGCGGTCAAAAATGGAGTGTCTACAGTTGCCCATTTTTGACAGAACTCGGAAGTTAGGAAATGACGTGAGTGAATGTCAAAGCCCAGAGACGACCCATTTTTGACAAGGCCTAAGACTTGGACAAACAAACAAAATGGAATTGCAATTGGTTGAACCCAAGGGTTGCCTACGTATCCCTTTGCAAGAAATCAAACCATCGTAATTCAGGGGTAGGATACAAGATGATACACAATATAACAAAACAATACAGACGATATGCAATGCAACGAAACACTGCAAATGATATACAATGTAATTGAATTATCAAACTACAAGCAGTGCAAAACCACACAAATATCATAAAGGGATGGAGATGCAAAATCAAACTACGTTTAACACAGAAAAGGTGTCGGAGCCCTCAAACCACAATTCTCTTAGTGGAATAGGCATGTGCACATGCAAAACTATGTGTTTCGCAAAAAGAATACAAGTAATTTGGTGGGATGATATAAGTGAAGAATGATCTGCTGTGGAAAGATCGCGATCCTAAATGCTAAATGCAACAAAACAAAGTACGATGCAATGAATGCAATGGATGCAGTGAATAAGGCGCAAGCCAAACCACGTCTTACCTAGAAAAGGCATGGACACAAAACAAACCACGTCTAACACAGAAAATGTGCCAAAGCCCTCAAATCACAATTCTCTTAGTGGAATAGGCGTGTACACATTATCGCAGAACCATGCTTCAATGAAGGAAATATATAAGCACATGCCAGACTAAGCTTAACATGGAAAGGATGCAAGCGATAAAACAGATATGATGCAATTGATGTATGCGATAAATGCTATATGCAACACGATAGACGTAATAGATGATGAAATGCGATGTAGCTGGGAAGTGAAAGTACCTTACAGGGGCAATCGGCGATGAATCACCTCATGCTGATTGGGATCTTCCTCTTCTGCATCTTGCACTTTCGAACCACAGGTACTACTTTCTCCCTGGCTATGGTCGCAGCTTTCCCTATTCTCCAACAGGGTGAGAGACTAGATTGGTTCAGTATCCAGAATTGAGGCGCATACACGCTACCTCAACCTATGGGGCTGCCATACAGATTTCAAGCCGAGGATACACCCTTGGGTATTTAAACCAGACTTTAGTCTCGAAAATAGCTAAGATCCCTTAACATTTTTTGAAATAATGGTTAAGGTTCTAAAAATAAATTTTGAAACCTGTAACCCAAACAAAACCTTAATTAATGGCTACATAGGAATGCGAGCACTAGAAAAAGAGAAAATATTTATTAACGATAGTGCTACATATACCAATTAGTGTACTAACTAGTGTATCAAAACTAGTTATGACATTATTATTGACCCACTCATTATACAAATTACAATTACCAAAAACATCTTAAATTAAGTCACGTCATCAATTGGTACACTAGTTAATACACTAATTAGTGCATATAACATTATTCATTTACTAATTGGCAAACATGCTATTTAAGAATGTTTTTGGGCTTAAATTAAAAATAAAAGGTAAGTTGTATATGGGAAATGAAATGTATTAAATTTTGAATTATTGGTGATAATTTAGGGAACGAATTGTATTTTGTGTCTAATTGACATCAATTACAGTAATGTCTTAAATTCTTAAACAAAAAAATGTATCTTCAAAAAAAGTCTGTTTATTGGCTTTTTATTTTTATTTTATTTTTTGGTCATATCACCTCTTTATTGTTTTGTACGTTTTTTCAAAAAAAAAATTAAACTGATTTTTAACGTACTTAAAATAGACCAAATAAATTACATTCCATATTCTTCCAAATACTCACAAGGCACTCATGTGAGTCCCATTTGATATAGGTCAACACCCATATGAATATTGTGTAGAATATTTAATAATTTATTTTTAAATTTAAATTTGTTGTTATCCTTTTTTATAGAGCAATGCTCATAAATTAAATGAAATTAATTATAAAATTAAATTATAATTGTCACACAAAGCAACATAAAACAAGATATTTACCTTTTGCCTATAAAAAGACTATGTCCCAACTAAAAATATGATTCAAAATTCAATCGATGGAAGCTATTGGCTTAAGTCATTTGGCTTTATTTTGCTTGGTTTTCCTAACTTTGTTAGTTAGTTATGAATGTAAGTGTGCTTGTGTTTCTTATAACATAAAAGCTTATGAAAGATTTTCAACCAAATTTACTATTATCATGAGTATTTATTTATTTTTCTTGTTATGTATAGGCAGTAAAGATCGCATCATCAAAGTCATGTATCTACACACAGAGGGTGTTAGGATTACAGAGTTGAGAAACGATTTACGTAAAACCACAAAACTTGTTATAAGCTTCTAGTCATTTAATATCTAGATTTTTGATAGGTTTGATAAATGAGGAAGATGGGCTAAATTTAAAACCATTTAGTAGCTTTATAAGAATAATGTTAGAGACTTTAAAAGTTTTATACATATTTTTACCAAATATATGACATTGGCGTGGAATCCACATATCGAAATCTTTACTTGTGAAATTAAATTACCAAAGCCAGCAAGAGACTCGTCCGAGGACAAGATTGCTCGAATGACCATTAGCGAATCACCTTCAAGATATACATGAGAGCCCCAACTCGCTAGTAAATTTTGCTGCCATTACCGCAGCCAACGCCTCCATGCTATCTACATCAATCAAACCATTCATCTAATAATTCCTGGAGTTGAATCTTCAATTCACTCAACTCGGCAAGTGCAAATCTATAAGGTGCCATAGAAATCAATGCCATGCCAGGTACTAAATCAATAGAGAACTTGATCTCTTGGTGAGATGGTAAACTAGTAAGATCCTCTAGAAAATTTAAAGGACTTTCACATTGGACTTGATCTCAATAGAGGACTTTCATGCTCAAGGCACTAGTGGCTTAGGCCATCTTTCCAATTAGAGGACTTTCACATTGGACTTAATCGATTAAAGGATTAATTGGTAATGTAAAATGTGTAAACAAAATGAGCAAAGTAAAACTTGACAAGATAAGCATTTGTGTTGCATTGCATGTGTTTGGATTGGATGTTAATCCAAACACAAGAAAAATGGGGCGTTTCATACTCAAAGTGATGAAACGTGCCACTTTTCTTAGTCACCAACACCCTTGATCATGCATGATAGGGTGGAGGTCCTTCGAGTCTTATTTGTGCATTCATTAAGCTTTGTACAAGCTTGGTTTTCTAGCCATCATGCATTGAAAATGCTTGGTTGATGGCTTGAGAGCCAAGAGCTACACTCCTTTGAGCTTGAGAAATGATAAAGAGTGTAGCAGTACATACATTCCTTGAAAATGCTTTGTTTTGCCTCTATTGCTGTCTATTGCAGCAAAAGCAGAACTCCAGGAAAGGGGGTGGCCGACCGGCCACTTAAACTAGCCGATTGGCTAGTTGAGGTGGCCGACAACCACTTTTTGTAGCTGACCGGCCACCAGTGATGTTTTGTGCAAATGTGTTCATGTGTTGGAGCAAAGACAATCTGGAAGTTGGTGCAATTTTCCAAGTTCAAATGAGTGCAACAGAGGCATTCGATGGTGAGGCAAGAGCATTTTCAGGAGGAAGCAACCGAGCATGCATGCATCCCTCGTCCCTCGAGGCCGTTTAAATTGCTTTACTAGTTAGTTAGCGTAGATAATCATTCAATTTGTTTTGTAATATTTTAATTAGCTTAGCATAGCTAGTTATTCAATTATGTTGTAATAATTAATTAGTTAGAATAGTTAATTAGTTGGTTTGTAATAATTAGCTTATCTTAGAGTAACTTAGCTTATTTATTCGGACCCCCCTTCGAGAGGGCGCAATGTTGTAATAAGCGTGCGTGTGTGCATGTCTTCCAACCCCACGTCTTTCTCCCTTTTATTTACCCGCTTTCGATGGTGAGATTAAGGTACGTTTTGATTAGCATACCTTATGCTTGCATGTTGCATCATTCATTTGTATTGCATGCGTCGAGCTCGACGCATCATTCAAACTGCATCGTATTTCAATACTTCTTTGAATACATGTACCAAATTGTTGCATTCCTATGCCATCATAGATAGTTGAGCCTATTTAGTTGCATTATTGCATGTGTTGCATTAGGCATTTTGTATAGTTAGGATCATGCATATTTCTAACTAGCTTTTGTTTTGGCTTGGAGTACACTGTAAGTTTTACGCTTTAGCATACTTGCATGAGTGTGAGTGTTGCCATGATAGCATGCTTGCCATGAGGCTATTTTCTTAAATGATAAACTGCATGAATGCCTGTGGATGAAGCCTTCATTGTTTGAATTTGAACAATTCATCAAATGTGAGTTTTTGTAAAATGGCAAATCATCATGTTTTAAACCCACTCGAGGGTGGAAAATCCGCGCTTTAGCCCACTTGAGGGTGGCATTTTCAAACCATTTTCGAAAACAAATATGAGTTGTTTTGCTCCAATTCTTGTGATTTAGTCTATACTTGCTTGCACGCGCGTCACGTAGTAAAGTTAGCTAATAATCGGAATAAGAACACATGTGTTTATAAATAACATATCATGCTTAGTAGAGGCCGATCCTTTGATCGGGCGAGCAGGGGTGCTCATTCCATGACCTTCCCCACTCGTACCCAAGTTCCCGAGCCGAGGCAACTTTGGTGATGACGGACACATGGCCTTTGGCATGAGTCAGGGTTTCCTAAATTTTTGAAAAATAAAATATTTAAGTGATGACTCTGTAATCTGGCAAAGTAGTTCAGTTTGGCATTATTTGATTTAAAATTTGATTTTTCAAAATGATTTACTGGATTGGACTCTTTGGTGTTTATCAGTCTCACATTGCACTTTGTGAGATTAGATTCAGAACCGTGACAGGAGTCCGAACTGTAGGACCAATTCGAGCTCTCCGAAAGGGGGTACGAAGAAGCCGAGTCTACAGTTTCTGGTGACTCTGCGATGGATTTAGAGAACTTGACTCAAACTCATGATATGTTTTTTTTATCTACATTTATGTGTTTCTTTGCATTGCATTTTCATTGGTGCGCCTAAGTCACAGTGTTTTCCATCTGTTATTCCTAAACGGTTTGCCGGAGGCTTACTTGGAAAAGCGTGCCAAAAGGCTGACTGGTTGCGGGCTCTGCTATGATGGGAACACAAACTTGGATCTAGATCACCGCTGTACCGTTTGATATTCTTTTCACTTCTCGGTGTTAGGTGTGAGAGGTATATTAGGTGGTTTTGTTGAGGCACCCTTTTTGACCAATCGAACTAGTTGCATATTGGAAGCCATAGAGACTGTTCCAAACTAGGACAAGTTGAACCGTGACAGGAGTCCGAACTGTAGGACCAATTCGAGCTCTCTGAAAGGGGGTGCGAAGAAGCCGAGTCTACAGTTTCTGGCGACTCTGCGGGGGATTTAGAGAACTTGACTCAAACTCATGATATGTTTTTTTTATCTACATTTATGTGTTTCTTTGCATTGCATTTTCATTGGTGCGCCTAAGTCACAGTGTTTTCCATCTGTTATTCCTGAACGGTTTGCCGGAGGCTTGCTTGGAAAAGCGTGCCAAAAGGCTGATCGGTTGCGGGCTCTGCTATGATGGGAACACAAACCTTGGATCTAGATCACCGCTGTACCGTTTGATCTTCTTTTCACTTCTCGGTGTTAGGTGTGAGAGGTATATTAGGTGGTTTTGTTGAGGCACCCTTTTTGACCAATCGAACTAGTTGTATATTGGAAGCCATAGAGACTGTTCCAAACTAGGACAAGTTGCTCACCCGAATGTAGGTTTGTTTGAAACTGTTTGCTTGCGTAGTGAACCCCTAGTTCCTGACGAAATTAAGACAGGGAAACCCTACCCCACCATAGGGGTGTTTTGGCTCTCTTTAATTGGTATGTGCTTTACAGTGAAACTGTACAGGGATCTGCATATCAGTTGTGAAATTGGTACCTGTTTTGGGGCAGAATTCAATAGAGAGCACCGTCATTCAGTTGTGATCATATCTGTTCTAGTGAAACCAGGCTGAGATGCTGTCTGCTTTCTCTTTTGCAAGGTAGTCCTGGAACCATAGCTTCAGAAGACTCTGATATCCCCCGGGTACATTGGACTTGTGTTGATAGACTTTGTCAGGTCAGAGATTTAGTTCAAGAGCAACCGGTGTTTCCTTTGCTAGAGGTAAGGCAAAGAAAGGCTAGTCAGGGCTGACCGGTTCAACTGATCCGACAGTCATTAGTCACATCACCTTTGTTCAAACTCAGCAGACCCATGATGACACATAGTTCGGAAGAAGTTGTGGCCATAATAGCGACATTAAACTAGGGAATCGCCATACAGGATGAGACCAATGTCGAAATGCAACGCCCATCTGGGGCACCTACCACACATCTAGTCTTGGGACCACAGCCGAACTTTGACCCACTTCTGCCAGCTGAAGATTCACAAGGTCCAGATCCCTGAGAAGGGTTGGCTCAAGCTCAAGTTTTCACACCTCTGGTGCAACCTAATGAGAGGCTTTATTCCCTTGATATTAATGAGCTCAACCCGATCTCATTAAAAATTGCTAACCTTGAGAAGCAATTCAAAAAGGTACAGGGCCTTGACTCCATTCCCGACATTGAGGATGGGTACACCGAGGCTGCCGTACGACTCCCAGGCAGATTCAAAATGCCACACATTGATCATTTCGACGGGTCTGGAGATCCTATGGTACATATCCGACTTTTCTTGGATGTCCTGAAACCGATGGGTCTGACTAAGCCACAGAAACTCTCTCTATATGGAAGAACCCTGTCGGGCATAGAACCTTGAGAAGCAATTCAAAAAGGTACAGGGCCTTGACTCCATTCCCGACATTGAGGATGGGTACATCGAGGCTGCCGTACGACTCCCAGGCAGATTCAAAATGCCACACATTGATCATTTCAACGGGTCTGGAGATCCTATGGTACATATCCGACTTTTCTTGGATGTCCTGAAACCGATGGGTCTGACTAAGCCACAGAAACTCTCTCTATATGGAAGAACCCTGTCGGGCATAGTAGCCACTTGGTATGCCAAGTTGGACGATAAAGTGAAGCATAACTGGGAAGAATTGGCTGAGGCATTTTTCGATCAGTATTCTTACAATACGCAAGTTGAAATGACCACGCAAGAGCTTGAAGCAACCCAACAGAACCCAACAGAGCCTTTTATGAAATTTGTTGCAAGGTGGAGAGCAAAGGCAGCACAAATGACAGATCGGCCTTTTGAGAGGGACCAAGTGCAGATAATGGTGCATAACCTTGAGCCTGATATGTTGCAAAATTTGATAGTTGCTCACTATTTACTTTCAAAAGTTTGCATGAACTGGGGGTTCAAATTGAGAATGCATTTAACAGAGGGATTATTCCCAGAACAAGTGAACCAATAAGGAGGGTGATTTCCAGGAGTACCCATGCTGGTAGTAGCACTATTCCCAAACCTATTGAAATCAACACTGTCGCCATTTCTAAAACTGCCGACCCATTTGCTAATCCAAATCCATAAATAGTCGGCCCCACCCGAGCTCAGGGCAGAACTTTTACCCCCTCTATATGAGCCTAACCAACGCATTAAAAGTCCTAATGGAAAGAGGGTATCTCAAACCCCTTGATCCTCAACCTCTGCCCAACCCACTCCCTGTCAAACATAACCCCACCAAATACTGTGTGTATCATCAACAGCGCGGTCATGGCACCGATCGTTGCTACCGCCTTCGTCATGAGATTCAGAATCTCATTGACAATCAAACAATATCTCCACCTCAAGACCCCAATGACCAAGTACCTCGTCCACATCTCAATCTAATCCATACATTGCCATCCACCAACAAACCCAACACATACATCACCCTGGCCCATCTACCCAAGCTTGAGGTGTTTATCCCAGAAAGCATGGACTTATGCATGATAGATGCATTTGAACCCCAATCATCTCGAACCCATGAACCAACTACTTCTGAGCTGATGAGAATGATTGAAGATCTTTAGAGAACTGTAGCAGATTTGGCCTTTGGGACATTGGCTCCGTCATCGACCACATCACAGGCCAGTAGTTTCAATCCAAAAGGCTCCTCGGCCTCTCCCGGATCCCCTTCCAGCCAAGCATGATGGTGCCAAATACTGTGCCTTCCATCAACAAACCGGTCATGGCACTGACATTTGTTTCCGTCTTCGCCATAAAATACAAGATTTGATTGATAAAGAGGTCATCGTCGCACCAGGTCCTGCAAAGTCTATCGGCATTGGATTAGTGAACTTGGGGGATAATGTGTCTATGTGATCGGGAGATGAACCACCTGTTGATGGCGCTCATTTTTACTCCTGATGTGGTGGATGGCACGCATTGTTTTGAGCAATGTGTAAATATTGGTTATTTTACTTCCTGACTTGGGTATTGAGTCAGTTTTGTTGTGTTGTATTGAGTCTATCTTGTTGTATCGAGTCAGCCCTGTTGTGTTAGAGTCGGGTGATTTCGGGGGTGTTACCTCAAATATCACTATCTTGTTTTGTGTTTTTCTTTTACACTCTTTCTTTTGCGTCTGTTTCTGTCATTGAGCCAGTTATGCCAGAAGATTTGAATGAAATGGCAGAGATTTTCACCTACTTTTCTGTGCCTTGAAATCATTGCATTGACCTAAGTTTTTCAAAACTTTTTTCTAACACTGTGATGAAAACAAAGAGGGAGAAATTCCTTAGGATTTGCAAAAATTTTATCAATTGAGAGGAAGAGAGGCGTGCTATGCCCTTAATGAATGAGATCATATTTGTTAATGTGAGTACTGAGAAGGATCATAGCTTGATCCCGATTGGTTCTATATTGTCTTCAACGCGAGCAACTAGTCGCTTTCTTAAAAGATTTCAAAAAAATGTTTTGCGTGGTCCTGTGAAGACATGTATGGAATTGATCTTGAGATTGTGCAGCATAGGATCACTCTCAGCCTCGAGACTCGACCCCTTTTGCTTTCAAACCTCAAACCTTGAACCTTGACTCAGAACGTTCAACAATCAATCACAACATAAGGCTTGTATGGCCGGATCAGAAGCAACCCTTGAACTAGGGGCAAAAAGGTCAAATCAAGAAGGTCAGATGTCATCAAAGGAAGCCTGTAAAGCTAGATCAAAAGTGGCCTTTCAACTAGGGGCAAAAATGTCAAATGTGCTCGAAGATTCAAAAGTTGGGTCATTCCACAAACCAATGAAGACTGGCAAGAAAGCCAAATTCTAGCAACTAGAAGAAGAAAATTTATTGCTAAAGGACAATCGAGTTCTTATCCACAACACTAGAGCCAAATTCTGACCTGGTTGGATGGACTCCTACATCATTAGCGAACAGTAGTCATTCTCCTGGATTCAGATGGCTTCGAGATCTCAAAACCGATCAACATGAGCAACTTAAACTTTTTTATCCTTGAGAGGCTCGCTGGGCCGAAAACCCAGGCAAAAGTTAGAGCAAGAAAGAAAAGAAAAGAAAAGAAAAGAAAAAAAAGAACAAAAATGAAGAAAATGAAAAAAACAAAAAGAAAAGAATGAAAAAGAAATGAAAAGAAAAGAAAAACAGAGCTCGCAAGGTTGAAAACTCGAAAAGGCGGCTTTGGCAAAAGTTAGAGCACAAAAGGAGAGTGTTAACACCCGAGTGAACCTCAGCCTGGAACTACGTCATTTTCAGCATGCTTGGCTTATCCATGTTGATTGGCTTATCCTTGTTCAAGCTCGACAATCTTATCCATGTGCAAAGTGGCTTATCTTCATGATCATCTTTGTTCAGACTCGGTTGGCCTACTCTGTTAGAAGATTCAGCTGCAAGACAATTCAAGTTCAGATCGGAGGTTGTGCATCTCAAGAGTAAATTCTATGTTGGTCGAGCAGTGGCCATTTGCAAAAATAGTTTTGAGGATTTTTAATGAAGTTGACTAATTTTCTAAATTTTTTTTTTCCAAAACTGGACCATTTCTTGGACCCAAAAAAGGAAAATTTTCAGTGCTCATAGCCTGTCTTGCATGATTTCAAATCAGAAAATTGAACAAGCATGTTAATCTAACTCTCATGTTGGTCAAAATTGTTTTAATAGAAAGCCAAAACAAAAAAAAGGGTCAAAATGATGAACTAGGGGCATAGTTGAGTCAGGTTTTCTGTCTTTTCCCCGTTGAACACATACTTGCCAGAAAAGGCACCATACTTCCCAAAAAAGGGGCACCCCATACCCGCTAAAAAGGGCACAACTGAAGCTAACAACAAAGGGCCAAAAGCTCTCTTATCCTCCAAGCAGCGAGGTATCAAGCCAAACGCGAAGCACGAACTAGAATGGAACAGGATATTCCACTTCTTCATTTGGACAGGTCTAATCACATCCAAACTGGCCGAGCGTATCGTCAACCGATGTCAAGAATGAGAATCTAGTAGAATACTAGGGGCAGGAGCCCACGACTTCCTACTTATCCATCAACCACCCAGCGGAGGGATAAAAAATAAGAGAGATTAAAGAATAGAAAGATATGCGCTGAGAGAAAAAGTGAGAAAAGGGCTTTTTTAGAAAACTAGAGATTGAGTGCCAAAGTGATGTGAGAATCACAAATAAGAAAGGGTGGGAAACAATACCCGAAGAAATAGGCTCCTCGTGAACTAAGAGGTCTCCCACTGTTGGAACACATTCGAGTGATGTGTTTGTTGTTTTTGTTTGTCTTGATTCTTGTTTTGAGTCGTTTCGAGTGTTTTAATCATGATAACCGGGCTCGGCGCATCATTCAAACTACATCGTATTTCAATACTTCTTTGAATACATGTACCAAATTGTTGCATTCCTATGCCATCATACATAGCTGAGCCTATTTAGTTGCATTATTGCATGTGTTGCATTAGGCATTTTGTATAGTTAGGATCATGCATATTTGTAACTAGCTTTTGTTTTGGCTTGGAGTACACTGTAAGTTTTACGCTTTAGCATACTTGCATGAGTGTGAGTGTTGCCATGATAGCATGTTTGTCATGAGGCTATTTGCTTAAATGATAAACTGCATGAATGCCTGTGGATGAAGGCTTCATTGTTTGAATTGGAACAATTCATCAAATGTGAGTTTTAAGCCCGCTTTGCGAAGTGGCAAATCGTCATGTTTTAAGCCCACTTAAGGGTGGCAAATCCGCGCTTTAGCCCACTTGAGGGTGGCACTTTCAAACCATTTTTGAAAACAAACATGGGTTGTTTTGTTCCAATTTTTGCAATTTAGTCTATACTTGCTTACGTGCGCGTCACGTAGTAAAGTTAGCTATTAATCGAAATAAGAACACATGTGTTTATAAAATAACATATCATGCTTAGTAGAGGCCGATCCTTTGATTGGGCAAGCGGGGGTGCTCATTCCATGAGCTTCCCCCCTCGTACCCAAGTTCCCGAGCCGACGCAACTTTGGTGATGACGGACCGCACGAGTCAGGGTTTCCTAAATTTTCCAAAAATAAAATATTTAGGTGGCGACTCTGTAATTTGGAAAAGCAGTTCAGTTTGGCAGTATTTGGTTTAAAATTTGATTTTCCAAAATGATTTTCTGGATTGGACTCTTTAGTGTTTATCAGTCTCACATTGCACTTTGTGAGATTAGATTCAGAACCGTGATAAGAGTCCGAACTGTAGGACCAATTCGAGATCTCCGAAAGGGGGTGCGAAGAAGTCGAGTTTACACCAGTGATAAGACTTTATCCTCCCGGTCTCCCAAGAAATAAAAGCAATCACCGCTCAAGGTACATACAGTAACCCTCTAATGGTAGTAGTCTATAACAGCCCGATAGGATGACAACCAGTTCATACCGACTATAACATCCAAACTAAACATATCAATCAACACAAATGTAAAAGGAAGTCGACGACTGGCAACCTCTATGTCGCAACCCCGACACCTTCAAAACAACCTCACCACCAATAGGTGATTTTACATAGATAGGAGATGTTAACTGAGTGAACTATATCTCCAAAACCGATGCAAATGCAAACAAAATAAATGAATGGAATACACCGGTATCAATCAACACATTAGCAACTATATTGTAAAACAAGAAGGTAACTCTCACTACCGAAGGTGCTGGTACAAGATCTGGCGCAGTAACAGTATACACATGCCCTGTAGGTCTCTACTTAACTTCCTCACCCCTCGGAGCATAAGCCTGATGCACTGATTGAGCTGAATAGGCTCCTTGATTGGCCCTCGAGGCTTGTGCTGACTATGCAAGCTGGTGGCTCTGTGTCTGTCTTGAACCAGACGCACCGGGTGTGCCACCCAACTGAGGGCAAAATCTCTTCATGTGCCCTGCTTGCCCACACTAATAGCAAGTGAGTGGCTACCCTCTTTCTTGACTCTGACTTTGAGAACGAGCTGAAGACGATGCAGACCGTTGCCCTCCTCTTCTCTACGAGGAAACTAGAGATTTGTGGCGTAACTGACCACATTTGAAATAAGTAATATCTCCCTGACCACCTTTCTCAAAACCTGAACTCAGCACTGGAAAGGTGGACCTTGACAGAGCTCACTAGGACTGCTGTAAACCAAGACCCCCTGCCCCTTACTACCCCCTGACTATCCTGACTCCTCATAGAGCCCCTCATCCTCTCCTTATCCATCTACATTACAATCTCCTGATGAGTCGTTGTTTCCACAAGGTGTCTGCAATCTCTAATCATTGACCCGACCACTTTGAACATGAGTCTGATCCTTAACCTCTACTCGAACTCTAAACTGCGGCAATCCTCAATCGCCACGAGTTTTGGTGCAAACCTCAATAAGCTGGTAAATGTGGCCTCAAACTCAGCCACTGGAGTGTTCAATTGCACAAGCTTAGAGAACTGGTCTCTCAACTTCTCCCTAATCGTGGGAGGTAGAAACTTGTCCTGGAAGGCACTGACAAAAGCCTCCCAAGTAACCCCAATGTGCTCACGCGCATACTTCCACCACTGACTCGCATCTCTCTTCAACTAGAAAGATGCCAAGATCACTCGCAACTAGTCGTCCTCAATGCCAAGCATCTCGAACGTTTTCACTAGTTGCTCTAGCCACTCATCTGCCTTCAGTGGCTCATTGGGATCACCCACAAACTTATCTGGATTTTACTGGAAAAACTCTTGCTTCAAGAAAGACTGCCCTGTCTTAGCTACTTGGGCCTGGACTTGATTCTCAGCCTTGAGAATGTCCATAGATTCCCGCAATGCTCCGGCCATTTCGCGGGCTAAGGCACCCATGGCTTGTTGACCAACTGGTTCGGCCACATTGGCCTAACCAACCCCTTCTTCATGTGTTGGAATTTTTATAACGCCCCCAAAATAGTAACATAAACACATCTATAAACACATATAAATAATAGCATAAATCAGAGTCTGTCTTTTCATTATATGGGGTTAACAAATACAAAGAGTTTAATACAAATGGATGCCCTATTGGCTTACACCATTCCAAGCCTTAACTTGGTTACAACAAAAGTGGGACTAGCCCTTACAATTAAAGCCCTAGGTTATACAAAATATAATAAAACAAGAAGCTCTTGCTTCTCGAAGATCCCTCCAATACTATCACCTTGGTGGAGGCATGCCATCATTACTTGAAAATGTTATTCCCAAGTAAGGTGAGCCACAACCCAGTAGAAATTATCCAACACAATATATGAAATTTAGCAAAGGTATAAGTACAAGTGCATAGGCAATTCATGTGAAGAAACGTTTCACAACTATATATATACTCATGAGAAAATAGTTTCAAGTCTTAATCCATTTCTTTTCAATTCATATTCCGTTCACTTATCTGTTCTCCATTCATTAGTCAATTTCATTATTTCCCAACAACTAAATTGAGGCTACAACTTAATAAATTTCAAATCACATAACACATGCATAAACACTTCAAACTTCTATTTCATGGAAATTTCATCCGCGGGGAACCGTAACATGGGACCCATGTAAACGTAGGCTATACAAGCACTCCAATTGCGATTTTACGGATATTTCGTTTGCGGGCTAGGCACCCATGTAAAATTTCGGGATGCTCCGGCCATTTCGCGAGCTAAGGCGCCCATGGCTTGTTGACCAACTGGTTCGGTCACATTGGCCTAACCAACCCGTTCTTCTTGTGTTAGAATTTCTATAATGCCCCCAAAATAGTAACATAAACACATCTATAAACACATATAAATAATAGCATAAATCAGAGTCTTTGTCTTTTCATTACATGGGGTTAACAAATACAAAGAGTTTAATACAAATGGATGCCCTATTGGCTTACACCTTTCCAAGCCTTAACTTGGTTACAACAAAAGTGGGACTAGCCCTTACAATTAAAGCCCTAGGATATACAAAATATAATAAAACAAGAAGCTCTTGCTTCTCGAAGATCCCTCCAATACTATCGCCTTGGTGGAGGCATGCCATCATTACCTGAAAATGTTATTCCCAAGTAAGGTGAGCCACAACCCAGTAGAAATCATCCAACACAATATATGAAATTTAGCAAAGGTATAAGTACAAGTGCATAGGCAATTCATGTGAAGAAACGTTTCACAACTATATATATACTCATGAGAAAATAGTTTCAAGTCTTAATCCATTTCTTTTCAATTCATATTTCGTTCACTTATCTGTTCCCTATTCATTAGTCAATTTCATTATTTCCCAACAACTAAATTGAGGCTACAACTTAATAAATTTCAAATCACATAACACATGCATAAACACTTCAAACTTCTATTTCACGGAAATTTCATCCGCTGGGAACCGTAAAATGGGACCCATGTAAACGTAGGCTATACAAGCACTCCAATTGCGATTTTACGGATATTTCGTTTGCGGGCTAGGCACCCATGTAAAATTTCAGGACTTTCACCCAGGACACTCTGGCCAACTTAATTATAATGGAGTCCATCCCCTTTCTCTCCCAAACAACTATCCATACATGTGCAATGTATTTAAACAGATAATCAAACCTGAAGCACATCCCCTTTCTACTTCCAAATGAACATACATATACAATGTATATAAACACGACCATATTCAATGACAGCCATCAAAAGATTAGTTTCAATTCACCTAATCCATATGCAATTTCTACAACAGTCAAAGCTATCCTCCACCGATAGCCCAATACAGTTATCTCTAAACATATATTAAATCTCAAACAGATAGTTTATTCAAAACTTCTAAAAGACTGATACATAACCAATACCATCATTCATACCAATACTGTCTCAATTCCACATTTTCAAAGCCAATTCCAATTATTTATACAAAAAAATAATTTGATCCAATTAGGGCAATTTTTTTTTTTTTTTTCTAATCATTAGTGAAGTGCCAAAATCATCAAATTAGACACAACACAAAATCATTTTCAAACCCCACAAGCATCTATGTCACCTACACCCAAAACCCCTCTTTCCATTTTATGCCCAAACCCTAAGTTTGTCTAAAACATCCCCAAATCACACCATTGCTACACAAGTGACAAATAACTAAGCTAAATATCATATTAAGGTGAAGAAAGATCCTTACCTCAAAAGAGAAGATGAGTCAAGCAAGAGTGAATCCCAAGAATGCCTATTTGGCTCAAAATGAAGATCTTAATGAATTCTACCTTTTTCTCAAAGGCCCTAGGGTGGAAATCCCAATGGATCTAGATGAAATCTAAAAGAGAAGGTGAATTGTAGAGAGAAAAGCTCAAGAACAAGCTTTTTGGAAAG
>NW_021025962.1:232636-247767 GCF_004153795.1 Camellia sinensis
TGTTTATCTTTGTGAAGTGTGGATACAGCTTGTATGCTTATCTGTGGATATTGTTGATATACATATCTGTTTTAGAGTGTGGATACAGCTTGTATGCTTATCTGTGGATATTGTTGATATACATATCTGTTTTAGAGTGTGGATACAGCTTGTATGCTTATCTGTGGATATTGTTGATATACATATCTGTTTTAGAGTGTGGATACAGCTTGTATGCTTATCTGTGGATATTGTTGATATACATATCTGTTGAGAATGTGGATATAGCTTTTATGCTTATCTGAATGTGAGATATAGTTTTTATACATATCTGTGGAAATGATGATAGAGCTAGCATGCTTATCTGTTGAAAAAGGGAAAATGAAAAGTAATTGGGACTTGTAAGTCGTTGACATAAATATGTAATTTATGTGATTGTATCAGTGTAGTCCAACTATCAATTGCTAATGTTTTAGTCATTTTCCATGGTTGGTTTAGTGTATTTCTACTGGGCTGTGGCTCACCCTATATGGGAATATCATTTTCAGGTACAGGAAGCATGCCACCTCCAAGGACATAGCTTGGAAGGCTAGAGGCGGACATAGTGTAGTTGTTTTATTTTTGATGTATTACATGTAACTTCAAGCCAAGGGCTTAATGTGTAAACGAGTTAGTACTCTTTTGTTGAAACCAAGTGTTAACTTGGAAAGCTGTAAGCCCGTAGGGCATTTTGTTTTGATGTTAACATGTAATACTTAAGTAATGAAACTCAATGAAATAAAGGGATGTGGTTAGTTTAATGTTATTATTTTGAGGGCGTTACAGATTGTGTTGTTCTTGTTCCACAAACAAAAAATCAGTCCAGTATCGAGGTTGTTGAGGTGGTGGCATGGCATTCTCATCATGTTGGGGATCATCTATTGGTGCATTTAGACTTTGCAACAACAAAGCACCACCACCAACTCAGGTAAGTGTGTACTCTGAAATCACAGCTGATATTTTTGTTTCTATTTCACCTACAAGTCTGATCTTGAAAGCTTTGAAATTTTTTGTAAGCAGAGCTCCAAAAACTAATGACCGGCCACTGATATTAAGATTTGCAACTATTATTTCTTTCATGAGTATATAGCATAAATCTAATTTGTGGCCAACTTCAAAATTATAGAGCAAATAAGCATTAAAAACTAGAACCACACCAAAATGTCCTCCTTTTGGAGTGACATTTTCTATTATGTATCGGTGGAGAATACGAAGGTGTGGTTTCAAACGTTTTGCTTGCAAATTACTTCCAATAAATCTACTATCACAAATAATAAAATATACTTCAGTTATGTTGCCAACAATATCAATCATTTCATACTCATTGTGAAAGTAGACTTGCATCTCCCTTTCCTCAACTCTAATAATTCATGCCAAAGTAGGGATATCAAATTCTATGTGTTTACCTTTCACATAAGACTTAATAGTATAGTTTCCATCATCTTTAGATATATGTTCCAAGTGAACATAAAAAAGAGAAACAAGATGAGGATATACCTTCTATGGTAAATTGATCAAATTTATCCACCTCATAGTTTTAAGTTTGATAACCAACAGAGTATCATATTGAGGATAAAGATTTAGCCTTCTACCGGTGACACTAGGTCGGCTGCAGAACTTTGGAAAGGCTTGTTTATGACTGTAAGTTAGAAAATCTTGAGTTGGATACTATTGTTGAGGTGGTTGTTGACGTGGAATAGGGTTGGAGGATGGTCCAAGTTCGCTTTTTGTTCTTTTGGTTCTACGCATGACTATCTGAAAATGTCAAGGAACAGAATAGTTACAAAATGGTGTGAAAATGTAAGCAATAGAAAAAGGAATAGAGAGGTTGAACCCTCAACTCTGGAGCTTGTCTGCAGTTGAAATGGAGAGTGAAGCCACCGGTTGACTTGCCGGTCATCCTGCCAGATGTCCCTTCTGTCGACCAGTTGTGTGCAGCTTCTTGTTCTGCTTTTTGCTTTCGGTTTGCAATTGTGGGGCTGCTTCTTGTTTTTATCCACACCACAAACATACAGACATAGTGATGTTGCTTTATAGATAAGTGAGGCAGTATATGATAATCAATGAGGTAGATATACATATTGAATGAGGTGGTTGATCATGAGTGAAGTAGGTGTGGCCTTGAATGGTTTTGAGCCTTCTCATGCCAATTCGATGTTTTGAGTCTTGTAGAACATGACAATGTATACATTGATGTTCCCATCAACTTCAAAATGCATGGCTGATGTACATTCAAAAAAAAAAAAAAATAGCATCAACTACTGTCAAATTGTAATTTGGAGATGGTACCTATTTGATAGTAGTTTTTTTTTTTTTTTTGGCTATGAACCAATAGATCATAGTGGAAAAAATGTGCTATTTTCAAGATCAAAGTGATAACAAATAATAGTTTTGTAAAGGGGAAACAAATTACACACTATTATCATCATATAAATGAAAAAGGTCAATGTCATTTTAGATCAATAAATTGTATATTGACAGTAAAGTGGATTTTAAGTATTATTGAAGGACCAATAATACTTTAGATACAAAGTATAATTTCTTTAAATAAAATTTCAGTAATTGACTTGTTCCCATAATTAAATTAGAAATGCAAAGTCAACTGTTATGCATTACAAATAAAAGTTAGATGACAGTAAAATGTCAATTGCGAAAAATATAGTAAAATAATGAAATCCAATAATCATTTGGAATAAGATAAGACCATATCCAAAAACATTATATATTCATTTCATGCATTTTTGTTGCAAAACTGATATATGTGTGCAGGTGTAAGACAATCTTTACTACCAAAACAACAACAAACACTGACAAATCAATCATCCTAAACACCTCCTAATCAAAAAAAGCCAACAAACAGTTCATCCTCTTGTCCACATGGTCAAGTTACTTTTCACCACGAAGTTGTCACATACGTTCAATTAAATCATTGCAAAGGGCATGATATGTATTCTTATCTCTAATACCTAAATGACGGGATATAAACAATTCAAAGGCATTGTTACTGGTAGTAGATAGTACTACTATCTACTGCTGAGGTGCTTGATGATATTTCATAGTCCAAATCAAGATAGGAGTCTCTCTCATCTTCGACAATCATATTGTGCAATATAATGCTAGTCTTCATTATGCTACCAAGGATTTTGGGATCTTAAAAATGTACTAGACCACCTATAATTGCAAATAGGGATTGGAACACTCCGAATGCCTGCTCTACATCCTTCCTTGCTCTTGCATCATAGAAAAATGTTGCTTCGTTGCTCCTTGGGGAGAAGAGATTGTCTGCACCAATGTTGCCCATGAAGGGCATATACCATTAGCAAGATAACAACCCATATTGTAAGTGTGTCCATTAACTGTGCAATTAGTAGGCGGAGCTTTCCCTTGGGCAAGATCAGAAAATAAGGGCGAACGATCCAAGACATTCAAGTCATTGTGTGATATAGGCATTCCAAAAAATGCATGTCAAATCCGCAAGTCATAAAAAGCTGCTGCTTCAAGAATTATGGTTGGTTTTTTCTGATGGCCTACATATTGACCTTGCCATGCCATCGGATAATTTTTTCACTCCCAATGCATGCAATCTAAACTTCCCAAGATACCCGGAAACCCACGAACATCCCCAATAGCAAGTAATCTAGCAATACCAGTTGGTGATGAAGATCTAAGATATTCAGGTCCAAAGATTTCGATAATTGAATTGCAAAAGTGTTTCAAACTTTCAATTGTTGTGCTTTCCTCAATTCGCATATAATCATCAACTGCATTTGTTGCCACTCCATATGCGAGCATTCTAACTGCTAAAGTCATCTTTTGAAGTGCAGACAATTCGAGAATATGAGCTGTATCTTTTTTTTGAACAAAATATGTGTCGTATGCTTCAATGGCATGCAAAATTTGCAGATACAGATCACGACACATTCTAAAACGTTTCCAAAATGTTGAAGATGAATAAACTGGATTCACAGCAAAATAATTCGCAACCAATCAATCATGACCCTTTCTTCTTTTGCGACGTATGTACTTATGTCCTACAATAGAGCCACATTTTTTCTTTGGTTGATCACTTATTGTTAGCATCTATATCATACTAGCATTATTTATCTCATAAGACCCACAAGTGAAATAATTTTTGCATTATCACTTTCATCATCGGAGGATGAAGAAGAAGAGGAGGATGAAAAATTAGTGAACAAATAAGAAGCTAAAGAAGACATTATGCTCTGTTTTTCAGTGATAGGTTTGTTCTAGATACAACGTTGTTTGTTGGGTGTATTCAATTGGTTTAATCTATTTATATATATATATATATATTTGAGGGAAATAATTAATGGAGGCAAAAAGGAATGGAAAATAATTAATGGAGGGAAAACAAATAGCAAAGAAATTGAGAGAAACAGAAATGGAGGGAAAAATAATTTTCGGAACTGGTGGATTGCCCTTGTCGATCAACTGGCCAGCCGTCCCCCTGGTTGACCTGCTTGTTGATGATAGCCAAAATTGCTCCATTGGAGTGTTGGATATTAGATGGAGTTTTTACTCAAATTTGGTGAACTAAATGATTCACCATTGAAGATGCTCTTATAAAAATAGTTTCCAAAGTGTGCATGTGAAAAACATAAAGAGAAAAATAATGCTCCTTCCATTCCAAAATAATAGTCTCTTTTGGAAAATTTAACTTTTTTTTGTAGTACAATTATTATACTTTAAAAATATTAGTTTTTCAAAATTACGCTTTGATAGTACATTTTTTGAGAATATCAATTGTCATAATTGTACTTTTGGTATTGTTAATGGATTTAAAAGAAAGGCAAAATAGGAAATTCATATTATTTTAATCATTGATTTTTGAAAAGGGACTAATATTTTGGGACAATGAAAAATGGAATAAGAGACTAATATTTTGGAATCGAGGAAGTATATATATATTATTTCATTAGTTAATATTAGCAATTTGAGAAAGCATGGTTAGTTGGAATATTCTTTTACCTATATCAAAAGCTTTGGTTGTTTCTTCTATTTTATAATGAAAGAAGAAAAAGTAAATGGGGATTCACCAAATCGACCTGATATTCACCTACCCCACCCCAAAACTAATGGGGATTAACCAAACCAATACTATAACCAATCCATAGGGAAAAGAATTGAAGAAAAACTGCACCTATAAGTGCGGGGTGGGGTGGGTCCCTATCGGGTCAAAGCATCGTTTGTCATTGGGGAATGCGTTTCTACCAATGGAAATCGAAATATGAGGGGTTTTAGTGGTGTGGGACGTAAAGTGGAGCTGGAAAAATGTGACGCCCTCAAATAAACCCATAATAACCATAACATTAACATGCATTTATAAAAGAAAACGAATCATTTGGGTTATTCATCAGAGTATTCTTATTGAAAGACATCACATGTAACATCCTGCAACATCAAAATAAATGCCCTAAGGGCTTACATCTTTCATACTATAACCAATCCATAGGGAAAAGAATTGAAGAAAAACTGCACCTATAAGTGCAGGGTGGGGTGGGTCCCTATCGGGTCAGAGCATCGTTTGTCATTGGGGAATGCGTTTCTACTATTGGAAATCGAAATATGAGGGGTTTTAGTGGTGTGGGACTTAAAGTGGAGCTGGAAAAATAAAAGAAAAAGAAGGAAAGGAATGAGGGAGAAGTTGATGGTTAAAGAGGAAAAGAAGTAGGTTGATATGGGTTAGAAAATAAGGTCGAGGTGGAGGTGGTGGGTAGTGAGGGAATTGAAGTAGAAATGAGGTGGAGGTAGAGATGGTGAGTGAAAGGAAAGACATGTGCTGGTGGCGGCGGAGAAAAAACAGGTGCTGGTGAGGGAAGTCCAGGTTGGTGAATAGTTTAGAAATGTGGTTGGTAGAGAAAGTTGTTGTTTTTTTTCTTTTTTTGCAAATGATATTATTATTATTATTTCAAAATGTAGGGTCATTATTGAAGGATAGAAATGTAAATTACTTTTTCCAATTAATTGTGACCTCAAAATTTATGGGCATCATAATAAGATCTAAACTTGAAAATTAATTTAATAAAGGGTTTCTAATCGTTGATTCTAAAATATTCATCATAACCCGTCAATTATAAAAATAGAAATTACTATTATCAAATTAAAATCTAAGATAAATTTAAAGCCTTGTCTTAAAATATTCATGATAAGAAAAGTAGCTTAAAACTAAATACCTAGGGAAATATTGATGGGGCTTGAGCATGTTGCAGGATAGCCAAGATTAGCCGTCACCTTTATATGTCTCGGCATTTTCTTCAGCTTCCTTGGTAACTAACATAATACGCCATGAGTTGCGAAACCCAATAGGATTTTTTGGTAGAGCATGAAATGTTGGGGAGGCATTTATGGCCAAGAGCAATAACCTTCGACGGATTTAGTTTTAAAATTTTAGAAAGAAATGAGTTATCACTACTACAAAAATAGTTAAAGATCACACTTTGACAAATGAAAATATCTGACTTTTATTGGAAGTGTGATAAAAAAAATTAGATTGATATTTTAATCACATTTGATTTGATTAAGTGTAATAATATTTATTTTTTAGTCACTTTTCAATTAAGTGTGATTATATATATATTTTTTTTAATTACACTTTCTAATTAACATGTGATTATAGATCACATAAGAAAAATTAAAAATATCTCACATTTATTAGACGTGTGATTAAAAAAATTAAAATGATTTTTTAATCACTTAATTTAATGAGTGAGATAATATTTTTTTTAATCACACATTTTAAATAAGTGTGATTATATATATTTATTTTCATCACAGTTGCAGGTGTGATTATATATAAATTTTTAATTTAATTTTTATAAAAAATAATTATTCCCATATTCGCGCCTCTTCTACACGATTGAGATGGCAACGACTCTTTGAAACACCCACCAAGATTGAATTTGCCAAATAGGTACGAGCATTATTATAATAATGTAAAAATCACACGAAAGAAATTTAAAATAATTCACTTTTATTAGAAGTGTGACTAAAAAAATTAAAATAATATTTTAATCCAATCAATTTAAGTGAATGTGATAGTATTTATTTTTAATCACTTTTATTAGAAGTGTGACTATATTTTTTTTCTAGTCGTAGTTGCTAAGGCCTGGTTTGGGGTGTTGCAAAATTTACAAAAAAAAAAACAAAAAAGTTATCACTATTCACAAATTAAAAATATTAAAAATTTAATATATATAATATTTTAATCAAACAAAATTTACATAATTTTCGGGGTTGAATTGACCCTTTATTACCGTGAGGAAAAAAAAAAAAGAATTACATATATAAAATCACTAAGTTTGATGGAAATGTTGGGCTCGTGGGGCCCACCACAGGTCCTGTTTTGATAATCCGAACTGTTCAATATGTAAAACTTGTCCAGACCTATATGCTTGTAAAAAATCACGTTGGTCGAAAATCGGTAACTACATGATCAAATCAGTTTTGTATAAAAAATGGATGGTATCATAGTTAACAGTTGACAAGAAAAACTAACACGATCAGATAGCTATTAATATCCAATCAACGTGATTTTTTAAAAGTATATAGTACTTGACGAGTTCTACATATTGAACGGTTCCAATTAGCAAAATGAGACCTGTGGTGGGCCCCCATAGGCCGAACAACACCATCTAATTTATGCCCGAAAAGGAGAGAATCAATCTCCTACCCTACCCTCTACTGCGCTGCCCCTTACGCTTCCAACTGTACGGCCTATTCCATCACTAACTTCTCCTATACACTTATTTATATAATTTTTTAATACACATTTTTCCATAAAAAATCAAAAAGTTAACCCAAACATTCATATTTTTTTCCTCAACTTTTTAATCTAAAAAGACAAAAAGTGCACTTATTTAGGACATCTCAAACAACTCCTAAATAAGTGTTACAGTGTGTTTCGTTTCAATTTTCTGAATTTAGTTATCTGAGAATTGAGTTTTTTGTTTTTCGTGTGTTTTTATTTTTAGTGAATATTTTTAAAATTTTAAGTAATTTTTTACTTTTTTAGATGTACCTTACTTAGATATATCTAAATAATAAATTATTTGTGAAAAAATATTTAAAAAATTAATAAATACATAAACATACAAAAAATGTACTGAATTTTTGTATTTTTTGTATTTAGTGAATTTTTTTAAGATTTTTTTTTTACAAATATTATACTTTCTAAGTGTATTTATGTAAGTATGTTTAAAAATTAGAAAAATTGTTTAAAATATTAAAAAATTCTGTAAAAACAAAAAATAACAGAAAATGAAATAGTAAATTTTTTGAAAAGTAAATTCTGAAAACAAACAGAGTGATTTGTTTTTTTTTTTTTCCTTTTTTTCTTATCTATATAACGAAAGAAAACAGTTTTGAAAATGTTTGGGAAGCTATGGTTTGGGATTTTTTGGCTATTTTAGTCACAAAAAACAAAATAGACTATTTTAGCCATAACAAACAAAACATCACATCCAACCCATAATCATTACATTCTTCTCTTACAAAAAAACTCAAAAAAGCCAAAAAAATCATTACATTCTTCTCTTACAAAAAAACTCAAAAAAGCCAAAAAGCCAAAAAGCCTTTCCCAAACCAAGCTTTTAAGCCCAGGCTAAAATAGCCAAAAAAACCAAAAAGCCAAAAAATCAATCTACTTCCCAGACGGAGGCTAAGAGTTACATTTGAATAGAACGACTAGGATTAATTTTGTATTAGATCCAACGGTCAGATTTACTCCTCCAACTTTAAATATCCCGCCCAAACATTTCTCCTCACTCTTCCTTCCTTTCAATAGTTTGAAACCATCCCAACTCCTCTCTCTCTCTCTCTCTCTCTCTCTTATTATAAGGGTTCTAAGATATCTCATATTTACTCGTAACATTGGGCTATACTATACTCGATATCTAGCAGTACTTGAAGGATACTGTGATACAAATTGGATATCAAACATTAAAGACTTCAAATCCACCAATGGGTATGTCTTTACTCTTGGTGGTGCATTTGTATCTTGGAAATTTTCTAAACAGATTTGCATCTCTAGGTTTACTATGGAATCAGAGTTTATTGCTTTAGATAAGGCTGGAGAAGAAGCAAAATGACTTCATCACTTTCTTGAAGATATTCCAATATGATCAAAACCTATGCCTACTAAATGCCACTACTACAAAAATACTTAAAGATAACACTTTGACAAATGATAATATCTCACTTTTATTAGAAGTGTGATAAAAAAAAATTAGATTGATATTTTAATCACACTTGATTTGATTAAGTGTGATAATATTAGTTTTTATGTCACTTTTCAATTAAGTGTGATTATATATATATTTTTTTAATCACACCTTCTAATTAACATGTGATTAAAGATCACATAAGAAGAATTAAAAATATCTTACTTTTATTAGAAGTGTGATTAAAAAAAATTTTAAAAAATAAATTAATCACTCTTAATTTAATAAGTGAGATAATATATTTTTTTAATCACATATTTTAAATAAGTGTGATTCTATATATTTATTTTCATCACAGTTCCAGGTATGATTATATATATTTACTCCTCCAGCTTTCAATATCCCGCTCAAACATTTCTCCTCTATCTTCGTTCCCTTCAATAGTTTGAAACCATCCCAACTCCTCTCTCTCTCTGTCTCTCTCTCTCTCTGGAGATGAACCATCCCATGGCCAAGGAATTCAATGTCCCTTCGGCGGTATTCCTCTCTGGCAGAAACACCTGCACCGTTCGTAACAATGGCGGCTTTCGATGATATCGTTCCAGTTTCCATAGTTCGCAAACCCTAGCATCCCATTCATGTCCTTTGATGTCATTCTTGGCTCCACAATTTGGTGGTAATATTTCGGGAATCGAAACTGGGTTGGAGGACGAACCGCCTCTACTCAAAAAGTTAGGAATCAATATGAGACAGATTTGGAGCAAAACCGCATCGATGGTGAACCTGTTTAGAGTGTACACGAATCTACCCAAATATGCTAATTTGTCTGGTCTGTTTGTCTTCATGATGGCTTTTGGGTTGTTTCAATTGCTTGCCTAGAAGCTACATTTTAGGATTTTATTGGGTTAGGCCACTATTTTAGCTTTGTTTCTTTACGTTGTGTTCAATAAAGAATTAGGATTATGTATGTTTTGATGGTTGTGCTTTTAGTTACAATAACTATTATGTGTGCACAAATGTTTATTTTTCTGTGGATTTTGATATCTTTTAGGCTGTGATTGAATCATGGATTTGGGTAGTAATTTGGATTTTCCTTTCTCTTTTTAAATCCTTATCCAAATCTATGATCCAAACACTTCAATAAGAATTAAACATAAATATATACAAAACCTTACATCTTTAATTAATTTAAATTACATGACAATATATACATCATATGTGAGATTGTCTTGCCCTATACCAAGTTTCATTGGAGAAAAAACATTTTTTTTTTTGAGTTATTAGAGAAAATCATGCAGTGGATCTTAAATGACAATAGCAATAGATCTTTGTAGTTATGATTTCTTTATCCTTTTGAATTTTCCCCTTGACATATATTGGTAGTAAAATGGTAGCTTATTTGTGCATCATGGTTGGCTATTCATTGACCTGACAATCTGTAAATCTATATAGTTTGTCACTGTAGTCTATTTGTTGTTGCAGTCTGTGTGCTTTAATTTTTTCTAATACAAATTTAGATTCATAATAATAATAAAAAAAAAGGTTTCTGGTTGCTTGAAGACCTACCTATGTATTTGATTTTGGTTGATCAACTGATTTTAGCTTGAGTTATTGATTATCACTGGTATGCTAGGGGACATATCTGAGCATTTAAGAGACCTTTGTGGAAATACCTGCGATTCGCATTGATGTGTCATTATTGGAGGCTACTTAGAAATATTGTTTTCAGTAACGAGAAAAACTAAGGATCATGAAAAAAATTTCATGAAAATGATCATGAAAGAACTATGACCCTTGGATTACCTTGATTAGTGTGTGGTGCTTTATTTTGAGTGTAATCCAAGAGTCATAAATCTTTCATGATCATTTTCATGAAAGTTTTTTCATGATACCTAGTATTGCTCTTCAGTAACACACATAAATTGCTGTACTATTTTGTTTATTATTATGAGGAAAATTCCATAATAATTTGACTATCAATATCATTCTTACATGGATCTTTCCCTGATTAGTGGTTAATTATACCCATATGACATGGATGAGTTTTGTAAATTGGTGCTAACATTTACCTACAAACAGGGCATGTATCTTTCCTTGGTGTGATGTCTTCCTTTATATCTTTAGTCATGTTATGTTTCACTAGGATTGTGTTATGCATGGATTTTTGAATGGTGAAGTCTGAGCACATTCACTTTCATGTCTTTTATTTTTTTTCCCTGGCCAATATTTATTTTCATTTTTCCTTTTCTTTCCTTTCTTTGGTGCATGTTTTCATTTGATTGTTGTTTTGGGCCTTAAGCAAAAGAACCCAAAGTTTGCAAGGCAATGATTAGACATTCTTCTGATTATCTACCTTCCATGCATTTAGATCTTTCTTGTTGGGTGCATGAAATTTTTGCTCTTTGTAAGTAACATTGGCAATTAAGGTTTTGTTATTCTTGCTAAATCTTTGACTTTTTAGTGTTATAGGTTCACTAAGAGACATCAACCATCACATTTTAACTGTGTCTACAAGCTATGTTACTATTGTATCCTTGAAATTTTGAACAACAGAGGTTCTGTACCAGCCCTTTTCTTCTTGTCCTTCTTTTCCTTTTTAAATACTAAATGAAGTTAGTCGTGCTTACCAGTTCTATTTACTAATTGGCATTGTCAATAGCACGGTTCATATATTGTCATACTGCACGCCCATAAGAATATTTATATAGAAAGAAGAGCATTGTGAATAACGCTGATTTTCTGTTTCTTTTTCTTTTCTAATAGAAATAATGCTAATTTGATTTCTTTTGAGTGGATGACCTAATGTGTTCGCATGTTAACTTCCCTCCTATGTTAGGTCCCCTAGATTTCTAGCTTTGGTTGTAGCTTTCCTCAAACTTGTGGAGTCCAACTAATCAACTTGCTTGTATGAGGCAAACTAGGTTGCTAAATCTGCTGTATTTTGCATGTTAGTATTTTCACAAGCAAGCCAAACTAGCAGTATGTACTTCCTAGCACAGTCAGGACGATCATTTTTAAGTGGCATCTCATATTATGCATTTGGCTAATTAGAGGCACATGGAGTCAGTAACATGTCCAATGACCTTTAAGGTTTAACCCTCAATTGGTGAATGGGTTGTGTCAGTTATTGGGTGACCATTAAATGGTGCAATAATTAGTTACTTTGGAACATTAGCAACTAGTACTCTTTGTTGTATAAAGTTTTGGTAGTAATGAACACTAGTACTCTAGTGTTCATTATGTCTGTTTTGCTATTTGTGCTTTTAGTTACAATAACTATTATGTGTGCACAAATGTTCATTTTTCTGTGGATTTTGATATCTTTTAGGCTGTGATTGAATCATGGATTTGGGTACTAATTTGGATTTCCCTTCTTTTTAAATCTCTATCCAAATCTATGATCCAAGCACTTCAATAAGAATTAATCATAAATGTATACAAAACCTTAAATCCTTAATTAATTTAAATTATATGACAATATATACATCATATGTGAAATTGTCTTGTGTTTAATCCTCAATTAATTGAAATTTGGAACCCCATTTTCTATCTTTCTGATTTCTATACATGTTTTTGATCTTTGTATTTGTTCCTAATTGTTTTGAGAGAGAGAGAGAGAGAGAGAGAGAGAGGTTAAAGATTAAAAGGAAAAAAATTGAAGCTTGCCAGGAACTTAGTATGTTCTAGTTTTTTTCAAACCTGAAAGTGTTTTTTTGTTTTTGTTTTCTTTATTTTTTCTGAGAAATTTTTCTATAGTTTTGTGTTTCTGAATGGACACTGATTTTATTTTTAATCTTGAGTTGGTTATTGATTTGAATTACATGCGTGTGCTTGTGTCGATGATGAGCTCAAGACCTCGGACGCTGAGTTGGTTATTATTTAGGGTTATTGAGAAAATGCGAGAAAGAATAAAAACAAATTGAGGTTTTGAGATCACTGAACTTCTGAATGTGGTGTTTATGCATGAAGGTGTAGTTTTGCTTTGATCTTTTTTTCCACCAGTTCTCTTGGAAGCTAAATGAGGTTAAATAGATTTAAGAGATCTAGAAATTTTAAAAAGCTTACTGTAGGACGTTGAGTTGGTTATTATTTAGGGTTATTGAGAAAATGCGAGAAAGAATAAAAACAAATTGAGGTTTTGAGATCACTGAACTTCTGAATGTGGTGTTTATGCATGAAGGTGTAGTTTTGTTTTGATTTCTCTTTTTTTTTTCCATCAGTTCTCTTGGAAGCTAAATCAGGTTAAATAGATTTAAGAGATCTTGAAATTTTAAAAAGCTTACTATAGATTCTACATTCTTTTGGTATATTACATATGGTACAGTACTTAAGTTAATGCATGAGAAGACAAAGGTCCAGTTGCATTCACATGAGGTTCCATATGGATCTGGAAGCAGGCAGCAGTCGGTTATAGGTTTTTCTGTTGTTGATGATTCAAATAGCTACTGGGTACTCTCTATATCTCTTTCTCATTTTCAAGGCAAGGTCACGATTGTCACAACCTCCACTCAGGGAATCCGCTCTAGCATCGCCGAGCGTCTCGGCTTCGCAAACAGGTTCATTTTTATTTTTGTCCCAATCTTTTTAGTCTTTCTTTTTAGGATATTAAAACCTCAATTTATCTGGGTTTATTGATTTTTTCTCAAATTTTTCTAGGTTTGTGTCCTTCAATCTTAAAACATCAATTTCTCGATATCTTTTTCATACTTTGATTTTGAGTTGAGTTCATTTTGTGTGCTATGTTTTGATTGTTCTACAGAAAAATATAGATGAGGCAGTGGAGAAGCTTAAATCAAGAGGAATTGAAGTGTTTGGAGTGGTTTGTTATTTGGAATGGCAACAGGCCAGGGTGAGGTCGGGAACCACACTCCCTGTCCCTGATCCCCGAAGGTTAAAAAATCACCATCCCCGTCCTCGATCCCCGGCCGGGGAACCCATCACCCCCCCGTCACCGTCCCCTAACGGGGATCGGGTTTCCTCGAACCCGAAAAATCCTCGAGTTTTTTTTTTTTTTTTTTTTAAAAGAACAACAAATCAATATAACAGATCTGAGTACCCAACAATCATCATCAAAAGATTTAAATTAAAAAAAAAATAATATGAAAATATATATATATATATATATATATATGTTTTCATCGTCATCAACATATTTAAATTTTAAAAAAAAAATCTAAAATATATATATATATATATTTTTTCATCATCATCAACAGATTTAAATTAAAAATAATAATCTAAAAAAAAAAATGTTTTCAACAATACAGAAATGGATGTTTGTGATTCTTTAAAATCTAGAACACATAGTGGTGCGTTTTATTTTGTTACTTTCATTGATAATTATTCAAGAAAAGTTTGGACTTTATACTAAAAACTAAAGATCAAGTTCTAGATGTATTTAAGCATTTTCAGGCCATGGTTTTTGGTTTTCAATCTTTGGATGCTTTGAAGCATTGTCAGTGTGCATGTTCGGTTAATTTGGGTTGTTATTTTTAGGTTTTTTTCAACTCTGTTTCGAAAACTTTTGTTTGTCTATTTGGTAAGGTCTTTTCTCTTGATTATTTGTGATTATTTGGAATTCACCAAAGGGTGGTTTTGTGAGACCATTTGTGTCTCGTTTAGAAACTTTTTGGTTTATAGTGGAATCAGATTTCGATTCGACGTACCTCACATTGAGAGAACCACGTAAAATTCTTGTGTCGTTATAGATTTAATTTTTCTGCATTAGTTTTTATTCTCATTGGTTGATTTACTTGTGGAGAATCATATATTTTCGTTAACAACTGGTATTAGAGCTTATAGTTTATTTGGGTTTGTTTATTCAGGGAATGTGGGTCGTCTGTCTAGCTTCAATGGAAGTAATTGAGTAACTTGGAAAACTAAAATGGAGAACCTATTATTTTGTAAAGATTTGTATGGGCCTATTGAGGGTGA
>NW_021025962.1:248650-280215 GCF_004153795.1 Camellia sinensis
AAAAAAAAAACATGAAATTTCATTACAATGGCTCCTTTTATAAAAAAAAATAATATTACATTTTGTTTTTTTTTTTTTTTTAAACTGAACAGAGCACAATGGCTCTTTTTATACAGATGGGTGTTATTTTGCCAAATGAATAGTGTTAAAAAAATCTTCTTTTTTTTTTTTTTTTTTAAGGACAAAAGAGCACAACAGCTCTTTTGTATTTCCAAGGCACCATCACCACCATCCACATACCCATTCACCAACAATTGAGATGCAATCATCCCTTACATTCCATTCCAAGACAACACATATGTCTCCCTCTCTTCCAAATCAGACAGAAGTCGACTCTCTTTACTCTCCCTCTTACTCTTCGAAGACCAACCTTCTGATCTCTGATTCTACTCCTCCGACCCTCTCTGAGATGCTTATTCCGACTCCAGCTTCTTCTCCAGCGCTGGATTGTGCTCTGCCAAGTACACGATGGATCCAGTTCTCAGCCCGACCTCGTTCCTCGAATCCCCTGTTCTCCTCTCCAACATGAAGGTTAGGTCTTCTTCGAATCTCTCACTAGTACCTTCAATTTCAGTACATGTTCTCCTCTTCAAAATATATAAATGTTTCTATTGAATAGCTATTATATATTTATATTGTCTATTTTTAATAAATTTTAAGAAAGACAGAAAGAAAGAAAAAAATGTCGAAATTTGAATTTTTGTATTGGTGAAATTTGTCTGGTAAAGTTGGTGAATTTGGTGATTATTTTTAGTAATTGGTGAATTCTGTTTTAAATAAAATGATGAATTTCATTTTTTTTTTTAAAAAAAATTTAAACATTCTGAAGAAGTCCCAACCGAAAGGGAAGGAGGGAAGGAAGAAAGTAGTTGGTTTTTGAGTGACTTGGCAGATTTGGCAGCTGCCAAAGTAGCTGTCAAATTTGGCAACTGCTATAGCATGCTATTGGAGAAGCTATTTTTGCCCAAGTTGCTATATTATGGCTATGGCAACTGTTTTAGCAATCCGTTGGAGATGCTCTTAGTTTCTAATTGCTAAACCATTTGGCGAAAATTGATGAAAATTGTTAAACCATTTGGCGAGATGACTTGTTTTTTAGAGAAAGAAATAGAAAGGTAGAGCTTTAATTTCTATGTTGTTTAATTTGTATATAAATATTCACTCAGTTTGTTATCCTACCATACAACATGACATGTCATGTATAGGACACAAAACAATATACATACTATCAACCATGCTTCCATAGGAATTTAATTTAATATTCACTTGGTTTGTTATCCTTTCTATTGTTATGCTTTTCTTAATGTGGACACTGATACATGTTTAGGAATGTAGGATTAGGTGTAATATGAGTTTCGCCATGGATTACGAGATTTGTCATGTCATTAAAAAATAAGAAATTTTTTTTACCATATTTGTCATGCCCATCAGTTTCGGCATGGACTATCAAATTTATTCTTGCATGTGGGAGATTTTTTTCCCCTGCATTTGGATAAGTGGATATAGACCCATGGGCACAACAAGATGGATGATTTGATACTCATGGATTTTCTTTGTTATGTTTCATTTTTTTATTAGTTTAAATATATTTGTAATTTCTAAAGAAGAGGGAAATTTTGCCTCTTAATTAATTTGTATTTTCATTTTTCAGGTCAGAAATTACTTAGAGAGATGCAAAATATGGTCAAAGAACTCAAAGACTTTGTGCTTCAAGTTTTTTCATTTTTTTAATATTTAATTTTTTTTATTTATTAATTCCTTTGTATATACTTTTGAACATTCAACTTTCATTTATGAAATATGTGATGTTATCTCATTCAATATATGGTTGTGATTCAAAAGACAGTATATATATTGTGTATTATATTCTTCAAATGCGTACAAAAATAATATTGATTATTCTTAAAATATGTCGAACCCTTTTTTTTATCACACGTATTAACTGTGATGAGAAATGCATATAACGCATGATTTTATCTCATTATCAATCACATGTTTAATTAGTTATACATCACACATAAAAAGTGTGATCTAAATGTTTATTATCACATGTAAAAAGTGTGATATAAATATTTATTATCACACGTATAACGTGTGATGGAATCATCTTTTAATGACACTTTAAATGTGATTAAAAATGATTTTTTTAATCACACTCCCAAAGATCACACTTTGACAAAATTTAAAACGTATGATTAAATATCATATATCACACAAAAAATGTGATATATTTATGATTTTGTAGTAGTGTATATCAACTTAAGGGGGTAGTGCATGAATACTTTGTTTTAGCTATATTGATTTAGACTTGGGTATTTGAAGGATGTTGAAACTTGATTGTTCTTGTTAAATATAGCGATCCAGGTTTTACCCCGACCTTTGTTGTGTTCCGGACTCGGGATCTGTGGTTATGTTGTTGTCTATATCTTGTTTCCATCCTTTAATTCCTTGTATTTGAGTTTTGGGATGTGTGGGTGAGTTTGGAACATGTTGGTTGTGAGTTGGTTCAAGTGATTGTTGCCCAGGTTCTGCCTTCTTCGCTCGGGCGAGGCTTTTTGCGCTTGAGCGAGCCCTGGGTATTTTCTTCTTCGCTCGAGTGAGGATTCTTGCGCTCGAGCAAGGATTGTGAGTTCTCAGGTTTCTTTTCAGACGTAGCTTCTGCTCAAGCGAGCTTTCTTGGGCTCGAGCGAGCCTTGCGTGGTGTGTCTCTTTGCTCGAGCGAGAACTGTTGCGCTTGAGCGTGCGTCTGCATCTTCGAAAGACCTGAAGGTTGGTATTCTTCGCTCGAGCGAGCTTTCTTACGCTCGAGCAAGCCCTATGTCATTTGTTCCTTTGCTCGAGCGAGAACTCTTGCGCTCAAGCGTGCGTCTGCGTTGGTTGCAGACCTAAAGCTTCTCATTGTTCTCTCAAGCGACGCTTCTTGCGCTCGAGCGAGGTCTTTGTTGTGTCTGGTCGCTCGAGTGACGACTCCTTCGCTCGAGCGAGCCTCGTGTATATCAGTTCGCAACAGAGGTGAAATACTCCATTTTTGATCCTCTTCTTCTTCCAAAACCCTAGATCGGCTACCTCTCTCTCTAAAATACCCCTTCTCTCTACAAATACACTTGATCTAGAGTGTCTCTACTCTACTTCCTTTGTAAAAAGGGTAGAGCATTGCATAGGCTATCTTTTGACCTGAACAAGTTTGGATTTGGAAGCATCCTGGGTTTTTCTCTTCTTCTCCTTTGAGCTTCTCCATCTGAGGTAGGGATAATCTACTCATTTCTATGAACTTTAACATAAATATTAATCATTTTGTATAAATGGTGAGATTTGGAAATTTTGGAAAGTTAGGGTTTGAAATTTGAAATGTTTGAAAGAGGGGTTTTCTATTTTTGGGCTCCATTGTGTATGTGAGGTCTTGAAATGGGTTTATTTGTGTATAATTGATGAAATTGAGCCATAGGGTTGATGTTTGAGAAAAGGGAGAAAATGCCCTAATTGGGATTAAATAAATTATTTGTAGAAATAATGAAATCAATTATGGAAATATGAAATTGGTTTGGGAATTATGAAAATTGGAGGAAATTGTGATTGAATGGTGTAGTTGGATTAATAAATCACTCACCTATGAAAAAATTGATAAATTATCTGTTTGATAAATTTATTTATCTATTTAGAAATAACTGTTTTGGGTTATCGGTGGAGGATAGCCATGATTGTTGTAGAAACTGCATGATGATTAGGTAAATTGAAACTAATCAATTGAATTATGTCATTGAATATGACGGTTGGATGTAAACATTGTATATGTGATGGAATTGGTCATTATATATGACAACCTGTTTAAATACATTGTATATGTATATTGTTTGGGAGGAGATAGGGGATAGACTCCATGAATAATTAAGTTGGCCGGAGTGTCCAGGGTGAAAGTCTCAAAATCTTATATGTATTTGGGTGCCGGTTCCCTCGAACGTAGTTCCGTAAAATGGAAAGAAAATAGAAGTGTTGAATGATATTTGTTATTGAAGTGTTGATATATGAGTCGTAGTCTCATTTTAAACTGTTTGTATAATATTGAACTATGTCAATGAATTGATTTGGATAAATAATGGGAAGTGGATTGATTATGATGTAAATGTTGATTGGTTACGAAGATGATGCAAATGGTTTACTCGTGTTAAACATTTATCGGATGCTAATGTTTTAGTTAATTCACATATATTGTTTAGCATATCTCCACTGGGTTTTGGCTCACCTTACTTGGGACACCATTTTTCAGGTACAGGTGACATGCCGCCTCCAAGGTCTTAGCTTGGGAGGTTAAGGGGATTGAGGACTCCATTTTGTTGATTCGTTTTTTATGTTAAATGTAAAATCAAGCCGAGGGCTTTATATGTAAAAGAGTTAAAACTCTTCTTTTGTTGTAACCAAATGATAGCTTGGAAAGATGTAAGCTCGTAGGGCGTTTACTTTGTTATTAGAATTTAGAATTACATGCTATAGTTTCAGGATGAACATCAATGAAAATGTAATGCATGTGATATCTGTTGTAAAGGAGGCTCTGATGAATGAAAATATAATATTTCCCTTACGTTTGTGAATTTATGAATAATTGCTTTATGTTGTATTTTGAGGGCGTTACATTAAATGTTTTGTTTGAATTACTTTCTTCGTTGGGAGACGAGTTTTGAGATAATTGCTATTTGCTTTATTTTGGTATATTTCATGATATTGATAATATGTTGTTTTAATTTTTTTAAGGTTAATTTTATAACTTTATTACTAATCTTTGTGATTTTGTTGTTCTAAAATTAGTGGGATTAGATAATGTATTCAATAGGAATAATGTGTTGGAGTTGGATGTGTTTGGCATGGTTGTCTCTTGTACATGTTTGTGGTTGGTCTTGAATTGGGATTCAGCGGCTCGCATGCTTTGTGGTTGGTCTTGAATTGGGATTTAGCGGCTCGTATGCTTTGTTGATTGACTCTGCTCAAGTGTTTGGAGGAACTGGGGTTTTTTTGTTGTTCTTGAAAGCAGAGAGGTAATTGTAGGGGTTGATTTTCAGTGGCTGGATGTATAATTGCAGTGGCTGATGTTGGAACTATTGATGTTTGTTGTTATATTGAGGCTTGATTGTTCTATGCTGTTACTTTGTTGTATCTTTGTCGTATGTTTTGTATGATTGTCATCTTGTGAACCTGCTACTGGTGTGTTGAAAGTGTTTGCACATGATTTTTGTGATTTTGCTATGATGCAATTTTTTGCACTTCTTCTTTTTTCCTTTATTGATGTAATGCATTGATTTCATTAATAAAAGGTTTTTTTTTTTTGCTGATAACAAAAATTAAAAAAAGATTATCTTTCATAATTTTAAAAATTACATGCTACCCCCTTCACATGTTTAATTGCATAATGAATTACTCATTTCATTAATAAATTATTAAATCAATTGACAATTTTCAATGATATCATAAATTTATTTCTGATAATTTTATTGTTATATAGGAAGGTAATTAAGAATTTTATTTTATTTTGGTTAATTTTGTAAAAAAAAAAAATTCTAACAATGAGGTATTTGTAATTTTTAGAATCACAAGAGGCAATTCGTATTTTAAACAAATCTCAAAGGATGTATTTATAATTTATCCAAAAAATACTAGTGGGATGTCATTTTCAAAGTTTAAGATTTTTTTTTGAAAAATATATTGTTTGTTCCAAACAATGAAAAATATTTTTTTCAAGGATAAATTACAAATACACTCCCTGAGATTTGCTTAAAATACGAATTCCCCCCTGTGGTTTGAAAAATTTCAAATACCTCCCTATCAGAATTTTTTATTTAACAGAATTAATTGAAAAAGTGAAATTTCTAACTGTTCACCTGTACAATAATAAAATTATCTGAATTATTAATTGAAATAAAATTTTAATATTATTAAAAACTGTTAATTAACTTGGTGATTTATTAATAAAAGGACCTATTTGTTATGAAATTAAAAACCTTAGAGGGCATAATGTAATTTCTAGAATCACAAAGGGTAATTTATAATTTAAGTAAATCTCAGAGGGTGTGTTTGTAATTTACCGTTTTTTGAAAATAGTTTTTTGTGTTAACAAAACACCGAAAATTTAAAATGTAAAAAAGAAATTTTGCAAAAACATTTATATGAAAAATATTTTATGATGTCAAATGTTTTATATCGAAATAAACGGAGCGGGGTAAATTACAAATACACTCTTTGAGATTTGATTAAAATATAAATTATCCTCTGTGGTTTTGGAAATTACATTCCACCCCTGATGTTTTTAATTTTATAACAAATTGTTCATTTTATTAATAAATCATCAAGTTAGTTAATAGTTTTTAATAATATTATAAATATATTTTAATTAATAATTTAGATAATTTTATTATTGTATAAGAGAGAAATTATGAATTTTATTTTTTTAATTAATTTTATTAAATAAAAATTTTTTTAAAAAAATATATATAATTTTTTAAATCACAAAAATAACCTATATTTTAGAGAAATATCTGGCGCTTATATCAAACCCATTTAATTGATCGTCTCTTATACCTAGGGGTGTGCGCGGTGCGGGTCGGGTGGTTTGAGAGTAAATTTACAAACCGAATGGCGGATTAGCGGATTGACAAATTGCGGTTCGGACGATTTTTGGCAGATTGAAGAATATTCTAACTAATTATCATACATTTGTATAATATATAACACTAATTTGTATAATATTTTTTTAGATATATAACACAAAATAATTTTACATAATATGTTTCATATATATAGCCACTAATTCGTAATAAATTTCATATCTTAAATCTCTCTCACACTTATTTTTACATTGATATTTTATTAGAAGTTAAAAAATATATATGTATTAACTATAGCGGAGCAGAGTGGTTCGGTTGACGGATTATAAATTTTAAAATTTAAACCGCAATTAACAATTAGAACAGTGCAAATAGATACAAATTGATACGATTTTAACGGATTGACCGATATTTTACACTGCCCTACTTATACCTCATACAACCTCCCACAAGATGTAAATAAGTGGTCAAAATGAGTTAGAAACGTAGATTGGATGCACCATAAATAGAGGGCTTTGAGACAGCAACTAGGGTTAGGCTCAAAGAATGAATGAGGCTCCTAGCAGAGAGATTGGAAAGTTTGTGAGGGTGGTTGACCCTCTCTGCAAAAACAAGATGATCGATCAAAGATCATCAGGGCCGATGATTTCACCTCCAAAATCAACAGCCCTCTCTCTCTCTCTCTCTGCGTGTGTGTGTGCGTAAGTGGAAGGTTGGATCATATCCACCTTTTTCTTGACCAAAAGCAAAAACCAAACCAAACCAAAAATAAATAAATAAAATAAAATAAAACTTTCAATGGGGTTTGAGGCTGTGATGGCACTACCCTCTTGGAGCATTGAAATGAATAATTTCTCCTGGGAAAAATTAGAGGCAGTGACGATGGATTTCTTGAGCCGGGCACTGAGAACCCGACCCGTTTCTTGGCTGGGCAACTCGGAGGGTTTGTGTGAGATTTCTTCTCTCTGTCACAGGCAACTGTTGTTGCAGCCATGGCGTAGTTGCGTTCTCTCCTGATACCGATCTGAGCCTCACCTTTTTTTTTTTTTTTAATTTTTCATTATAATATTCAGATTTATTGGGGTTCGTTTAGGGAGTTTTTTTTTAATATTCTAAAAAAAACAAAAATTATTTAAAGAATTTATCCACTTTTCAAACTATTTAGGAAATTATCTTGTTTTTGAAATGGAAATTCCATTTTGAGTTCCTATTTTCTTTTATATGCACTTCCAGTTTGGATAATGGGGAAATGAAAGAGCAGTGAGCCAAAAAAGTAGTGAAAACTACATGATAAAGGCAATTTGAGTCTGACCCAAGGTTTTGAGAGAGTGAGCCAAAAAAGTAGTGAAAACTATATGATAAAGGCAATTTGAATTTGACCCGAGGTTTTGAGAGAAAGATGGTAAAGGAGTAGATGTATGCCCACCACATTGTAGAACAATATAGCGACCCCGGTCTTTTCCCATTTGAGTATTGTATCCGGACTCAGGTTCCGTAGATTCTGTCATTGTATAATTGTTGTTGTTGTCCTTTATTTTCTCATTTGGAATGAAAAGGTTCACACAGATGATAATCTTTCAGATATGTTGACTAAGACTTTGTCGAGGGACAAACATTTGAAGTGTCGAACTTTGGCGGGCATGGTTGATCTCTCCACCTAAGTCGGTAAGGGGAGAATTGTTGGGTATACCTCCTTATTGGAGTGTGGGACCCAATTGGTTTATTAAAAGAGTTTGATTTAGTTTGGTATTAGTTATAATATATTTTTATATATTATATCTAATTTTGTGGAGAGCCAATTCAATTTGGAAACAATTAAGGTTTTGATAAAAAAAAAAACCCCTAGATTCACAATTTTTTAGGTATTGCTTTTTCCTCATCCCAAAGTTGTGAACGGCTGCTACATACACTTCAATTCAGTGGAATCAAACTTTTGGGTGAGTGAAAAAGTGGACTTAATTCGGCTGGTTCTTGCTTCGTTTTTTGGTTTTTCCAAAATCCTATTAGTGTGCATAATTGGGTGTTTTGGTGAAGCTGATTTGGTTCGTTATTTTGGGTTTTCTACAACTCTGGTTTAGAAGATTTTGGTTCATCTATTTGGTGAGGTTTTTCCTCTTGTTTATTTGTGATTATTTGGAATTCACCTAAGGGTGGTTTGTGAGACTATTCGTGTCTCGTTTGTAATCGTTTGGAAACTTTTTGGTTGATAGTGAAATCGAATTTCGATTCCGTAGACGAACCTCACATTGAGGGAACCATGTAAAATTTTTATGTCTTTGTTGATTTAATTTTTCTACATTAGTTTTTATTCCCATTGATTAATTTACTTGTGGGAAATCATACATTTTTTTTTTTCTACAACTCCATGACTGTAATTGTTATTGCCAAATTATAATGAGAAAATTATAGACCAGATAGTTCAAAAAAAATTATTATAAATTTATATTTCTAATTATTCATATTTATAAAATTTATTACGTGTTTATAATTATTTTTTAAAATCATTTTTGAATTAAAATTTCTCCAATTATAATTACTTTTCATATATGAAGGATTTTTATTTCCAACGCATCCTCTAAAATCAGAGGAGAGGATGGATTGATCCTCCAAATATAGAGAGAGGATAAGAAATGGAGTATCTCTATAACACTAATTGTTGGAGTGTTTACCAAAGTAAATAAATAATCATAGAGTCAAAATAAATATAGGCAATAATCATTACCATGAGAAGACACTAGATTTACGTGGTTCGGCATAGTTGCCTACATCCAAGGATATTACCCTTCGTTCACTATATTAAATATCTATATAACAAAACAACTCTATTTTTTACTCCTGATGGAACTTTTATCCCTTTGTCAAAACATGGACCATTAGATTAAATTCAATCCAAGGGCTCATATTTACATTTTCAACACACACCATCTCTGTCTCTGTCTCTCTGTCTCTGTCTCTCTCTCTCTCTCTCTCTCACACACATACACACATACACACACACACACACACTCCTCTCAAATTTTGAACACACTCCTCTTTCAAATTTTGAACACACACCCTCTCTCTCTGCCTCCATCGGAGCCCATTCCCGTGCTTCCCTGTCGGAGTCTAACCTTTGCCGACGACCGAACCCCAAACCCCCTGTTACTCTCTTCATCTTCTCTTCAAAAAATTTTGAGAAGAAGAAAAAAAATGATGAATATGTTGAAGCAATTAATTATAGAGTCAATTTAATAAAATAAAATTAGAAGAAAAGAAAGGAATTAGAATAAATTATTTAATAAGAAAATAATAGATCTAATAATATGTAAAAGATATAATTGACTAATGATTAGAGAAAGAAGAGAGAGAATTTTCTTAAATATTTTAATAAATTATCAAATCATTAAATTTGACAGTAGTAAGTCTATAACTTTATTTTAGTTTTTAATATAATCCTTTTTTAATTCTTCCATGGAAGCACATGTAACTATTTAATATTTTTTTTCCTATTTAAGTCTTTAACTTATAACAATTATAAAAATTTATTTATAAATCTCATTTAGAGCACTTATAACCTAATAAATCTGCAAAATATTCTTATATTTCACCTAATACCATCCCTTTGAACTTATGTTCTAATAGGTCTTTTATCCTATATTACAAGTATTATGTGAACTATTTTACCTTTACAGACATTTATTTTATGTTCTAATAGGTCTTTTATCCTATATTACAAGTATTATGTGAACTATTTTACCTTTACAGACTTCTATTATAATATATATATATATATTATATACCATATATCTAAGAGAAAGAAAATCATTTATTAGATATTGGAACATACAAACATAAAAAGGCACTCGAGTAATAAATTTAAATTTGAATTTTTTTTCAAAAATTCACATGTTAAAATATTGTGTTTATAAAGACAAGTTTATACAAAATGACCAAACTACTTATATATACATATCTATCTATGATACTTTGATTTCAAACCATAGCAATCAAAGAGTATGCCCCTCTCTTTGTCTCTCTTTCTTCCCTTTGTTTCTCTCTTTTCCTCACTATTTCTCAGCTCTCCCTCACACACACACACACACACACACACACACTCTCTCTCTCTCTCTCTCTCTCTCTCTCTCTCTATCTTCTTCACTGTTTCTATCACCAACGTCAATCTCACAACCTCACAAACCAATAGTCAATCTTTTTTTTCAAATTTATATGCTTGACTCAAATTTGTATTATAAAAAATAAATAATTATTTTTCAAATTATTTATATTATTTAATTTTTTAAATATTTCAAAAATATAATCATGACAGATAGACTAAGAACCACTTATGAAAATGAAAAAACAGTATCTAAATAATTGTTCATAGTCACTTTAGTTTCGAGGAACCTTCTAATGGGGATGTCATGGAGCTCATTTCTTTTTCTTCTCTTCTTAATTTTAATTTTTTTTTTTTAAATTTTAATTCATAACTACCTATGCATTGCACCTTATATTTTCAATCATATCAATAACACCATGTCACTTGATTAGGTTGAGACTAATACATTGAAGGGTGCTGTTTAGGAAGGGCTAGAAGAAAGAAAGAAATCTACCCATCAATCGTTTTATTGATGGGTAGATTTATTTCTGGTAATGTATGTTATTAGGACCTAATGAGTAATAGATTCCTAGGATGTTATTAAATAGGAGAATGACTCATTATTATGTTTATAATTCTAGGTAAAGTTAGCAACGGATTCTTGAAAAGACCTTTTTAAAAAAATATATTTGACTGATATAGAAACAGATGAAAGGGTTTTTCTTTGAAAAGTTTTCATGAATTTCTTTATGAAAATGGTATTACCTATATATATATATATATATTTTTTTTAATTTGAGTATGAAAATAGCAAAATGAATTTATGTTTATATCACTCTTTAGCATTTCATGACCACATATATCTAGGGACCTTATTGTTTAGAATCAGGGAAGATTCCTACTAACTTCGTGTTCATCCCAATTATTTTAACCATTTTTCAGGGACGAAGTTTGGAACGTCGGATTGAGGATTGAAAATTTTATTTTCTCTTATATTATCATAGTGTAAATGAGAGATGCTTGTTGTAATAAGAGATTCATATGTAATTCATTGTGAATCTTGACATGTATTATTGTTGTATTTATGTGAGAGAGAATAATATTATTGTTACACCATGTAATGAATATTTGTAATATTAATTGTAGTTAATAAAATGGATTGTATGGAGGGTTTTGGTTATATTTTCGAGTAATAAAACTTGGGGCGTGACAGGAGGGGACCCTTTTTTTGGGTCTATTTTCAATAGATAAAAATGCTAATTTTTTTGAATGGGTCTTTCAATTTTTTAATGGGTCAATTTATTTTAAGTTAGTTTTGGGCCTTTTTTAATTTTTTTTGGACTTAAAGCATACCTAATATATTACACTAAACTATAATTGAAGGGGACCCCTTTTTTGAGTCTATTTTGAGGGGTCCTAAGCCATGGCCTGGTGGGCCTATGCCCAGGGCCGGCCCTGGCATCCTTTCAAAAGATGCACATTGTAAAAAATATTATGATTTTTTATGATGAGCGTTATGATTGTTTGTGATATGTGTAATGACATTTTGTAGTAAAGTTATAAATAGTGAATTTATGATGTGCACCTTAAAGTTAGGAATGATAATATTATAACATTTTGTGATTTTTGTTATGACACTTTGAGATTTTGTTATGACATTGTTCAGTGAAAAAAAATTATGACTTTTGTAGTGAAAATGACAGTTATGATTGTTTGTGAAGTGTGTTATGACATTTTGTAGTAAAGTTATAAATAGTGAATTTATGATGTGCACCTTAAAGTTAGGAATGATAATATTGTAACATTTTGTGATTTTTGTTATGACACTTTGAGATTTTGTTATAACATTGTTCAGTGAAAAAAAATTATGACTTTTGTAGTGAAAAAATTATGACATTTTGGGTTTAAGTTATGAAATTTGTGAAAAAGTTATGAAAAGCATTCCATATGCACCTTTTGAGGGTGCACATTGTATAAACAAAATGGAACACGAACAAACAAAATGTATAAAAATAAATGAAAATCAAACACACCAAATGAAATCCTACCATAACCTTCTACAAACCCCTTCTTGGATTGGAATGCTGCAATCCCTAATAGAGAAGAACAATTGATCCTAATGGACCATGGATGGTTGCATAGCGTGGATCAACACGTTAAAAGGGCATTAGATAATTGTGTGTAGCAGATCTGAGTCTAGTTTTGGAAGATCTAAGTCCAGATCAGGAAGCTTTGGTAGTAATGAGTAGAGAAAGACCAATAAAAGGAGAGGAGACATTTGAGGTGGTAAAGAATTACAAAGTGATCGGAGCAAGTGTTGGAAAATGTTTTTTAGCAGCTTTAATGTTAAATTAAAGTGGGACTTAATCGTTGATTGAGTTGGATCCAAGTGATTTTGTATTCTCTTAAGTGAGAAGGTTACAACACAAAGTATGAGCTGAAAGCATTGAGTTTTGAATAAGAAATTTTCTCATAAAGTGGACTTGGATTTAGTTTTATCTGGACTGGGCCCAGGCTTGTACTTGTGCATGTGCTGGGTTTGGTTTGGACTTAGACCTAGTCTTAAGCTTGGCCTGGGCTGGGTTATGTTAAGCTTAGCTTGTGCATGTGTTTGAGATTGAGTTTGGATCAGGTTGTAACCCAACACCTACATCCGTTTTGCAATCTATCTGCTTGAATTATTCAAACATCACTATACACATATTTATCTGTATGTATTAAGCACATGTGAGTTTTTGGACCTTTGTAACTCTATCCCTAATGACTAGAGTTGATGGCTTCAATGATGATAGCCTTCATGGCTTAGGTTTCCCCTACAAGTATAAAAAAGTGCCTTTCCCCTCAAACTTTGATAGGATAGGTACAGGCTTCGATTTGCTTTTCTTTGTCTTCCAATTTTTTTTTTTTTTTTTTTTTTAGATTCAATTTATGTCTTGTATGTTAATTGTTAGTTGTCCATGTTACTAATTTGTTCTACCCATTGGTTTAGTGCGAAAGTCTTCTGTCATGTAATCAGTTCATATTGTCATAATTTATTCTACATTTCATTCTTTAATAAAGGAAAAGAAGATTGTTTTGTCATTTCTATATTTATTTTATTTTATATAATTTATTTTTCTATTATTATTATGAAAAATACCAACCAAAAAAAAAAAAACAACATTTGATCTTTAAAAATCAAATGCAACATAAACGAAAACAAATAAATAACTAAAAAACAGAAGGTGAGCCGCCAAATAACAAAAAAGGTGGAGGAGTAGTGGAGCTGGCCAGTGGCAAAGAGCTTTGTTGGGGGAGGGGGTTTTTGCATACAAAGAAGGAGAGCATTGCACAAAGAGTGACATAACACCTAGTTTTTACTCTGATGATTCGATTTATTTATTAAAAAAATTAGATTGATTTGATAATTACAACCTCCTAATTTTAATATGATTAAATCATATTATTACATTTTTGCACAAAGAGGCCTATAAGATAAATAAATTGGATCATTAGACTAACAATTGTGGTTGGTCCAGTAATCTCAATTGTACGAGTCCACATAATGGGATGAACTCAACCCTAATATTATCTATGATGACACAAATGTCAAATTTTTATTGAATTGCTATTATTGAATGAGAAATTGTACTATATACACTTCAAAAATGGAACATATCCTTGCATCATCATTTATAGATCTAAAGAAGTAAACACAACTCCTTGACTATAATAAAATGGGGTCATATAACTAATATGACTTCCAAGCATAATGAAAACGCACTTTAAATTGGGATTGAGATTATTTCCTTTGTATGATTATATTAGAAGATTTTCATTATATTATTTAAGAATTGTGAAATAATCATAGAAATTTATTATTATTTTAAATTTAAAAAGAATCATTACTATAATCAAAACCATCACAATAAGTAATAAGTAACATCATTTTGGGACATACCAAACACAATAATCAAATATAATAAACTTCAAATATAATAAACTTTGATTTAATAATTTAGCTAATAACCAAATAACACAGAAGTTATAACTAATACTATTTTAAATAATAATATATACCATGTATATTATAGCTTGAGGTTTGTTGAATGTTGTGGGGAAGTATTTCACGATTGACACCACGTGGCCGAGGTGGTTCTGAGATGTCGGCTAAAATGTCACGTGGGTGAGTCATAGTTGCTGAGATGGTCGCGGTATCACCAAGATTCGGTGCGATAATATCGAGATTACGAGATATCTGGATGGAGAATAAGAGTCCTAGATAAGAGGAGGTTCTTAGTCTGGATAAGGATAAGGCTTTTGAGAAGTTTATCCCTATTCAGCCGAGAGTCCGAGATGAGCATTGAGCTTGAGTCCTATGAAGTGAGACTTCTAGAGGACTGGGTCACTGCTGGATATAAAGGGGAGGCATCCTCATGGGCTGAGGTAGGCTTTAATTTGTACATTGAGTATTTGTGTGAGATCTTTGAGATTGTGTGACTGATTTGATAGTCAGAGTGCCCCTAGGTGGATGAACCACTGCGGTATTCTCATTTTCTTGTTGACAGGTGGTTGGTTTCATATATTCTATCGTGTGCTCTCCAGCTAAGTTCTGTTTGGTTGTGTGGTCAGAAATCAACATCCACAATTTGGCATCGTCTGTGGAAACTTAGAATAGAATAGATGGCCAACAGCAGGCAATGAGAGAGGATCGAGGATGATTTTTACAGTGAGGAATAGGAACATATGGGTCCTAATACTGAAGGAGGGAACAATAACGAAGAGGTATAGCGGGTCGACCCCGGGACGAACAATATCTGCAAGGACCGAGGCGCAAACAAGAAGGGTAGTCGAGATAAATACTACCACGAAGGCGATCTCCAGGTATGGAAGGATAGATGCCTGAGAATAGATGAAGAACTGAAAGACATGACGAACAAGTTGATAAACCTGCAGACAGTAGTCAACTTCATGATGCAGAATAATATGATACAGCCAATGTTTCCCTTATAAGACACACTGGCTCTAGCAGGCAAGGCCGATGCCTACAAGGAAGGATAGAAGACAGTACCCACTGTCCCGCAGCATGCTAAGGGAGAGGGAAATTCACATCGACAATCTCGAGATGCCAGACGGACAGAGTCTGTTCGAGAGTCACAGAGGACACCATGATCCAAAGGGACCTATGTCAGGGGGTCTCGACAGATCCAAGGGCAAGACATTTGTTTTTATGATGTAGTGGACGAAGGGATGTCCAAGAGAATGCACAATTACATCGGAAACAGTGCGCTGAAAAGGCTGAAGTCGATTGATAGCCGAGCTCCCGAATGAACGAAGGAGGACCTGAGAGATTACCTCCAAAGAAAAAGGCACAATGTCGAGATCACATCCAATACCCAGCTGAAGAGGTTTAGCATGTCGAGGTTTTAAGTTTATGATGGTAAGTCCAATCCGAACTTTCATGTCGGCTTATATTTAAATTCAATGGCTTTGTAAAATGGGAACAAGCAACTATTGTGCAAGGTATTCTTGTCGTCATTTAGGGAAATAACATCAAATTGGTTCCACAAACTCCCGAAAGGATGCGTGAAGAGTTGGGAAGGCCTGGTCGAGATGTTTGTGGCCAGGTTTGTTACGTACAAGTTGCAGCCACTAAGGGTAGACTCCCTAGTAGCTTTGAAGATCAATGATGGCGAAGGTCTTAGGGCTTATGCCAAGAGGTACTATGAGGTATACAACCGGATTTCGGCTTGTAACCAGGAACTCGCTGTCGTGTCTTTTAAGAACGGCTTGGAAGATGATTGCCCACTCCAGCAGTCACTTACAAAAACACTCCCGAAAAACATTGAGGAGTTGATGGTACGGATAGAAAAATACGTCAAGGTATACCAAAACAAGAAAGGAGAAACAGCTCGCCGAAGCGAGGCCGAGAAAATACCGGTGTTGACAGGCCGGAGTTGAGGTTGAGATTGATGCAGGCAGTATGTGTAGTCTTCAAAATCCCCATCTATAAGGTCTTGGAGAGAATCAGGAACCAGCCATACTGCAGGGCACCACAGAGAGTCCTGGGAGAGTTCATGAGCAGGAATCTTGGGAAACACTGTGCCTACCATGAGGAAGACAAACACATGACACAGGGGTGCCGGGCTCTAAAGTCACACCTAGAAGTTCTGGTTAGATAGGGACACCTGAGAGACCTGATCGATGAAGCAAAAATAAGAGAGGAGCAAGTAAAGCTGGCCCAGGCGCCAGCAGCATCACCACCGCCACCACTACAAATAGAGGGGCCATGGGTAATCAATGTGATTCATTCGAAGGTCAACAAGAACGAAGTGCGAGGAGAGACTCAAAGGGTAAGGCATCTGCAACATGTCTACCAGGTCCAACAGAAAAAACCCAGGACATGTGGACATCAGGGGCCAATGATATCTTTCATCAAAGAGGACCTGGACATCGTTCAACACCCACACAATGATGCATTGGTGGTGACATTGAAGGTAGGAGATTGCCAAGTGAGGCGTATCTTGATTGATCATGGCAACTCTTGTGACATCATGCATGTCAGATGTTATAAGGAGCTTGGCCTCCACAAGGATGATCTAGAGTAATCTGACAGCCCTATAGTTGAATTCAATGGGACGCCGACGTGGCCTCTAGGAGCCACGAGTCTAGAGGTGCAAGTAGGGACCAAGAAGGTAATGATGGAATTCACTGTGATAGATACTCCCTCTCCATACAATATCATTCTAAGAAGACCATGGCTGCATGCAATGAGGGTTGTTCCTTCATCGCTACACCAACTGTTGCGATTCCCAACTGAACAGGGAATTGAAAAAGTAAGGGAAAACCAAGTATAGGTAAAAAATTACTCTATTGCAGCAATGAAGTGCACCTGAAATGTAAGGGAAGCAAAGAATGCATAGATTGAAAACGAAGACTACGAGGTCTTGGATGATGTCGGCAAAGAGCTGAATGATGTCAGCAAAGAGTCGCCAACAAGAGCGAAGAACCCTTGATTCCTCCTCGGCTCTGGCTTAGCCGAGGAAGAAAAAAGGCAAATAAAAGTCTTTTTGAGAGAAAACATGAATCGTTCACTTGGACACCTTATGAGATGCTGGGGATTAGTCCTAAGGTCACCTACCACAAACTTAACGTGGATAGAACGAACAAGCTAGTGATTCAGAGATCAAGGAGACCAACTTTAGTCCATGTGCAGGCAATAGAAGAGGAGGTGGAAAAGCTGCTAGAGGCACAAGTGATCTGGGGAGTAAACTACCCCACCTGACTGTCCAATATGGTGGTGGTAAAGAAGAATAATGGCAAGTGAAGGGTCTGTGTAGACTTCACTAGTTTGAACAAAGCATGCCTGAAGGACTGCTTTCCCCTACCCAAGATTGATCAACTTGTTGATGCCACATCAAGGCATGCAAGAATGAGCTTTTTGGACGCATATAGAGGATACCACCAGATAACAATGTATGCCCAAGATAAAGAAAAGACATCATTCATCACCCCGAAAGGACTTTATTGTTACAGGGTAATGCCTTTTGGGTTGAAGAATGCGGGAGTGACATACTAGAGGTTGGTTACCAAGATGTTCACACACTTAATCGGCAATACTATGGAAGTCTACATTGACGACATGATTGTCAAGAGTAAAGAACCAGAAGATCATCTGGCAGACCTAAAGGAAATCTTTGAAATATTAAAGGCATGCCAGCTTTCGTTGAATGTCTTAAAGTATGCATTTGGGGTAGGATCTGGTAAGTTCCTGGGGTACTTGGTAACCAGGAAAGGAATTGAAGCGAGTCCAAATCAGATCAAGGTCATCCTTGATTTGAAGAGTCCAATGACAACGAAGTAAGTCCAGATTTTGACCGGCAAGGCAGCAGCCTTAAAAAAACTCATCAGTCAGAGTTTAGATAAATATAAACTATTTTTTCAGCTATTAAAGAAGGCTACAAAATTTTTGTGGACAAAAGAGTGCAAAGTCGCCCTGGCCAACTTGAAAGGTACTTGACAACAGCACCTATATTGTCAAACCTGATACTAAGAGAAGAATTGTTCCTATACTTAGCAATTTCAAACCACGTTGTTAGTGCCGTGGTAATCCGAAAGGAAAAGGAAGAGCAGAAGGCAGTGTACTATGTCAGCCAAACCTTGGCCAATGCAGAGACCAGGTGTGCCTCTAGAGAAGTTAACGCTTGCTTTAGTAATGGCTTCAAAGAAATTGAACCATTACTTTCATGCCCACAAAATCATTGTGCTTACAGAGCACCCACTGAAGTCTTTGTAGCAATAAGGAGATCTGACAGGCAGAGTAGCACAATAGGTTGTAGTTCTAGGTCAGTATAACCTAGAATACAAGCCAAGGATAGAGATAAAAGGCCAGGTTCTGGCTGACTTTGTGGCAAAGTTCACTCTAGGCGTGACTTCGAGGCGAGCACCAGTGAACCTCGGCCTTGGATGCCCATGAGAAAGAGAAGAAAATTAGTTGGGCCCACAGAACCCCATGTCGGGAAAACAGAAGAAGGGAGAAGAAAAGTTAAAACCCTGCGATATTTACAATGGTGATTCTTTCCGTCTCTTTGTCGATGGTAGTTCAAACCGATAAGGAGCGGGGACAGGAGTAGTTTTGGTTCGCTAGATGGGCGAATAATAGAACAGTCTATCCCGTTAGGGTTCAAGGCCTCCAACAACGAGGCGGAATATGAAGCACTAATTGCTAGATTAAAAATAGTTGGGACTATGGATGACGACGAGGTAGTAGTTTTCTGCGACTCCCAACTAGTTGTAAATCAAGCGACAGGCGAGTACACAGTCCGAGATGAGATAATGATGGCCTATGTGAAGGAGGTCATCAAGTTACTTACCCAATTCCAAAGCTACAGGCTGCAAGGTGACAACAGTCATGATGACATCCTAGCAAACCTAGCTAGTGCTATAAAGTCAGGTGAGCCAAGGATAATCATGGTGGATTACCTGTCTGGCCCAAGTACTGAACCTCTCATAACAGAGTATGAAGCAATGTGCATAAAGTTGGGTCCAAGTTGGATGGATCCCATAGTAATGTTCATAAGAGATGGAAAGCCCCCAGAAGATAGAAGAGAAGCCCACAAGATCAGGCTGAACTCAGCCAAGTTCTACTTGTCAGCAAAAGGCCATTTGTACAGGAAGTCTTTTACTGGACCTCTACTGCGATGTGTACACCCATCCCAAGTAGTAGACTTTTTGTATGAGATTCATGAGGGAGTTTGCGGAAGCCATGCAGGGTGCAAATCACTTGCTCACAGGGATATATCGCAGGAATACTGGTGGCCTTATATGCAGAAAGATGTCGAAGCCTATGTAAGAAAGTGTGAAAAGTGTCAAAGGTTTGCACCTTTGATACACCAGCCTACTGGAGATTTAAATCCAGTATCCATTCCTTGGCCATTTGCCCAGTGGGGCATGGACCTTGTTGGACAATTGCCCTAGGCAACTGGATAGAGAAAATTCTTGCTTGCAGCAACTGATTACTTCACAAAGTGGGTAGAGGTTAAACCCCTCGCCAAAATTCGAGATGTGGATGCAAAAAATTTTATCCGGAAGAACATAATCACCAAATTTAGGATCCCAAGAGCCATAGTAGTAGATAATTGCACTCAATTCGACATCAAGTTGATCAAGAACTTCTGTATGAAACACAAAATCAAGACCTATTATTCTATTCCTAGCTTCCCCCAGAGTAATGGACATGCAGAGGCATCCAACATGACCATCTTAGATGGAATCAAGAAAAGGCTAGAAGTAGCCAAGGGCAAGTGAGTGGAGGTATTGCCCAATGTCCTATGGGTATATCGGACTACGCCGAGAAAATCTACTGGTGAGTCTTCTTTTGCTATGGCCTATGACACAGAGGTTGTTATCCCACTGGAGATTGACATCCTTGGAATCAAAACTCAGGGAGTGGAAAATGGAACAGATGAGGCATTCCTCACCCGAGATCTTGACCCTATAGAAGAGAGAAGAGAGAAAGTAGTGATTCGGATGAGGGCATACCAGCAGCAACTTGCTAGGGCATACAATAAGAAGGTTAATCCTAGGGAGTTTTAGATAGGAAACCTCATCCTAAGGAAGGTCGTCAGCAACAAGAAAGATCCCAGAGAGGGGAAGCCTGGTCCAAACTGGGAAGGACCATATCGCATTATCTCAATCGCCGATAATGGCGCATATTGGCTTGAAGATGTTGATGGCAAGGAATTACCAAGACCTTGGAACACCAGTAACCTAAAATTTTTCTATCACTGATTGTTTGATTTTTTTTTTCTCTTTATTATTGTAATTTGAGTTGATTTTAGCTAAAGTATTAATAAAATACTAGAATCGATTTTTGATTTTACAAAATGTTGTTGAAATTTATAATTGCGAGATACATTTGAGAAAATCTTAAGGCGATGTTATCGAGGTGAACAATGCGAATAACTTAGACTTGCCATAATGGAAGAGTTGAACTAAGTATGAGCGATGTTTCAAAGTGGAACAAGGCGATTAACTTAGACTTGCCATGACGACAGAGTTGAACTAAGTGTAAGGCGATGTTCCTGAGGTGAACAAGGTGAATAACTTAGACTTGCCATGATAGCAGAGTTGAACTAAGTGTAAGGTAATGTTTCAAAGTGGAACAAGGCGAATAACTAAGACTTTCCATGATGGCAGAGTTGAACTAAGTGTAAGGCGATGTTCCTGAGGTGAACAAGGTGAATAACTTAGAATTTCCATGATGGTAGAGTTGAACTAAATGTAAGGCGATGTTTTAAAGTAGAACAAGGCGAACTACCCATGTTTTGGTCAGTTTGTGCGAAAAGCCGAGGTAGCTAAGTACTCTCGGTACACTAAGGTCAAGCCTTAAGTGTTTGGTTTGGGCGAGCCAAACGCGATGACCTCGGTCATGGATGTCTTAGGCAAGAATCAGACAATGCAACCCTAATGTGAACATAAGTAATACTTAGGTTCACATTAGGGGGCAAGAAGCATGAGTGAATGTAACACTTGTAAAAAAAACTTAGGAATTTTACAAGTTGAAGTTACCCAAGATGATAATGTTCAAATTTTTTACAAGTTAAAATTATTTGAGATAAATGTCAGAAACACTACCGAGATGTTTGATGCCAACATGTTCTAATCCAAATTTCCAAGCCAACACTTGGATACAAAAATACGAGTTCTAACTCAATACAAGAAAAGCCCTAGGCTTGAGTTTTTACATGTACTAACAAATAAAAGCAAACAACAGAAAAATAGTCTTCAGAATCCAAGTCCTTCCAAGCTAAGTCCTTGGAGGTAGCTTATCCCCTGAACCTGAAAATGATGTTCCCATAAAGGGTGAGCCACAGCCCAGTAGAAATATACTAAACCACATATAAGTAACGAATAAAGCAATAGCATTCAACAGATGGTTAACCAGGATAATCAATTACTTCATTTTACAGTCTCATGACACTATTGTCTAAAATACGTTTTACTTCCCAGTTTTATCAACATGGCTCAGAACCTTACATTTCGTATTCACATCCTTCCAATATCAACAAACAAATGAGACTCAAGCTCAAATAAATCAAAACACTTCATACTTCCAGATTGGATACACATTTTAGTGCTGTATCAATAAAACACTTCTATATAAATAGCACACATAAAAGTTGATGCTAATGGAGTCCATCCCCTATCTCCTCCCAAACAAAATCCGGTTTAGAGGTCCATCCCTATCTTCCCTTAAACCGTGGAGTACATCCCCTATCTCCTCCACACACAAAACAATGTATGCAAATGCAATGCTCAATCAATACACATATTCTCTATCAATGCAATAGTCAAAATTTATGACTTAACCAATGTGATTAAGTTTCAGTTAATCCTAATCCACATGCAATGTCTACAACAATCACAACTATCCTCCACCGATAGCCCAAAACAGTTTATTTCTAAACTGAAAATAACTAATGTCCACAATTCAATAGACAAATGATACAAATTATCCAATTATGCATTTAATCATAAATTCCCCAACATTCCATGAATTTAACCATCTTTTCCCAATTCCATGAATTACTTATACAAATCAATTCAATAATTCAACTAGGGTTTTTCCCAAAATTTACCAAAGTATTCCCAACATATTAAATACCAAATAACTTAGAACGTAACCTATAAATTGGAGTAGGAAATCCTACCTCAGAGAAAACAACCCAAATGGTGAAGACAGAGATGAGTTGCCCAAAGACCAAAATGCTCCAAATTGCCAAATGTTCAGATTAAATGAAAGCTCTCGACTCCCTTCTATCTTTTTAATAAAGCAACTAGGGTTGAAACACTCTCTAAACAAGATCAAACCTAAGAGAGAAGTGAGTAGGGAGAGAGAGAGGTCGAACCTAGGTTTTGGATCAAAAGAATATAAAAAGACTGATCAAATCCGCTGCTTGTGTATTTTAAACTGGAACAGGCTCGCTCGAGCGAAGACTTGGTCGCTCGAGCGACCAGACACAGAGAATCCACGCTCGAAGCCAAGGAAGCCCTTGCTCGAGCAACAACACCAAAAGCTATCGCTTGAGCAAAGAAAGCTGAATCGAGCGAATAACTCAAACCCTCAGTCTGAAACACAGACAATCTATCCTACGAGCTGATAGCGAACTATACCTTGCTTCTGGAGGAAGAGAACAGAATCTATATACTCGTTCGAGCGATAGAAAAGCTTGCTCGAGCCAAGAATGCAGCATACAGTCCAACCCAGACGCAACTCTTCGCTCGAGGCTACAAACCGCCGGTCGGAGCGAAGAACCAATAACAACATCTCGCTCGAGCGACAAAACTCCCGCTCGAGCGAATAACGCACTCCTCGCTCGAGCGAATAACCAAAATTCTGGACAGCAACTCTTGGTTTCTAAACCCAACCAACCTGAACAAACCTGCCCAACACATCCTATAATTCCAAAAGAGAAAATAAGGAACAACAACAACAACAATTATACAATGACAGAATCTACGGAACAGTCCGGATACAATAATCAAATGGGAAAAGACCGGGGTCGTTATAGATGTCTTAGGCAAGAATCAGACAATGCAACCCTAATGTGAACATAAGTAATACTTAGGTTCACATTAGGGGGCTAGAAGCATGAGTGAATGTAACACTTGTAAAAAAAACTTACGAATTTTACAAGTTGAAGTTACCCAAGATGATAATGTTCAAATTTTTTACAGGTTAAAATTATCTGAGATAAATGTCAGAAACACTACCGAGATGTTTGATGCCAACATGTTCTAATCCAAAGTGATTATTGAAGAAAGTTTTACTTAGAAGAACTTTAAAAGATTTGAAGTACGGAAACATACAAGGCAAGGCAGTGAGCATACAACAAGAGGCAAACACTTACAAGATAAAGAAAAATTGCATTAAAGGAAAACTTGTTTGATTACAAACAGAAGGCACATCGGCCCGACAAAACAAAAGTTATTAACAAAAAAAAAGAAAAAAGTACAACTACATTAAAATCTAAGCATCAAGGTCCTCGGGTTAATCCACCTCGACGCTTAGCGTTGTCTCTGCATCATGCGATCAGCTCAGTTTTCTCCACCACTACCTTGACGTCTATCTCAAGTAAGGTTTGGTCCAGGCTCTTCTCCGCGGAGAGGATTTCGGCTTCAAAGGTAGCCTTCTGGGGAGAGGTGCTTTTGGAAACCTCATCATCTACCACTCCGGTCAAGTCTAGGACTTGATCGTTAAGAGTTGGGGACTTGGCCCCAACAACACCATTTGCCTCTTCATCGGCATCGATTTCTTCCTCTTCAGCCTCGTCCTCGGATTGGTTTGGCGATGGAGGAAAATACATGTCAAGTTGGCTGATATCCCAAAGTGGCGAGTCCTTAGGGACAGACAGATTCTTGAGCGCAACCATCTAGCCAAAGTAATAACCTTTGTTGCAGGCTAGATTGACTTGCTTCTTATATTGATCGTGTACGTCGGCCTACCCCTCTACATAAGCCTTCTCGTCGGAAGCCTTCTCGTTGGCGGCCTTGACTTCAGCCTCCTTAGCCTCCAACGCCTCTTTGAGTTTGGCCTCAGTTTGAGTAACCTTGGCCTTGGTGTACTTCGCCTCGATTGCATTGGCTTTCTCCTCAGCCTCTTTCGCCACAGCCTTTGGCTTTGTGCTAGGCAGACTTAACGGCATTGGCCTTGTCCATGAGAGGTGAATGCGGGTCTCAGCCTTGTTTAGAGAAGAAAGCAGACTAGCAACTTCTTGTGTCTTCTTGGTCAGATTCTTCTTCACTAACTCGGCCTTGATCGCATGAGAATGTGTGTGTTGGATAGCCTGCAAGAAAAGGAACAAGTTAGAAAATGTGGCTAAGTATTGAGAAATGATGACAATAAAGAAAAAAGGGAAATTTGAGAAACTTAACAAGACAGAATGCCTCATCATCAAGGAAAAATTTTCATACTAGTTGAACTCACTGACTTGTGCCATATCCTCGGGTAGAAGGAGACCCGTTGTCAAGGAGGCGCCAATTTCAATATCTTTGATAACGCTATCGTTGACCTTTAGAGATCGGTCGCCCACCTTGATTTCAAGTAGCTAGGTGTCCTCCAGAAGAGCGCCCCACTCACTTTCGGAACCAGAACATTTTGGCTTTCTTGCTGGAGGGGCATCAAAGGACTCGACCTCGGCGTGCCTCTTGTCAGTGTTAGAAGGCCTCATCTTAGCCTCGACCAGCATCGATATCGACATTGTATTCTCAACGTCCTTGTCAGAGTCCGAAAAGATGGTAGTAACTTTGGCTTTTGCCTTAGTCTTTTTTAGCCTTTTTGGCTTGGATTGGAAAGAGGGCGTAGACTAGACCGAAACAATCTCAAGTAAACCGGCTAGAAGGTCCTCGGCCACTACTGGTTTGCGACCTATCTCTTCGGAGGTGGTGGCGACAGTTACTCCAGTGCCGAGTTTGAATGCTGGAAGAGTTATTGGGGAATTAACGGGATCGTAAGCCGACGCCTCTGAATCTCAGCCCCTTTTGCTGCGTGTTCGGCCGGTAAGAGCATTTGGAGGTCAGTGACGGCATTGATGTTGAGATGGTGGAAGATGTTGGGCTGGAGCAGAAGTAAAGGACTGGTCCACAGGCTCAAATGTGGATGTTTGGTCTGGCCTTGGAGAAAAAGCAACTGGTGGAGTGGAACAAATGGAGGAGTCTTGCTCCTTCTGGGGATGTCAAAGAGAGAAGAGAGGAGAACGGTAATTGGCACGTAGTTCAGGAGAATGGAGGCCTTACGTTTTTCGATTGGTAGGTCCAATAGCTGTTTGAGACCTCCGATGGGGACGTAGGATTGCCGAAATGATTTGCTCGGTTGATGGAGAACTACAAAAACCAAATGAAAACATTAGAACATATATAAGAGATAAATGCATAAAGTGCAACAAGAATGGGATTTTGACTAAGTTCTTACCATCATCCTCTTTAAAAACTCCTCGGCGCAGAGGATAGAGATGAAGATCATCATCAGGTGCGAATCCCCAATTACCCGAGACAATCAGGTAGTCATCTCCCGCACCTTTGTTGGAGTCTGGGAGGTCGATTATTAGTTTGAAAGCTATGAAGTGGGGTTTGAGGTAGTAGGTATAGCCACTGGTAGATTTAAGGCCATACATGGTGTAATAGAATTGGATGTCGGGAAGGGTAATCTTAGCATTTTCTCGGTGAGACAATTCGGCTATACCGTTTATGACCCTAAATGTATTTATGGCTAATTGCATGGGGTTAAGTTTGTAGAAGTGTAAAACTTCTCAGAAAAGAATGTTAAGGGGGAATCTAATTCCACCCTCAATGATGGATACTACTAGAAAAGACATATAATTCTCTTCGGGCATGATAGAATCCTCTTTTCCAGCCAACCTTAGTTGGACGTCGTTTGAAATGTTAAATTCTTGATGGAAGAACTCTAGCTTACAGGGCGAGTCCACCCTCCACTTAAACATACCCATGACCTTGGCTAAAGGGAGTTTGGTAAGGCTTACTGTTGGATAGGTGGACTGTATGGGTTAAAAGACCTTGGCGAGACCCTAACAAACACTAGGAAGGGATTCTGGAGATCTAAGGAAAGTTTCGTTTCAGTTTATCCTAAGTACAATTTCTAAGGCAAATCCCAAGCCTCAATCTATGAAGATGAACAAGAATCGAAAGGCAGAAATTTGAAAAATAGACGAAGAAAACCAGAAGAACGTGATTCAAAATATGAAACAGTGACAAAAATACAAAGAAGAAGACAGATATAGACATGAAATCATTAGGAATCCAAGAACACAAACAAGATTGGGGCGATTGCAGAATCAAGGCAAAATTTGTAAACAGTGCCTATGTGTAAACAGTACACAAGAATTATGGGTAAAATTCAGAAAATGCAAAGACAAGATCGAGAACATGAATAAACAGGAATAAATCAGGGCAAAAGACATATGGAATAGAGAGACTTAAGCATGGATGCAGATTTAATGGCAACACAAATACGAATATAGATGCAAAATGTGATGTATATACAATCCAGGGAAGAAGTATATTCAAGAAAGAAAGCGAAGCTAAATAGTGGACTTATAGAATGAAGTCGAGGAGGTAGACCTTGAGGTTGAGTTCACCGGAGTCAGACGATGAAGATGATCGGAATTGGACAGTGAGGAGCTCGCTGGAGGAGCTGAACGGAGTGATTGTAGAAAGTTTGGAAGCACGACAATGGAGGTTTGAGAGAAATTTTAGAGAGAAAAATCTGAGGCACTAGCGAGGAAATGACCTCAGCTAGTGAAGCAATCTCGGTTGAGAAGTGCGATCTCGGTTGAGTTGATGATCTCGGTTGAGATTTCGAAAGAACTTGGTTCTTGGTTCTTGGTTATTGATTCTTGATTCTTGATGAAATGGACACTTGAGTTGAGTCATTGTTTTTTGGCCCCGACGAGTCATGATCTCGATCGGAGAAATACGTGTATAGGTTCCATCATCTCAGGTTGCTGAGGTAATAGAACCTATGTGGTAGGTGTGGGAAAGTATTTTGCGAATGACATCATGTGACTGAGGTGGTTCTGAGATGTCGGCTAAAGTGCCACGTGGGTGAGTCATAGTTACCGAGATGGTTGCGGTATTGCCAAGGTTCGGTGTAGTAATACTGGGATTACGAGATATCTGGATAGAGGACAATAGTCCTAGATAAGAAGAGGTTCTTAATTTGGATAAGGATAAGGTTCTTGAGGAGTTTATCCCTATCTAGCCGAGAGTCCGAGATGAGCATTGAACTTGAGTCCTATGAAGTGAGACTTCTAGAGGACTAAGTCACTGCTGGCTATAAAAGTGAGGCACCCCGTGGATCTAAGGTACGCTTTAATTTGTGCAATGAATACTTGTGTGAGATCTTTGACATTGTGTGACTGACTTGATCGTCGGAGTGCCTCTGGATGGACAAACCACTACGGTATTCTTATTTTCTTGTTGGCAAGTGGTTGGTTTCATCTATTTTGCCTTGTGCTCTCCAGCTAAGTTCCTTGTTTGATTGTATAGTCGGAAATCAATATCCACAAATGTGATGGGTAAGCCATGGTGTATCCAGTGGGAGACAATACTGTAATGATCTGAGGTTGATTACAAACCCTACTTGGTAATCATGATTTGAAGGGCTTTTAAAAAAATAAAAATTAAATTAAATTAAACCATATCTTAAAGGAGTGTGAGTAGTAGCTTCAAAATAAATTAAAATGCATTGAAAATACAAACAACACACTATAGGACTCCTTTTATTATTCCGTATTTTTGAAGTAATATTTCATTCTATTGACCATTCTGTTTATGGATTAATATTTTTACATTTTTTTTCCTTTTAAAATTGTAATATAAAAGTGGGGATGAGCTTATAATTTGAACTAATAACTATTAATTAAGAATATTACTTAAATTAACTTTAAAAATATTAAATAATTTCTCGCTCGATTGATGAAACACATTAATTGCCTAATCCAGAACCATTACATTTATTTTGATTTTAAATCATTTATAAGTCACATAAGAATAAGTGACATATTTAATATTGTCTTTGGGGCAGATTTAGGGGCAATTTGGGAAGCTAATTAAAAATGAGTTTTTAGTTTTTAACCCATTTTGGATCATATCACTTCTCATATTTTTTACACACAAAAGGATAAAAAAAGTCAAAATCTTAGCTTTTAACCAACTTTCCAAATCACCCCTTAATTAGGACTGCAAACAAATTGAACTATTCGTAACTCGGCTTTGTTTGAGCTCGGTTTATTTATAATAAATGAGTTCGAGCTTAATTTTTAAACTCGTATATTAATCAAGCTAAGCTCGAGTGGCTTTAAACTTGGCTCAATAAGGATTGTGAACATAAGTTAAATAAATTTGTATTTATTAGTAATAATATATCAGGTAAATTTTTATTAATTTATTTTATTTTTATATTTGTATTTGGTGTTTGTGTAATTTTATATATTTAATTGATGAAATTTATTATTAGTATTATTGTCTATTTTGTTTTTTTTTATTTTTTATTTTTTATTTTTTAATCTTATTAAGTAAATTGACAAGTTTAATTTTTTTTTCAAACTTAAGCTCGAGCTCAAACTCGGCTCATTTATATATTCTAGCTAGCTTGAGCCGAGCTTAAATATCTCAAATATTTGACGAGCCGAACTCGAACTCAATTTTTAAGAGATTGAACACTAAAAGATTCAGTTCAATTTGGCTCATTTGCAACTCTAAATTTAGTAGACCAATTCAAGCTAGTGGAATGAGGTTAGATTTTTTAAGTTAAGTTGAGTTTAGTAGATCAGTTCAAGCTAGTGTATTAGTTCAACTCATAATCATTTTAAATTAGTAAAAGGCCATACATAGTTAAGAATCTTATTTTATTTTATTTTATTTTTTGTTGTTTTTGAAAAGTGGACGTCAATTCTTTTGGTGAATTTCTTTTATAGGGGTAAGGTAATTATCTATAGTATTTTCTTACTTAGTATCTACAATGGCTACTTTCTTGCCATTATTTAGTATTATATGTCAGATTTCGTTTATAATTTATAATTGATCGTCTTTAAAATCTTCGTTAAGTTATTTTTATAAATAAATTAATGTATTATTTTGTTCTATTATTATTTGTAGTGAAATTTTATTATTTAAATATTTAGTTTATCTAATACTTGTATAATTTTATTGGCAATGTTAAGAAATCAGAGCTCTACTACTAATTTAAATACACAGTGAAATAAAACACCTTTTAAAAATAAAATAGAAATTTAGATTTTCTAGAATAAAATCTTTATGGAGAAATTACAAAAAATAAAAAAATAAAAAAAATTCCGAATTTGAACCTTATAGCAAAATAAACCCTGAGTTTTTAATTTTGTCCCTAAACTTTTGATTTATTTTCAAGCTAAACCATTTTTCTATTTCCATTAAGTAAAATTGATAAAAAAAAACAAAAACAAAAAGTATTTTAGTTATTAAACTCAATGAATATTTTAGATATGTTATGAATACCTACATCGAGTTTAATGATTAAACCACTATTTTTCTATCAATTTTACTTAATAAAAATAGACAAATAGTTTAAATTGAAAATAAATTAAAAGAATAAGGTTTAAATTAATAAAATTAAAAATTTATTTTGTTTGAAGGCTCAAACCTTGAGTTTTTTTAGGTAATTGTCCAAATCTTTATTAGATGGTGTCTTTTATTAATTTATAATCATCTATTTTTGTAATCATTTAATAGACTAAATAAGTTTGAATTTATTACTTTAGGAATTTAGTAGATTTAATCGATAATTCAGAAAGTAAATAGACTTTGATTTATATATTGATAGTTTATGAATTAAATAGAAAATTTGATGATAGTTTAAACGTAGAAAGAGAAATAAACTCTAAAAAGAAAAATTGAAGTGAAGTATAATTTAAAACAAAAATATTTATTTTAAAATAATAAATATAATTGTAATTATCAAAGGAGAATTTTTTTTAAAATCCCTGATATTAAGATTTTATAAGATAAATGACATATAATATTTTTATAATAGTTGGGATTCCTTAACATTTTCACAAAGAAAATTTGATAAAGTGAAATTTCGCTCGAACATAAAGAAATTTCAATTTTTACTGAGAAATTTATCTAATATGATCACAGAAAAATTTTATTGGGAGACTTTAACTAATAAAAAAAAATTAGATCTGTTCTACTATTTAAAATTGGAGATGAATGTTTCACTAGTTTTCCATTGTAAAATTAATCTGAATTTTGAAGTAAGGCGGTGTTTGGGAGCCAACTTTAGACTTTTTTTGGCTAAAATTCATAGAAAAATAAAATAGATTAAAATAATTAATAAAATAAAATGTCAAATCAAATTTATAATTATTTTTTTTTCGTAAAAATCACATCTAATTATAAAAAAATTAACTTTTTTTTAAAATATAAATATTTTAATTTATTAAAATAATCAAAACTAAAATAGTTAATTTTCAATCGAGGCCTGAATTCGAGAGGAGAATCATTCAATCCAAACAGAGAGGACTATGAATTGCTAAAGTGGACCCTACGATACAGCATTGATTTTTAAAAGCGTAGTTATGTCCGGACCACAGCAAGACGAAGAACAGGTTATGTTTGGCGTTGGTTATTTTGATTATTTTAATTATAAGAAAAATAAAATATATTAAAAAATTAATAAAATAAAATATTAAATTTAAATTATAATTTTTTTTTTCATAGAGATTAAAAAAATAAAAAAAATCCCAGATATTTTAGCCTCATAGTAAAAAAAAAAACAACAATGATTCATCCCACTAAAAATATCACCACTAATAGCACTAATGCATTAAAAAAGTAAAAAAAAAAAAAAAAAAAAAAACCCA
>NW_021025962.1:281490-325146 GCF_004153795.1 Camellia sinensis
GAGGCACATCAACGAATCAAGCATAATCAGGCATTGCAATTTTGCTCGAAGGCAAGTTCATTGAAAGGCGATGTAATTTGCTCCTTGTTGTAAGCATGGCATATCGTCAATATGGTCTTCATTAGACGCCAAATCCAAGTAGCCTCGTTCAGATACTGTTGGTGAGATGAAAAACTAGATACACCATGAAGTAATCATAATTTGCAATTATTGTAATTATTTATTTTTTGTGCAAGTGCACATTTGTGCATGGAGGAGGGAGCGCTTAATGATTCATTTGAAGGATGGAATGTGCTTTTTAATGTTAACAGAAATAAAAGGAGCAAGTTCAAACACGAAATAAAGAAATGAAAATGTAACATAACATGCACCAATTCAGGCATACCACTATATTTTCATTCAAGAGATTCATTTGTGTTGAAATATCAAACAAATAAAATTTTTTATGAATTTAAAATTGACACAAGTGCATATAGAAGCATTCAAAATAGACAAGTAGATTTTTACCCACCCAAAAGTGAAAACCCAACCATGGCATTATCCAGAACTAGATCCATTCTATGATCCCCATCTGATATACAATCAACAGCAATCCAATGGTGATGAATGCAAAAACACAAGCCAAGATTATCTTCATCCTCTTAACTTCATTTGGCATGAACTTTGTTTTTGTATCGAAGTGCCATGTCAGCTTATTAACATGCTTAGTAATGTTAATGTAAACACATCATGAAATTGGACTGCTTAAACCCCTAGCTTTTACAAAGTTGATTCCTCTTCTTATTTCCCAGAGAGAGAGAGAGAGAGAGAGAGAGAGAGAGGGGGGGGGGGTTATATTTGCTTTTCGCTTTTCATGTGAGCAGTTCAACTGCTTGGGTGGTGAACAGATTTTGAGGTAGCTCACTTGGAAAAAAGTTGTTAGGGTTTGCTTTGCTTTCATTGCAGTTTGATGTGTCAGTTTGTGAACTATATGCAACATCATATATACATTGAATCTTTAGTCTCTTGAGCATTTTGGGGGCACCAAATCTGCATATGATCACAACCACATCAACAAATCATGACTACCTTCTTTTTAATGTCTTTACCATTCAAGCAGTCATCCTTCATTCATGGGTCCCTTTGCTTTTGTTAATTTTTTATGACACTAAACTAAGAGGACTATCACTTAGGGTTGGCCTAGTGGATAAAACGCTCCCTTATCAGCTGTGATGCTCAGATTGGAGTTTGACCACATCACTAAGGTTTGACCTAATAGACGAAGTGCTATCTTATCAAGTGTGATGTCCAAATTCAAGTCTTACCATTACGTAAACTACTTAGTGCACTAGACTTATACTATAGTGAGATTTGAGAAAGATGATATGTACACAATGTTATTTCTAATTTTGAAGAAACTATGTTGTTTCTGTGACTCAAACTCATGTTATGAGTGACGTTAACGACAAGCCTTACTGTTAGACCAAGCTGTTCTTTTATTATATCTAAAAATAAAAAATAAAAATTTAAAACTAGTAGGGCTCCCTCTATCCTTGTGCAACTTTGAAATATTCATCAAACTGCAGCAAACTAAATTATGTTCGAACTCCTACAAAAGGAACAAATCCCAATTTAGAGCCCCACAGAGAAATATAAAACTCATTTCGCATTGACTCTCTCAAAGGCCAATAGTTTTTCAACTAAACAATAGAAAAAGAAGTCAACTCTAGTGAATTTTTAAAATTTTATGTCATTAATGTTGATTATAAATTATGCTAAAATATGATTGGCTTAGTTCAAGTTAAAAGATTCGTTAGCATTGCACCTATATACAAGTCAATAGCATGAATATTTTAATCATAAAATAACTCTGGGAGGAGAAATCATTGTCTCACAGCAAATGGTTCCAAACAATGTATCTTACATTTTGTACATACATAAATTCATAAGCTGAGAGTTCTGACACAAGATCAATCTCTGCAGAAAACAATATTAAAATCCAACATATACCGATAATGTCGCAAGAAAGTCTTGTTAATCCAATGAATAATCCACGCTCAACATGCAAAATTCAGAAGTTGTGCCCGAACCACAACACGAAGCTTCCTACAATGCTTTGTTTTTTTTTTTTTTTTTGAAGCATGCAGTTAATTTGAACCAGAAAGGAGAACAGCAGATAAGAAAGAATGAATTGGCACCACGAGGCACATCAACGAATCAAGCATAATTAGGCATTGCAATTTTGCTCGAAGGCAAGTTCATTGAAAGGCGATGTAATTTGCTCCTTGTTGTAAGCATGGCATATCGTCAATGTGGTCTTCATTAGACGCCAAATCCAAGTAGCCACGTTCAGATACTGTTGGTGAGATGAAAAACTAGATACACCATGAAGTAATCATAATTTGCAATTATTGTAATTATTTATTTTTTGTGCAAGTGCACATTTGTGCATGGAGGAGGGAGCGCTTAATGATTCATTTGAAGGATGGAATGTGCTTTTTAATGTCAACAGAAATAAAAGGAGCAAGTTCAAACACGAAATAAAGAAATGAAAATGTAACATAACATGCACCAATTCAGGCATACCACTATATTTTCATTCAAGAGATTCATTTGTGTTGAAATATCAAACAAATAAAATTTTTTATGAATTTAAAATTGACACAAGTGCATATAGAAGCATTCAAAATAGACAAGTAGATTTTTACCCACCCAAAAGGGAAAACCCAACCATGGCGTTATCCAGAACTAGATCCATTCTATGATCCCCATCTGATATACAATCAACAGCAATCCAATGGTGATGAATGCAAAAACACAAACCAAGATTATCTTCATCCTCTTAACTTCATTTGGCCTGAACTTTGTTTTTGTATCGAAGTGCCATGTCAGCTTATTAACATGCTTAGTAATGTTAATGTAAACACATCATGAAATTGACTGCTTAAAAAAATCAGTAATAATACACTAGGAATTAAAGACAAGTTGCAATTCTAGTAATATCATAATGCTTCATTCATTTGCTTTAACAGTGAGCTATAAACATCCAAGGCCGAAATGGGACATAGCCACATATAATGGCCTTTTGTAAAACTGGAGATGAATCAAACTCCTCGGTCCAAACAAGGTGCCAAGCTGTATCTTCAAATAACATAGAATGATAAGGGATACAAATCTGAAGTTACAGAATGTAGAAGTGAAGATGAATAAAGGATACATGCATAAATGTGAACATGGACTGTGCATTGTACACATTGATGTGCAAGTAAATGTATGGTTCCAAACACAATTATTTTGGGGAAAGAGAATAACAACCAACACCTTTGCTTAGCTACTATGACTTCTTGATTAAATCCTACTTTCATCCACATTTTCGAGAATGATTTGTGTGCACAATCATGGCCTATAACAAAGAACTTAACAATGAAAAAATAATATAAAAAAAAAGAAAGAATAAAAAAAAAACAGGAGTTTGATTCTATACAGCAGGACATATCACTCATGGAAAGCAATGCCATGACAATTGCAGTCCCCGTCCATGCCCAAGCTAGAGGTAGTAGAAACCATGGGGCTTTGGAGATCATGGAAAGCCCCAGGACAATAACGTTGTGTTTGGTTGGGAGATTTTGGAAGGGATTTAGAAAGAGAAAGGTAAGAGATTTGTGAAACTAGATAAAATGTAGGTGTATTTTTACTCACATTTCATTACTACCTTTTCCTTTTCCTTTTTCAAATTCCTTCCTAAATCTCTCAACTAAACACAGCGTAAGAAGTGGCAGATATTAAAAAAGACTTCCATGCTTTCATATCATCAATCTCAAACACTTAAACAAATTTTAAGCAGAAAAAAGGACCTTAGAAAGCCTCAAAAACTAAATACTGATCAGCTTTGCGCTTCCAAACTAGCATGTACATGAGACGGAAGTATCTTTTGTAATTTAATTTGGACATGTTCCAAAACTTCTCTCTAAAAATGATGGAAAGAACAAAGAACTGAATGAAGGAAAACAACAAATGAGCAATTAAAAGTTTGTTATAGAAACAAACTCTCAGTTTCAACATTCAAGATTTGATTTGGTTCGCTAATAATTAAAGTGAACGAGTCTTTTTTATTTATATGAATTAGAAACAAAATTTTTTGTTGACGAATGAAATTGACTTAGGAAAAGGATCAAGATTGAATTTTAGCCAAATCAACTTGTGGGAAAGAGAATATAAGCTTTATATTCACTTCATTTTTAAAAATCAATGAAGATATTATTTTGGCACACTATATTTAACATTGATTGCAACTAGATAGTGTATCACAGTGTGACATTATCAACGTCATGCTCCCAATAAATGAGGAATTCTAATACACGCTAGGATGGGTCATTCTTTGTCTCCCAACTACCTAATCAAGGAGATACAGAACTTTCATGAATATGTATAGAAATTCTATAATTTTGTTTATTTATTTTAATTTATAGTTTGATTAGAATTTCAGTATGCTTAGTTTCTTACTTTAGGGATTCTAATTACAAAATAATTTTATGATTTAGTTTCCCACTGTGAATTAGTGTTTCTAGCCTATAAATATTAGGTCTTTGCATCGTAATCGTTAACTTTGAATTATTGATATTGAGTATTAGATTGTGTCAGTTTTTGTTTGGAAAAGTCTGGGAACCCAGACATATCCACCCATAGTGTCTATGTGTAAAATAAATCTGAACCACAAAATAATAATTATAGATAATTTTTGAGTAGTTAAGTTTGGGTTTGTAATATGGTTTTGTTAAGGATGTAGCCTTGTTCTTCGTTTTCCTCTGCTTCTCTCTCTTCTCTTTTCTTAAGGTGTTCTACATGACACGTTAGGCCAACATTGTCTCATTCGTTAGGTTTCGGTAATATCATTGGTTAGGAGTGCCACGTGGACAATGCCACATGATACTTTAGGTTTATTGAATAATTACACCTATTATTTTGGCACTATATTTAAGTTTCGTTTAAAATGCAACAGTTTGCTCTCTTTAGTGTGATTCAATGAATTCTTCACCCGAATGTTGATAATTATTTTCGTTTGTTTTAATCATGTTCAATATTTTAGTTCCACTCTGTTTCTGTAACTATTATCAATTTTGCTTAACCTACTTATTTAGCAATCCAACATCATTCATTTGATTTTAATATCTTGAAAAATATTTAACTAGAAATCTTAGCCTCTATTTTTCCTCGAAATCGACATCAACTGGAATAAAATTGTCCATTTACCCATCATGCCATTTTTATTTTAAAATTTTCTGACTCATTTGTAATTTTTCCCAAAAAAAAAAAAAAAAAAAAAGTACACTACCAATTGATTTTTCTTGAATAAAAGCTTACTAAACTGTCCATTTTTACCCATCATGCCATTTTTGTCCAAAACCTTGTCCACCAAATACCCTATCTCCCTTATCATCCATTAACTGAAATTGAAAATACATCTACAGTTGTCTTAATCAATAAGCTTATAAGTTTCCTCATTAGAGAGTTTGCCAATTAATTTCAATACATCATAGGCCTCTGCTGTAAGTTGTAGCATGTCACCCCACATTCAATCCCATTGTGAACTATCTCAACAAAATTGCAGATCCACCTTTCCCAATGTAACACAAAAGGTCACTATAGTACAACCAATTTGAAACAACTGATAACATAACTACTTTTTTTCTTCAAATTTAAAAACAATTTGGTACATGCTAACTAATTGAATACAAAAGCAACTTAGTAATTTATTTGAGGAAAATTGGTTCGAATTTCTCCCACTTGCATATAGGTCTTATTCCATGCAAGGATGGCTATTTCCCCCACCCCCACATCTCTAGCCTGCCTTGCATGTCAGTCAACTTGTATTTATTTTTGAAGTTGTGGCTTACATTGTGCCACGTCATTGCACTGAGCTACACTTTTCTTTTCTTTTTTAAATTTCTTTTTGCACCCCACTGAACTACACTGCTGTTTCCATGCATGTCAGTCAACTTGTATTTATTTTTGAAGTTGTGGCTTACATTGTGCCACGTCATTGCACTGAGCTACACTTTTCTTTTCTTTTTTAAATTTCTTTTTGCACCCCACTGAACTACACTGCTGTTTCCATGCATGTCAGTCAACTTGTATTTATTTTTGAAGTTGTGGCTTACATTGTGCCACGTCATTGCACTGAGCTACACTTTTCTTTTCTTTTTTAAATTTCTTTTTGCACCCCACTGAACTACACTGCTGTTTCCATGCATGTCAGTCAACTTGTATTTATTTTTGAAGTTGTGGCTTACATTGTGCCACGTCATTGCACTGAGCTACACTTTTCTTTTCTTTTTTAAATTTCTTTTTGCACCCCACTGAACTACACTGCTGTTTCCATGCATGTCAGTCAACTTGTATTTATTTTTGAAGTTGTGGCTTACATTGTGCCACGTCATTGCACTGAGCTACACTTTTCTTTTCTTTTTTAAATTTCTTTTTGCACCCCACTGAACTACACTGCTGTTTCCATGCATGTCAGTCAACTTGTATTTATTTTTGAAGTTGTGGCTTACATTGTGCCACGTCATTGCACTGAGCTACACTTTTCTTTTCTTTTTTAAATTTCTTTTTGCACCCCACTGAACTACACTGCTGTTTCCATGCATGTCAGTCAACTTGTATTTATTTTTGAAGTTGTGGCTTACATTGTGCCACGTCATTGCACTGAGCTACACTTTTCTTTTCTTTTTTAAATTTCTTTTTGCACCCCACTGAACTACACTGCTGTTTCCATGCATGTCAGTCAACTTGTATTTATTTTTGAAGTTGTGGCTTACATTGTGCCACGTCATTGCACTGAGCTACACTTTTCTTTTCTTTTTTAAATTTCTTTTTGCACCCCACTGAACTACACTGCTGTTTCCATGCATGTCAGTCAACTTGTATTTATTTTTGAAGTTGTGGCTTACATTGTGCCACGTCATTGCACTGAGCTACACTTTTCTTTTCTTTTTTAAATTTCTTTTTGCACCCCACTGAACTACACTGCTGTTTCCATGCATGTCAGTCAACTTGTATTTATTTTTGAAGTTGTGGCTTACATTGTGCCACGTCATTGCACTGAGCTACACTTTTCTTTTCTTTTTTAAATTTCTTTTTGCACCCCACTGAACTACACTGCTGTTTCCATGCATGTCAGTCAACTTGTATTTATTTTTGAAGTTGTGGCTTACATTGTGCCACGTCATTGCACTGAGCTACACTTTTCTTTTCTTTTTTAAATTTCTTTTTGCACCCCACTGAACTACACTGCTGTTTCCATGCATGTCAGTCAACTTGTATTTATTTTTGAAGTTGTGGCTTACATTGTGCCACGTCATTGCACTGAGCTACACTTTTCTTTTCTTTTTTAAATTTCTTTTTGCACCCCACTGAACTACACTGCTGTTTCCATGCATGTCAGTCAACTTGTATTTATTTTTGAAGTTGTGGCTTACATTGTGCCACGTCATTGCACTGAGCTACACTTTTCTTTTCTTTTTTAAATTTCTTTTTGCACCCCACTGAACTACACTGCTGTTTCCATGCATGTCAGTCAACTTGTATTTATTTTTGAAGTTGTGGCTTACATTGTGCCACGTCATTGCACTGAGCTACACTTTTCTTTTCTTTTTTAAATTTCTTTTTGCACCCCACTGAACTACACTGCTGTTTCCATGCATGTCAGTCAACTTGTATTTATTTTTGAAGTTGTGGCTTACATTGTGCCACGTCATTGCACTGAGCTACACTTTTCTTTTCTTTTTTAAATTTCTTTTTGCACCCCACTGAACTACACTGCTGTTTCCATGCATGTCAGTCAACTTGTATTTATTTTTGAAGTTGTGGCTTACATTGTGCCACGTCATTGCACTGAGCTACACTTTTCTTTTCTTTTTTAAATTTCTTTTTGCACCCCACTGAACTACACTGCTGTTTCCATGCATGTCAGTCAACTTGTATTTATTTTTGAAGTTGTGGCTTACATTGTGCCACGTCATTGCACTGAGCTACACTTTTCTTTTCTTTTTTAAATTTCTTTTTGCACCCCACTGAACTACACTGCTGTTTCCATGCATGTCAGTCAACTTGTATTTATTTTTGAAGTTGTGGCTTACATTGTGCCACGTCATTGCACTGAGCTACACTTTTCTTTTCTTTTTTAAATTTCTTTTTGCACCCCACTGAACTACACTGCTGTTTCCATGCATGTCAGTCAACTTGTCTTATTTTTTTATTTTTTATTTTTCTCGCCTAAACAAGGTAAACAAGGTAAACCGTATGAACTTTTTTACTTTTTTAGTAACTTTTTAACTTTTTGACTTTTGTAGGTGATGCCAAACGGGCGAATGTGTGAGTTATCTATATCTAAACTTTTAAATTTTTCTGTCTTTTTCTTACAAAATTTTCATCTTAATCAAATGTCTGCAAGAAAATATATATTTTTTCTATTTATTTTCTTTTACTTTCACTTTCTACCAAATTTTCTTTCTAATCAAACGGAGCCTCAAGAGTCGAGACCCCAGATGTCACCCTTAAGTGGTGCTATATAGCAGGACTATTCAATCATATAATGGTAAGTTGCATCCTCGCACAAGGATTTGAATCCACATTTTTGACACTGTATATGATTCACTTAAGTTTGAAAGATTCGTTCTATCAATCATATGTACTATTGAGTCAAAAGGAAAAAGACAATGTATTTTGTCATCAAGTAATTTTAATATGGGGGACTTACCAGCCAAGTCCTGTCTTATTTTCGTTTTCAATTTTACCCTTCAATATCACACCACATACGTGAAACAAAGAAGCTGCTCACGAGCTCTCCCCTGTATGTTGTCTTTCTTTTGTTCCTTATATATTGTTCTTTTTGTTCTCTCATACTTACATACATACACACTCACTCATTAATTCACAAAACCACATCCACACACTTAATAATTCACAATAATTTAGCAATGACAAATTTATCACTGAAAAAATCTTATCAGGGATAAATTTCATACTCATATACATACACACACACTAATTTACAAAAAAATCAATAGTGATAAATTTATCACTGGTTCAAACAGTGTTTTCTACTTTTACTCCTACACTCAACACTGTAACTCAAAAATTTTAGTGATAAATTCACAAAAACAAACTTATTAGTGGTTTAAACAGTGATAAATTCACAAGAACAAACTTATCACTGGTTTATTACTGGTTTAAACAAATTTGTCACTGATTTATCACTAGTTTAAACAAATTTATCACTGATTTAAATAGATTTATTACTAGGATCTTCCCCCAATATACACAGAGAGAGAGAGAGAGAGAGAGAAGACCCAGCGGCAAAGAGCCTAGATCCTAGATCTAGAGGTGGAGGCTGCAGTGGTCAGCAATGATGGTGGAGGTGAAGGCGAAGACATCGGTGGAGGTGGAAGCAATGGTGAAAGTGGAAGAAGATGCCGGTTGAGGTCGCCGACAATGACGATAGTGGATGTGGCGGTGGTCGGCAACGGTAAAGATGGTGACGGTCATTGATGGTGGAATGTGTAGAGACGGAGCTTCTTTTTTTCTTTTTCTTTTTTTTCATCTTTCATTTCACATATCTGGATATAAAACATAAGAGCAAAAATGAAATAAACAAAAATGTTCAGGACTTATAGGCAAAAGAGTCTTCATTAAGGACTTGTTGAGTAATAACCCTTGAAAATAGGACTGGCCGTAAAAATTCCTTTGAATATTTAGAAAGCAAGAGACCTATCAAAAGGAAATACACTATATTCCCAATGGTTTAAACGTACTACAATACAATCATTTAATATACTGTTCTAATTGAGAATGATTTTTTAATAATTATATATATAAAAATATGTAAAAAAACAAAACAAATAAAATTGTTTTTATTGTTTTTATATTAATTTTTTTTACTAAAATTCTAAATTTCCAAATATAGTGTTAGTGGATTCAAATCTTTGGACAATCATTTTATGCATTGTACCAAAAGTTAAATATTTATATAATTTTTTTTCTTCCAAACACACGTTAATATGTACTAAATGAATATTATTTTTTTAGTATTAGTGTTTGAATGTTATCGGAAGTGACCTCTACCGGCCAATGTTACAACATATGCGTGGTGAGACTCTGGCTAGATTTATAATCTGTTATTTTCATCAACCCTTTCGATTATTGTCTTCCAAGGGGAGAGGGGATGTCAATTCAACCTCCCTCTGTTTTTTTTCCTCCCACCCCTGTTTTTGATCTTTCTTACACTTGTTGAGCAGGTATTTCTTTCTCTCACTTCCTCCTCTAGTTCGATCTACACCTTTTGCACCTCGTCTAGCAAGGCATTAGCAATAGTTTTATATTTCGATGAGGTTGATTGACGATCGAAACAGATTTGTTGCGAGTAGAGTTCTGATCTGTTCTTTTTTATTATTGTATTTAGATTGTTGTAGTGGTAGTGGCTGTGGGTGCTGTGTGTTTCTGCAATATTATTCGGTTGTTGTCGTGGTTGTTGGTTATGTGCTTCTTGTTTTTTGGGATTGCAAATATATTGAAAAAGACATTTTCTCCTCAACTTTACATCATTTTCGTTGAATCTATCAACATTTAGATATAGATTTTTTTGCCACCATAGTATGGGACTCGGGTGGCTGCTGTGCATTTTGTACAATAGTCACTGTTGTCTAGTTGTTTGAGTTCACTTTGGGTTCTATTTTGACCAGAACAGTGTTTTTTTTTTTTTTTTTGGCAATTGCCACCTGTTATTTGAAAAAAAAATAAATTTGTTTTTGATATTTTTTAAATGTAGAAATTATTTTTTTTAGACTAAAATGACAAACTATTTGGTCATTTATTTAAATTAACAAAGAAAATTTAAAATAAAAATTAATTTGTCACAGTAATTTTAAAAAAATAAAATAACATTTTACACAAAACAATCAAAAGTAATTTTAAAACACTAGCTGAATATTTTTTTTAACAAAAAATATTATATATTTTAAATATTTTAAATAAAAAATATTTTTGGAATTTTTTAAATAAAAATTTTATTTTTTTCAATAATTATTTTTTAAAATTGAATTTTAAAAAGAGTTTGGTCATGAGTTTTGAATAGAATTTTAAATAGAGTTTGAGTTGTGTTTTTGGTTATGAGTTATAAGCTTTTGAATTGAGTTTTGAAAACAAAACCAAACAACTTTTTTTTATTTTAAAACTCATTTCAAAAATTTAAAACCTTTTTCAAAACTCATAACCAAACAAATTTTTTCTTTTCAAGTCATGATTCAACAACTCATAAACTCAAAATATAATTCCATTCTCAAATTATGATTCTAAAACTAAACCAAATGCTACCTACAATTCTCTAGAAATAGAACGGGAGTCCTAGATTATTCAATGGTAGCCATATAAGAACTCAATAGAAGAAGCTAACGGAAGATAAGAGGTTGGGTGAAAAAGAAGACAAAGAGATTAGAGAGAGAATAATGGCAAAGCTCCCATATAATCTCCCACTTTCACTCTCTCAAGAACTAAGAATTATGAAGAGTTATCTAAGTGAATTCTCATTTTCTTTTGAAAGCTATGGGTGAGTGCTTTATATGGCAACTCAAAAGCTACCCCTCTGAGAGAGAGGTAATCGATCAAGATTGAGTCCAAGCTCTAGGTTTTTTTAGAACCCTTTTGAGAATAATGTTCCACATCGCCTGAGAGGGACTCGCACCTCCACCTTATAAGTGCACTGGCTCCCTCAACCTGTTACGAGGCCTTTTCCCTAGAGGAAAAACAAAGCTGTGAGGGCCGACCCCCAGAGGGCTACCCAAAGCAGACAATATCGTGGCACGACACGAGAGGACAGACATTGCGAATTAGGCTCTAGAAGGAGGGTCGTTCGGCAAACTCTCCCGCTATTGTGGTCCAGTACGCTGGGGGGTTATGATGAGGACAATGTCCCACATCGCTTGGGAGGGACTTCCACTTCTACCTTATAAGCGCACTGGCCCCTCCACCTGTTACGAGGACTTTTCCCCAGAGGAAAAACAAAGCCGTGAGGGCCGACCCCCAGAGGGCTGCCCAAAGCGGATAATATCGTGGCAGGGCGCGAGAGGACAGACGTCGTGAATTTGGGGTTGAGGGACAGATCTTGTCATCCCCCCCTCATTGCTTTGTTCCTCCTCAGGGGAGAAGACCTTCGCGACGTCTGTCCTCTCACGCCCTGCCACGATATTGTCCTCTTTGGACAACCCTCTGGGGGTCGGGCCTCATGGCTTTGTTTTTCCTCTGGGGAAAAAGGCCTCGTAATAGGTGGAGGGGGGCAATGCGCTTATAAGGTAGAAGTGGGAATCCTTCTTAGGCGATGTGAGACATTGGCCTCATCAATTATTATTATAATGGTCTCAATTCGAAGATGATGTGTGTAGCTTTTTGGGTAAAATCTTCCATTCTTTGATCTTTTTTAGTCCTTCTTATTATGATTGCATTTGCATTTTGTTTGGAGATGGGTTTTTGGTGAGAACAGAGTTGGAGTGCGGTGGTGGTAGAGGGATGGGAATGACTGGCGGAGGTTGTGAGGAGAAGATATTTGTGTCGGTGAGGTTGAGGCCTTTGAATGAGAAGGAGACTGCAAGGAATGATCTGTGTGATTGGGAATGCATCAATGAAGATACCATCATTTTCAAGAACTGTAATCTTCCACTTCCAGATCGCTTCATGTACTCAACTGCCTACACTTTTGGTATGCTAATTTACTTTTCTCTTCATTTTTTGTGTGAATTTTTTATGTGTGTGTTGTTTTTGAGTGTTTAAATTTAAGACTGTGTGGGGATCTTTGATTTGATTTGATTTGATTTGGGTAGTAATGTGTGGAGTGAGAAGGAAATGATGGTGAAATGTGAATGAATGAAGTATAAATTAATTTATTTTATTTTTTACATTTTCATTCTATTTTCTCTTTGCTTCATAATTCTCTATCCAAATTAAGATCCAAGACTAGAAGTTTGTGTTGAACAATGTGGGTAATTTTTTTTTTTTTTTGTGGGAGAGAATTTGAGCCGTTATTTGAGCTAAAATCTGCAACATTTGCTGTGGTTGATGATTCAAATCTGAAATGTCTGAAAATAGGAGACCATTTTTGTTCTTTCTTCATTTAGCCGATTCTATTGGAGTTTTCCTCGTAAAACTATTCCTTCCAGGAGGGTTCAAATTTAGGGTCTTTAATTCTTTTACATTAGTATTTATTTATTTAAAATTAAATTAATAGTGTAGAACAGACTTTATTCCCAAATTATGTTAGAACATGGTTAGTAACTCACACCCAAAAAATAAATATTACTAACCACACTTTTTATATAATGTGAAAAGGTAGTTCAGATAGTGGTATCTGTTAAGTAAAAAACGTGATTAACAATCGCATTTTTTAAGAAGTATGATTGCTAATCATGTTTTACTGTAGTTTGAGAATATAGTGTGTCCATACACTATTTGTTTAATTTTGAATAAAAGAACTATAAAAGGGTTGAAGGCCTTCAAATTCAGGTCTGTTTGGGTAACAATTTTACAGAATCTATTGCCACAGTTAAGTTGTGAAGTTTCTTGTTAAACGTAAAGCTTTGCATATGGTTCAGTATGTTAGATTTGAGAAACCTAAGTTTGAATGCTACTTACGAAGAATTATTGTTACAATTTCATATCAGCATTGGTGTCATGGCTTGGATACTCGTGTTGATCTTTCTTTTTCTTTTTTTCACTGTTAGATAGAGTATTTAGGAGTGACTGCTCCACAAAGGAGGTGTATGAGAAAGAAGCCAAGGACGTTGCTCTTTCAGTTGTCAGTGGTATTAACTGTGAGTATTATTTCTCTTTGCTTCTCCATTTTTCCTGATATTGAGAATTTCACTTGAATTCCATTGACAATTTTCTTTATGTCAAATAATGGGCATAAATTTCAGCTACTGTTTTTGCATACGGACAAACAAGCAGTGGGAAGACATTCACGATGATGGGAATTACTGAGTATGCCGTAGCAGATATTTATTATTATATAATAGAGAAGGTAATTAAGAAACTACTAATATTCATTGTTTCTCACTACTTGATGTTTCTGCATTCTATTATAGTACTCTGTTCCTTGGGCTTTCTCCTAAGAAGCACCAATACTTCTAAGAAGATGGCATGTCCATGTCGGACACTAACACTCATTTGATACTCCCCAATGCGTGTTGGACCTGACATGCATTGGATATTTGAAGGACACACATAGCCACCTCTTAGACATAGATGAAACACATTATAAGTTTAAAAGAAAAACAAAATAGTTTTCTGCCTATGAGCAAAACTTTAGGAATTAATGTTATGTTGCATTTTTTTAATTATTATTTTTGATAAAATATTCATATATATAATAAATGACATATAAAACTATATATTTTGCATGTGTCACACATGTGTTGTCTTGCTTTTTTGAAAATTTTTAGCGCCAGCGTGTATTTGTGTCATGTTGCATGTCAGTGCTTATGCTTCTTAGGCTTCACCTGTTTGTTGCTTACATGTTTGTTTTATTTGCAGCACAATGAAAGAGAACTTCTTTTGAAGTTCTCTGCTATGGAGATTCACAATGAATCTGTCAGGGACCTCCTCAGCACAGATAGTACTCCACTTAGACTTCTAGATGATCCCGAGGTCAATTACTTTCTTGGTCGACTAAATAATTAGTATTTGATATTTTTCCATTATGCTTAATTCTTAGCTATTTCACACAGAGGGACAGTTATTGAGAAACTCACAGAGGAACCTCCCAGGGACTGGAATCATGTAATGGAACTCCTCTCCATCTGCGACGGTAAGATATTCTTTAGTCATCTGACTTTTACTAGATGATCGTGACTGCATATTTAAATGTCTTGGTGCATTCATGAAGCTCAAAGACAAATTAGGGCAAACTGCCTTGAATGAAACAAGCTCCAGATCTCATCAAATAATCAGATTGGTAGGAATGTTGTTTTCTTGAATGATTGTTCGAAACATAGCTTATTGTTCTTTCCATTCAATTGACTAATGGGTTTTTGCAGACAATTGAAAGTTCTGCTTGGCAATTTTTAGGCAAGGACAACTTAAGCACTCTTACAACTGTTGTGGAATGGATCGTCAAGTGTTTGTTAGATTAATTTGGATGGTTATTAAGATGTTAATATATACCATGTTGAGCTATATTAATATTTTTTTGATACATTCTATGAATAATTTTGTTGATCTTGGGGGAAGTGAGCGTACATCTCAATCATTATCAGCTGGCACCAGGCTAAAAGCGGGTTGCCACATAAATCGTAATTTGCTGACCCTGGGAACTGTTATCCGCAAGCTGAGGTTAGCTAGTTTCTCAATTTTTTTAATCATGTTGATAATGAAACTAACTTGAAGTCATTGCTTGAAAAGTTACTGGTGCTATAGCCTATATGGATGAGAATTGAATTCTACACTTGATTATCCGATCCTTCAGATTTAGAAAGCTGTGACAGAGCTTTAGAGCTCCAGAGGTGAAGTTTTAAGGTGTGGCATTGCTAAACTAGCACAGTTCAGCGAAAACACTCACTTTGACCATAATTCTAAAATAGCATAATGCTATTTCCTGTCCAAAACTTAGCACAAGAAATAGCACAATGGTATTTTATACTACACTTTGACCATTTGGCTTTTTCAATAAAATTTACATCTATGCTATTCTATTATAAATTTGTGGGCAATTTGGGCTTAGCCAAGTTCAATTTATTGAGCTCGGGCCAGGCTTGGGCAGACAAGATCGGGTTGGAGGTTGGGTTTGGGCTGGTTTGGGCAACTCTCAACACAACTTGGGTTTGGCCTGAACAATCTCTCAACTTGACTGAACCTGCCCAAGTTGCACCCCTAAACAAAAGCAATATTATCAAAATCTGTAGAAGGCCTGCAAATAATAAAAACCAGTAAAGTATATGCAATCCAGTTTTGAGTTATTTATTTGTTTCATGCTTTTCGAATTTTCGCACCAAATGTGAAAACGTTAGTGACACCTTGATGAGTTCAATGGGCTAATGATCAGATTCAGAGCATTTAGACAAGCAGAAACTAATTTGATGAATAATATCAATATGATGGGAAAAATGAAGACCAAGTAAGTTCACTGAGTGCATCACAATCTGTGAAGCAAGATTGTCAGTAGGATACCAATGCTCCATAAACTCCAATGTCCTGTCCAATCCACAATTACATTTAGAGGCTGACACTCCAACATTTGGCAACCACCAAGTTAAATGCAATGATGTAATGAAATAATTTCCACATGAATATATTTTAATAGGAATTTCCTTCCACAATTAGTTACAAAATGTACTATGTGGTGGAACCTTGAGAATAAATACCCTCATAAGTAGAGTCAATTAAGAATGCCCATCATTTGGGCCAACTCAAAATAATCAAGTCTTTAGAAGATAGGAGATGTTCCACTAAATTTAAGTTCCATCATTCATGATCGTTTACTGTGGTTCAACGCATGGTAAATTATGAACTTTTGTTGTCAATACTAGCACCATCTCTGAGCCAACTATCCTGAAGAAGTATACACAACATATATTAAGAAGGTATGTGGTATCTTCTGTGAAAGGTTTAGCTTCTAAAAAGCCTCCTCCAAATATGAGAATGAAAATGTATGGGGAGTGCAAGAATGAGGATGAATTCCATGACAATATTTAGCTATTAAGAAATTTGGCCACAGTCACATATTACATTGACGTTTTCTCCACAACAAAATGCTCAAAGCTGGCACATGGAAGGATTGTGAAAGTCCAAACCTCCCTCTGTAACAATAAGGGGTAAAGAGACGATAATTCAATCCAATGGTACATAGGAAAAATCATTATCTAGTTGTCAAGGATTGCATTCATCTATGTTGTGAAAACTATGAGTTGCCTTACTGCTTGGCTTGAACAACAAAGAGTATTGAAACAAAGCTGAACACTCCTTTCACTGAACCATGGACTTTTGGCTCTTTTTTTTCCTGTTGATTGTCTTAATAGGAGCAAGAGTCAAATGAATTGTTTTAAAGCAAAAAATCAAGGACTACTTAAATTATCTTCATCAGATTAACTCAAACTTGATTCTGACCGTCATCATTTAGGCCATGATTTTCAAATTCGTTGACTGGTAATCACTTATATCAACCAGGTGCTAGTAATGGTTAGTTGTTTATTTTATTATGACAATGCAGTTGTCAGGATCATACGTCTAATCACTTGGTCGTGCTGCTTTACTCTACATTCTCTCAGATTACTATCATCACTTTTGGCTAGTACACTCCTTTGGGTAATCATGATAATCTTATTACATCAAAGATTTGTTGTTGTGGTCTTTTTAAATCAACATAATGGTTAAATTCTCAGGAATTTTGTGCCTTTAATCCTTTTACCTGCCTTTTCTTTTTCTTGTCTGGTTTTTTTTTTTTTTTTTTTGGGTTTGATTGTATGATGTTTCATCCTGAACATTACCATTTGTTGAATTGCAAGTTTTGTTATATTTGTGTTGTCCTTTCATTGGGTGCAGCAAGGGATGAAATGGGCATGTCTCTTTCAGAGATTCTAACTAACTGCATATTGCAATCACTGTTGGGAGACAATGCTAGAAACGTGCCATCATCTGTTACCATGGGCGCCGCGAGAAGTCATGTTGAGCAATCAAGAAATACGCTATTGTTGCAGCTGTGCAAGAAGTAGAACTAACGCTCAGTTAATGTAGTATATTAGATAAAGCAGTTAGTAAAGCATCTGCAAGAGAATTAGTAGGTTGGAGAGTGAACTGAGAAGTCAAGGGCCACCTTTGTTGCGTCACATTATTCGGCATTGCTGGGAAAGAAGGCCTTCAGATTGAAAAGGTAATGATTGGGCTTTCATTATCAAATTGCAATACCTCTTCAATAATAATATTGAACGGTTCATAAATTTCTGCGTAATCGTTGCATGAGGAATATAAATTTCCAGACTCTTTAAAACCACAAGTGGTACTTCTGAATCTTAAATTAAATTATAGAAAAAATTTCACTTCCCCCCTTGTGGTTTGGCCTATGTGCACATAATCATTGTCATTTGGAAATAAGCACATAACCCCCTCTAGTTTGTGGACTAGAAAACCCTTGCACATAAGTAACTTGACCATGCAAACCACAAACATTTTTGTCATTTTTTTGGGAGACAATTTACTTTAACCGTCTTTGTTTTAGTCCATGTGCAATTTATCCCTCTGACATTTAGAAATGAGGCATAACCCCTTTATGTTCTGGCATGTGTTTCACACTTGTTACTTGGACATAATGCCTGATGGTGCACTTCAGTCCACAAACTACAAGGGGATTATGTGGTTATTTCCAAATGATAGGGGTAATCCGCACATAGGTTAAACCACATTGGAGGGTAGAGTGAAATTTTCCCTAATTATGTCACATGATCACACTCCACTAGAGTGAGTTAGTTTGGCAAACCATAAGTGTAATCTTTGTTGTTAAACCCTTATTTCTGTGTGCATCCTTCTCCATCATTTTAATTAATTCCATTTTTCTTTTTAGGTTGCATAACTTCCATTCATTTCACTGTCTGTTTGTCATATTAAGCTTTTCGTATATTTCTCGTTCTGCACGGAACATGCAAAAAGAATATTCTTGGTCTATTTACTCATTTCTAATCTTTATTCGTTGTCTTGCTTCTAATCCTTTGACAAGTCATTTCAATTTTGGTTGGATTTTTAGAAGGACTTTTGTGATCTAAAAGCAGAATGTTTTTGTAACTCTTAGATTAAACAATAGAGACCAGTTGAAATGTCAACAAAATCCCACCTCAAGAACAATACCAATTTGAAAATATGAGATTTGTTGATGAGCCGTTTAGTCTAATAACATTGCAAGGATGCGGTTTAGATACTTCATTTGACTTTTACTTCACTGTAAGGGATATCTTTAACAACTTAACCTAACAGAAAATGGTAATTAATTTGGGTTACCATTGTTGACTAGGTCAGGGTTCTCTACAACGAATTCTGGACTTCTTGTAGTAATCCAATGGCCTCTGTTTAAAGTTAAGCAAAACTATGTTGTTTTAGGATGTATGGTTTTAATGTCATTTAACTTCAGTTTTAACTCAAATTGTTAAATTATGTACTTTGCTAATGTGTCTTGATTTGATAAAAAAACACAAGAAGATCATTGCAGAAGGAAGAAGTAGGCTTAAAAAGTCCAAAGAACCATGGCATTACATATGGAAATCCTTCTAATGTCCACTTATTTGACTTTTTGATAGCTGTAGGCTTAAAAAGTTCAATCTCAAATGACATTTTTGGGTACAGTTAAGAGTGCACCTTGAGCTACTAACATTTGAAGTATGATTCACGAACATGCTGCAAATTTTTCCATCCATTCAAGAAGCAGCATTTGTCTTATGGGCTCATGCGTTGAATGCCTTTATCTTTTAATTTATATACTTTTTCTACTTGTGTAGCTGGAGAAGGAGATGATAGATCTGACTGTTCAACGAGACTTAGCTAAATCTCAGGTTCAGGATTTGCTACGACTCGTTGGGGATGAGGAACATTCAATGACACGGGTAACTATAGTTAAATTGTTATACTGAAGCATCCATTCCATCTAGGTGTGCCTTGTTTAGTTGAGTTTATTTATTTTTTCCTTTTGTACTTCTCCAGGTAGGTTTTAATAACTACCCACACTTGCAAGTTCGGAAGTCACCTGAATGTGAAAATCCAGTACCAGATACATCCCCTTTGGCAAGTCCTCACTCCTTGGACATTGGTGTTAATTAGATCAGTCAACAGATATCTTTATTCTTATGGACATAGTGGGAGAAGCTCTGATGATCACTACATACAAATTCTTCCTGAATTTGAAGAGAACTTTGTGCCAAATGATACTTCTCCACAGCTGTTGGTTGGTGCTTCTATGTTTATCCGAAGCAATTCTGGACAGAGTTGGGACATGATTGAAGAAAAAACCAAATCAGTGTGTTTGGTTTTAGTTTTCTAAATTTAGTTTTTTTAAAACAGAGTTTTTTGTTTTTCGTGTTTTTTTTTTAGTGAATATTTTTAAAATTTTAAGCATTTTTTTTTTACTTTTTTAGATGCACCTTATTTAGATGTATCAAAAAATTAAAATATTTGTGAAAAAAATATTTTTAAAAATTAATAAATACACAAAAATACGAAAAATATACTGATTTTTTTTTTGTTTTTTTGGTATTTAGTGATTTTTTTTAAAAGATTTTTTTTACAAAAATTATACTTTTTAAGTGTATTTGTGTTAGGTGTGTCTAAAAATTAAAAAAAATTCTTAAAATATTAAAAAAATTTAGTAAAAACAAAAAAATATGAAAAACAAGAAAGTAGAATTTTCCGAAAAGTGTTTTCAAAAAACTGAAAACAAACATGATGAATGGAACTTTGGAGGATTTATGCAGGGAAGTTCGATGCATAGAGGCAGAAGAATCGAATAGATCATCATCTCCTGAACAAAACACTGAAATCTCTGAATCGATGGTGGCTAGGAGCAGAGATCCAACAGATCACAGATCAGGAGTTCGTGTCACCGCCACTAAAGGAAGATAGTTTGTTAAGTTACATCCCCCATTTCGTTGCTCATTCTCATGAAAAACCATCTCCATGGCCGTTAACAGAGTACATGTCTGGCTCTCAAAGCTTGAAGTTAACTAAAAGTAGAAGCTATAAAGCAAGCCTGATGACTAGCAGGATTCACCATGGTTTGGGAAGGTGGAAAATAATGATAATGAGCACACACCACCAAATGGGTTCTAGAAAGAATTCAGTGGAAGACCTGAGGATATCCGAAGAAGGCTTTATGAATTGAACTATGGTGCCGACATTGAAAGGCTAACAAGAAAAGGTTCTCAATCTTCTATCAGGAGTGTTGCTGCTATTGATCTTGAAGCACACAGAGGCAGAACATCACCTGATGATAATATTACTGGTGTTAATACATGCATTGTATGAATGGCGGAAAAGGCTGAGCTTCAGCAAGAGAAGCAAGTTACTGATAATCCAGTGAGTTTTATTTCTATTTTCGGCTTTTATTTTAAATATTTCTGTGAAAAACTATGGCTCAACAGAGTTTATGCTGATGCCAAAGCAGGAATTTGTTAACAAGTTCTAGAGAAACTTTTATGTGTTCTTTTCATTTATCAGTTATATATGACATCATTATTAATTAAGCACAGTGAGAACAGTCAACACCTACTATGTTATGGGGATTCATAATAAATGCACTTTATGATTTACAGCAGTCATTTAGCTAAGCCCGAGTGGCTGAGATTCATGGCTTTGTTCTTCTTGTTGTATCAATAACTTGAGTAGCATAAACACGAACAAGAGACACAATGAAAATGCCAACATGGTGAAGTGTAGGGCATGGACACAACGGTACATTGTAGACACCCCATTTTTGACCAACCTTAAGACTCAGACGTCACCGATTGAGCGCTTGGTGATGTTGCATATTGTGCTCGTTCTGAGGTTTCAGAGTCTCGGCTGTGAGCCTTGCCTCCAGACTTTCGGACTCTTTCATGCTTTGCCTCGGTTTGCGAACCAGGCTCTGTTTTCTCTATTTTCTCTTCCCGAAGGGAGAGAGAGGTCTCGTAGATCATCTCTCAGTGGCCGTAGGCTACGTTTCGTGGTCGTAGGCCATTTTGCCCATTTGGAGTCCAGTTTCTAGTTTTTCGGGGCCGTTGGCCGTGTGCCTCGGTTCGGGACCGCTTAACCACCTCCGTTTGCTCCGGTTTTTGGCATGCATCTTATTTGTTCCCTTTTGAGGGACACTATGGCTTGAAAGACCAACTTCGTGCTCGAACATCACTCCCGGTGCCTAACAGTCAGTATTCGGGGCCTCGAACTGCGCGCTTCGGCCCCCGAACCTTCATTTTGCATCGGTTTGGGTTCATTTTTGGCAGAGACCTCTGTTCCATTGTTAGGAAGGTCGTAGAAGGGTGGGAGGCCAGTAATTGTTCTGACAACCAGTTTTATTCCTCCATCGCCCTCCGTCGCCCATTTTTCTCACTTGAAAGCCAATGTTGACCACCCTAAGGTCACTTTTTCTTGCCCCAAACCACATATTTGTGTTGTACACACCTGGGAGGCCACCAATATCACATGGCCGGCCAGTAATTGTGTTTGCCCCTTTTGAACCCCTCCTAAAAGTGGCCTTTTCTCTCTCCTGGTTCACTTTCTCCAGTTTTTGACCACATGGTTGTGTTGTGCACACATAGGAGGCCATCAATCTGGCGTGGCCGGCCACTAATCTTGATTGACCCTTTTGACCCTTGGCCGGCCGACCATGGGGAGAGCCGGCCGGCCACCTGCAACTTTAATAACCGGCCGGCCATGATCCCCTCTTCTGGTACATTACAGATATACATTCTGTTTCCCCCCAGATTTTGTATCCGGGGGGCTGCACTTTTGGAGGGAAACTTGAATTCTTTCCCCCCCCATTTTCCCTCCCTTTTCTCCCTCTCTTTTGCCTATATAACAGCAGCTCCAGCTCCCATCTGAGGGTTACAAAAATTTGCCCTAAGCCTCTTGCATTGATCCTCCCTCTCCTTCTCTTCCAAGCACCAAAACCTCTCAAGTCCTACACCATTTACCCTACACCCCTTAGCACAAGGCCTCCACCCTCCATTCCAGCAGCTTCAAGGTCATTTCCAGAGGTCAAGAGCCACCAAACTTGGTCCAAAAGACTGTCAAAGATTAGTCTTCAAGGGTAAGTCTCTTTCTCCTCTTCTTGGCTCTATTTTTGCATACAATCTAAGCTATACTTGCTTACATTTTTGGGCTCCGACGTGTCTCAATTCCCAGTCACCGACACTCCGGATTATCCATGATGGAGTTTAGGTTTTGTTGTGTTTATATGTGAATTCATTTCATATTGAGTCGTGCAATTCGACTCCCCGACCATCATGCATCGAGATGCGTGATTGGTGGCACGAGGATCGAGGCATGCATACATTTGTGAAAATACATTGCCATGCCCTTTTCCTGCTCTCTATTGCAGCAAATCAAGAATCAGTAGCCTTTCAAAAGCTTTGCACAGCATTCCGACATCAATCGCAAACAGAGGCTAATTGGGGCATCGCAGTGGATTTCCGTGCCAAGCAACCCGAGCATGCATCATTCATCATCCGGAGCGGAGTCGAGGCAGTCCCTAGCTTACATGCTAGTTTACAGCTTTCTTAGTTTAATTTGTAAATTAATTAGGATTTTGTATTTATTCGGGACTGTATTATTTATTCATTTGGGACTGTATTATTTATTTGGACCCTCCGAGCGAGGGCACAACTGTAATAAGTGTGCATTTGTGTGATGTATGTCTTCCAACCCCACGTCTTTCTCCCTTTTATTTACCCGCTTATGATGGTTAGATTAGGGCATGTTTCAATTAGCATACAGTATGATAGCATGTTTGCATTCATTCATCTGTCTTGCATGCACTGGGCTCGGCGCATCATACTAACTGCATTGTACTTTCAATTCCAAATTGAATACATGTTAGTTGCCGCATTCCATATGCCATGTTTAGAATAGCCGAGCCTGCTATAGTTGCATTTTTGCATGTGTTGCATTAGGCATTTCCGTATAATTAGGATATGCTGGATTTCTAAATAAGCTTCTGTTTTGGCTTGGAAGTACTCGGTAAGTTTTATGCTTTAGCATCCTTGCATGCGTGTGAGTGACTGCCATGAAATAGCATGCTTACCATGAGGCTATATGCTTATGTGATATAACTGTCTGAATGCTGTGGGTGAAGGTTGGGTTATTTGAATTGGAACAATTCATCAAATGTGTGTTTTAAGCCCACTAGATAGTGGCAAAATCATGTTTTCTAAGCCCCCCCCGAGGGTGGCAAATCCACGTCTTAGCCTACTTGCGGGTAGCACCATCAAACCATTTTCAAATAAACAAACATGAAATGTTTTGTTTCAATTCAGGCGATCCAGTCTATACTTGTATGTTGTGCGCATCACATAGTAAATCTAGGCTAATAACCGGAATAAGAACACACCAATATTTTCAAAACTTGATATCATGGTTAGTAAGAGGCCAGATCTTTTGATCGGGCGAGCGGGGGTGCTCACGAAGTGACCTTCCCCAATCGTACCCAAGTTCCCGAGCCGAGGTAACTTTGGTGATGACGGACACGTGGCCTTAGGCAAACGAGTCAGGGTTTCCTAAATTTTCCCAAAATAAAACATTTAGGTGGCGACTCTGTATCTGGCAAAGCAGTCCATGTTTGGCACTTCTTTCAAAATCTGTTTTCTCAAAACGATTTGCCAGATTTGTACTCTTTGGTTCAGATTACGAACCGTGACAATTTGAGAGTCCTGAACTGTAGTGAGCCCAATATCGAACGGAACGGGGGAGCTCGTCCCTCCCGGGGCGTTCGGTGACGTCTACAGTTTCTGGCGACTCTGCTGGGGAATTAGAGAACTTGACTCGAACTCATGATATCTTGTTTTGTTTACATTTATGTGTTTCTTTGCATTGCATTTGCATTGGTGCGCCTAGGACACCGTGTTTGCCATCTGCTATTCCTGAACGGTTTGTCGGAGGCTTGTCTTGTCAAGGCATGACCATAAGGCTGACCGGTTGTGGGCTCTGCCAGTATGGGAACACAAACCTCGGTTTTACCGGGGCACCCTTTTTGACCATTCGACCTAGTGCATATTCGGATCCATAGTGACCATCCCAAACTAGGACAAGTTGCTTACCCGTTTATAGGTTGTTTGAAACCGCTGCGTGCGTAGTGAAACCTTAGCTCCTGACAAAATAGGACAGGAAAACCCTACCCCAACATAGGGGTGTTTTGGCTCTCACTTATCTGTTATGTGCTGTAAGAGTGCGTCTCTACAGGGAAAATGCATGTATCAGTTTATGAATTTGGGCATCAGGCCTGCAGGCATCAGTCAGTGTTTGAGAATCAGTTATCTGCGGGTATCAGATTCAGTCTTTGGGGACAGTGATTCAGGGATAATGATCAGTGTTGGAGGACAGTGTGTATTCAGCTTATCGACTGTGTGTTGTTATGCCCGGCTGTGTGTCATGCATTTACTTTAAGCTGTTATGCTGTCCGTTTATCTGTTTATTTATTTCCTTATTGCTTTATTTATCTTTTTACTAGGGCAGTTTTAGCACAATTGCTTCCGACCCAGTAAATATTCCCCAAGCACTTTGGACAAGAGGTCGCCGGTTCAATCGATCCGAGGATCTGGTTGACGGATAGCCAGTGTTTCATTCTCTACCCCCGGTTGTCAGAAGAAGGCCAGGAAGACGCAGTGTGTCTGAACAGAGGTTACCAGAACAGTGGTCTACTCTAGCAGTGAACAGTCGGGCTGAGGTTTTAGTTTCTGCCATAGAAATACACATACCAGTCAGTCAGCAGGATCAGCAAAGTATAGCTGGAATGGAGGAAATGATGCGTCAGCTCCAAGAGAGCATGAAACAAATGCAGGAGGATGCTGTCCGCCAAGCGGAATTCTCTAAGCAGCAGGCCACGATCATGGCTCAGCAGGCCGAGCTAATCACTAGACTGCAACAGCAAAATGCAGCATCTGCCTCACATCAAGTTCCTCCTCCACCAGGGGTCCCGTTACCCGAGCAGGCACCTACTGTCCAGAATGCCCTGCCAAACACCCAAAACACCTTACCCAATGTCTAGAACATCTAAGAGGACACAGACCTTCCAACGGGGCCAGCTCCGCTCCCGCTCCCGCCTCAACATGTCCAAGACCCATACACCTAACCACCCGGACTCTCCCTTCGAGTTCGAAATAGACCATACAGCTCTGAAACTGAGCAAGCTCGAAAGCTTTTCAAGAAATCACAAGGAGTAAAGGCTATTCCAGATATCAAGGATGGATATACCGATGTGGCTGTAACGTTGCCAGATAGATTCAAGATGCCGCAGAATGATCGTTTCGACGGATCCGGGATCCCATGGTCCACCTTCGGTTATTCTCAGATATACTGCGGCCAATGGGCCTAACCCGACCACAAAAGCTTTCCCTGTTCGGCCGAACCCTGTCGGGTACAAGGCTACTAGGGTACGCGAAGTTGGAAGATGAGGTAAAAAGAAGTTGAGAGGAAATGGCCGAGGCCTTTGTCGCACAGTACTCGTACAATATCCAGATCGAGATTACAACTCGTGATCTCGAAACAACGAGGCAGGAGCCCAAAGAGACTTTCTCAGATTTCGTAACTCGGTGGAGGGCGAAGGCATCGATGATGACTTTGAGGCCCACTGATAAGGACCAAATCAGAATGATTGTGCGCAATCTCCAACCAAAATTGATGCAGAAAATGATTGTACTCCCCTTCCCCCACCTTTTGGGATCTACATGAAATGGGGGTACAAATCGAGGATGCGATGAAGCAAGGTCTGATTGTCCAGGACAGGGAACAACCCCGGAGAACATTTAACCGCAACAATAACGCAGGCCCGAGTGGCGCTGCAACCGCAAGAGCTTCGGAGGTCAGCATGGTCGCCACCATTCCCCCTCCCCTTCCAAGGCCCATGGCAGCCACACCCTTCTCCGGTGCATCCGGAAGTAATACCCAAACCACTAAATACCAGCCCAGAGGCCAAAGAACCTTCACCCCACTGTACATGCCTTTGTCTAAGGCTTTGGGGGTCTTAATCAGAAAGGGGCATCTAAAACCCCTAGAGCCGAGGCCATTACCAAATCCACTTCCACCCTCTCACAACCCAGCAAAGTACTGTGCATATCACCAGCAGCACAGTCATGATACTAACCAATGTTTCAGGCTGCGTCACGAGATTCAAGACCTCATTGACAAAAATGTGATTCTACCTCCAGAGAAACCTAACGTCACAACCAATCCACTCCCTACACACAACCAAGCTCCACCTCAATCTTATTCAAACTGGGGTCGTGTCTTACGATCCTAGCATCTATATTACTCCTGCCCATCTACCTAAGCCGGAGGTGCTCCTTCCCGACTGCACCGACTCTTTGTGCATGTTGGACATCTCCTCAACCCAACCAGAGCCGACGGTGGTGACCATCGAAGACGGGGCAAGGCAGGCTTCAGAAAAGAATGGGATTATTGAGTCTCGGATTGAACAGAGTTTCGCTGGGGGAGTCTACGACCCAAGTGAGTACATCCTGTCAGTGGGCCAATCTGAGCTAAGTGTAGGGCTACCAGAAAAAGCAAAACTATGTATGATTCAGGGGGACAGATTTGAACAAGGAACGGACAATCTGACGACTGTGGAAGAGGACTTTGCTAACCTACAGTTTTTTGATGACCAAGAATCAGGGGGCGCGACAGTCAACTGGTTTGATTATGAGGAATCGGCAGAGGCCACTGGATGGCTGGATGATCAACCAGATGTGGTGGAAGAATCCCAACCAGAACAGGGCCCGGCAGGGGCGAGAGTATCAGCTGTGGCCGGAAGGGCCGGAAGTCAGGTTACATTGCCGGAGAGCGCCAGTACAAAGAATTTCGCTCAGGACAAAAGCATTGTGAATGCAGGGAAAGTTGAACAACAAACTGCACTAACGCAGGTAGAACAACAGGGTTCTGAGAGAACCGGGAAAGCCAAAATCCATGAGGGGATCGGAAGTGCTGTGGGCACAAGAACAGAGGATGTTGTGAGCATGCAGGCTAAAAGTGCTGTGAGTACAAACATGCCCGAGCCAGACAGGTGCCTTTTGAATGCCAACGGAATGTGGTGGGAAGACGATGACTTATGTTTTGCCCACACAGACGAAGACTGGGGAAGCAATCAACCCGACGACACCTGGTACCTCGATGCGGTTGATCACATGACAAGAAGCGGGCAGTACTTCAAACCCCCGCACCTAGACCAACCCAAGGCATCTGGGAAGGATAAAGAAGCTGAGAAACATAAGGAGAAACAGCTTGAAGAGGAGGCTGTACTCAAACAGTTAAAGAAAATACAAGCAGACATCTCCATCTGGGGACTGCTTATGGCTTCACGAGTACACAGGCAGGCTATCCTTTCAGCCATAGACAAGTCCAAACTCTCTATAGATACTACACCAGAACAGCTGGTTGGGCTGGTTTTTCCGGGAGGAGGTTCCCCCACATTAACCTTTTCAGACAAAGAACTACCACCTGAGGGCACAAATCACAACAAACCCCTCTACGTTTCCGTGGAATGTAGAGGCAAGTGGGTGCCAGTGGTTCTTATCGACACGGGATCCGCCATTAATGTATGCCCGTCAAGGACGGCATATGCAATCGGGTTGAAGCCCGCGGACTTTGTGCCGACTACTCAAGTGATCAGAGCCTACGATAACACAAGTAGGCAGGTAATGGGGATTGTCAAAATTCAGACTCAGGTTGGTCCAGGACAACACAACATTGAATTCCATGTCTTGGACGTTCCTGCAACCTTCAACCTACTTTTGGGGCGACCGTGGTTGCACCAGGTCAAGGCGGTCTCTTCCACCTTACATCAAATGTTGAAGTACCCTCACGGGAAGGGGGTGGCTATTGTCTTCGGGAATTCATCAATCCATCCGCCGCCGGAAGTGTCCACACCAGTCTTGGAAATCGAGCATGGCACTGAGGATGTGTTCTTATTAGGGTTCACTTTGGCTGAGGCCCGAGTGGTGCAGAATATTATGGCTGTGAATGAGGGGGTGTACGTCAGTGCTCAATCCGTCTACCTCATGAACAAGTTACAACACATCCCCGGGATGGGATTGGGAAAGAGCGGCCGGAAGGGCGTCGCAGTATTGGCCGAAGTGCCGCACAATCTGCATACCTTTGGCTTGGGTTTTCTGCCCACCAAAAAAGACTGGGTGAGGAAGGGTAAAGAGATGGCCGGAAGAGCCAGAGCAAACAGGTTGGGAAGCCTTTCGAATTAATGCATAGGCCCATTCAGGGTACCCTAAACGGACGCTTCGTCCGGGAGGGGGAGGACTTTCCGTTTTGCGGCTTCCCAGAGCCGTGGCTGAACGCGGAGAGGAAGCGCGTGCCTGGTTTCGAGATCTTTTTCGACTTGCAATTATCCGGGGATGACGTTGCCGAAGAGTAGACAGACCCATCAGCTGAGGATGAGCAATATAAGAAAGCGCAGTCTGAGGACACCGAACTTGAAATGGGGGTAGCGCTGGCGTGTCTACTTTCAGATCCTCCGATCGACCAGGAGTGCTTGGGGGATAACTTCTCGGTTTCCATGATTGGGGATGAAACGGCTGCGGGCCTACTAGCGACTATTTTGGATGCATCTATCGCACCCTCTCTCACTTGGCAGTACGAGGAGGGATTTTTGTCCAGCAGCACCGGGTCAGGTAGTGAGCCGGAATCTGATTCCACCGAGTCTTGTGAGTCGGAATCAGGTTCCCGCTCGACTGAGTTTGAGTCTGGTAATCCTGGGGATGATAACCCGGATGCCACAGTTATGTCCAGGTCATCTTTTTCTTTCTCGTTTGAGTCTGTTGTAACCTAGAATTTGGACGATTTGAATGTGCTTAATGAGAATCAAGTAACTGTGGTTTCTGAGTACTTTTCTGTGCCCTTAATTTATTGCATTAACTCAGACTTTCAAAATTTTGATGAAAACGACGAGGAAGAAATTCCTAAGAGGATGAGAGGTTTGCTAAACGTTGTGCTGATGAAATTATTGCTATTAATGTGGGTACTGAGAAGGATCCGCGTCTGGTCCAGATCAGGTCCACGTTAAAAGATTTCAAAGATGTTTTCGCATGGTCCTACGAAGACATACCTGAAATCGATCTTGAGATTATACAACATCAGATCTCTCTTGTCCCCGAGGCCTGACCTGTCAAGCAGAAGTTGCGTAGAATCCGTCCGGATTGGGTGTTGAAAATTAAGGAAGAGGTCACTAAGCAGATCGAGGTAGGTTTCTTGCTACTATCTGAGTATCCGACTTGGTTGGCCAATATCCTCCCAGTGCCAAGAAATAATGGTAGAATCCGGGTATGTCTGAACTTCTGAGACTTGAACAGAGCCAGTCCGAAGGATGACTTTCCTCTGCCGCACATTGATGTTTTAGTGGATTTCACTGTGGGCCATGCCTTGCTATCCTTTATCGATGGGTTTTCCGGGTACAACCAGATTCTGATGGCGCCCGAGGACAGAGAGAAAACCGCATTCACTACGCGTGGGGGCCCTACTGCTACTGGGTTATGCCGTTCAGGTTGAATAATGTTGGGGCTACCTATCAGAGGGTTACGACCACCGTTCTGCATGATATGATCCACAAAGAGGTTGAGGTGTACGTGGACGACATGATTGTCAAGTCCAAAGAAAGAGAGGGGCCACTACACCGCCTTGAAGAAATTCTTTCAAAGGATCAGAGAATACAGGTTGAAGTTGAACCCGCAGAAATGCACCTTCGGCGTAACAGTAGAAAAAATGCTGGGCTTTTTTATCACATAGAAGGGCATGGAATTAGATCTTTTCAAAATTAAGACCATCCTAGAAATGCCACCACCAAGGACTAAAAAGGAGATGCGAGACTTTCTAAGTAAAGTACAATTCATAAGATTGTTTATTTCTAAATTAACCTTGACTTGTGAACCACTATTTGGTCTTTTGAAGAAAGGGAAGAAATTTTGATGGGATGATTGATGTCATTTTGCCTTTGAGCAAGTCAAACAGTACCTTTAAAATCCACCTGTGTTGTCACCTCCAGAGCCAAGGTAGCCTTTGATTTTGTACCTGTCAGTAACAAACACAACTATGGGATGCATGTCTGCTCAGGAATCTGAAGATAGGGTGGAGAAAGCCATCTACTATTTGAGCAAGAAAATGTTGGATTATGAGACCCGCTATATTTCGTTGGAGAAAGCTTCCCTAGCCTTGGTATGGGTTACCAAGAAGTTAAGGCACTACTTGTTAGCTTATTCAGTAATCCTGGTTTCGAGATTAGACCCCATCAAAGATCTCTTTGAGAGACTAACGCTTACGGGTAGGCTAGCCCATTGGTTGCTTCTTCTTTTCGAATTTGATCTCAAATATGTTACCCGCAAGTCGATCAAGGGAAAAGCTATAGCAGAGTTCCTGGCAGACCACCCAGTAGAAGGGGATGAGGCAGTGGAATACTTGTTCCCAGATGAAGCCATTCTACAAGCTGAGGAGAAAACTTGGATGATGTATTTTAACGGAGCGTCCAATCAGTATGGTTATGGGATAGGTGTGTTGCTGATAGCATCTGGCAACTCCCATATACCTTTAGCCTTCAAACTCTGGTTCAAGGTGTCCAATAATGAAGCAGAATATGAAGCGTGTATCATTGGTTTAGAAGCCACCCTAGAACTAGGGGCAAAAAGATTAGATGTTATCAGGGACTCGAACTTAGTTATTTTTTAAGCAAATGGAGACTGGAAAGTCAAAGAAGAAAAGATGATGATGTACCACCAGACCTTGGACTTGTTAATTCCTCGGTTTGAAAAGTTAAACTTTGCTCATCTTCCAAGAGAGAACAACAGGTTCGCAGATTCTTTAGCAACTCTATCTTCCATGATAGACATCCCGTTCGAAGTCCGGATGCGTCCAGTCATCATTGACCATAAATTTGCGCCAGCCTATAAGTCGATTGCTGCTATAGATGAGGTTCAGGACGAAAACCCCTGGTATTACGACATTTGGAACTTCTTGGAGAAGGAAGCATACCCGTCAGGGGTAAATGCCAAGGATAAAAGGGCAATCAGAAGAATGGCCGTTCAGTTGGGGTAAGCTGTATAAGAGAGGTCATCTGGGAATGCATAAGCTGTGTGTTGGAGCCGAGAAATCGAAGCGCCTGATGGAGGCCATCCATGGAGGAGAATACGGTGCGCATATAAACGGAGTAATGTTAGCACGGAAGATCCTCAGACAGGGTTACTACTGGTCCACCATGGAGGAGGATTGTATCAGTTTTGTCCGACGATGCCACAAGTGTCAGATTCATGCAAACCGCATAAATATCCCACCGTCGAAGCTGTACAACATGACTTCGCCATGGCCGTTTTCAGTTTGGGGAATTGACGTGATCGGGGCTGTCACTCCGAAAGGGTCGAATGGGCATAAGTTCATCCTGGTTGCGATAGATTATTTCACGAAGTGGGTCGAGGCCCAATCGTATGCGGTGTTGAAGGCGTCGCACGTTACAAAGTTTATCAGAAGCAACATCATCTGTCGCTATGGGGTCCTAAACGAGGTCATTTCAGATAACAGTTCCCACTTTAAGAAGGAAGTGATTGACTTGCTGGAGAAATACAACGTGGCTTTCCATAAGTCGTCCACATACCGGCCGCAAACTAACGGAGCGGTCGAGGCCGCCAACAAGAATATCAAACACATACTGCAGAAGATGGTGGAAACCTACCGAGATTGGCCAGATAAGCTGCCATTTGCTCTGTGGGGCTACAGGACTTCAATTAGAACTTCTACCGGAGCAACTCCGTATTCATTGGTTTATGGAATGGAGGCCGTTCTACCTATCGAGATTGAAGTTCCGTCATTACGAGTATTGGCTGAGTGTCAAATAGCTGAAGCAGATTGGCAGCAGAGCAGGTTTAAGGAACTCATGCTTTTTTATAAGAGGAGACTGAAAGCACTGTACCATGTTCAAGGTTATCAGGGCAGAATTGCCCGGGCTTTCAACAAGAAAGTTAAGTCCAGGAATCTAAAGGAAGGAGATTTGATACTCAAGGACAACCGAGCTCCCATCCACGACCCAAGGGGCAAGTTCAGACCCAATTGGACTGGTCCCTATATCATTAAAGTTATCTGGTCAGGTGGAGCTGTGGTTCTGATGGATCTAGATGGCCTAGAGTTTTCACAACCGATCAACATAGACAAGTTGAAGAAATATTACCCCTGAGAGGCTCGCTAGGCCGAAAACCCGAAAGGGCGACCTAGGCAAAAGTTAGAGCACAAAAAATTGGAAAATATAAAAACTGAGCTCGCAAGGTTGAAAACCCGCAAAGGGCGACCTTGGCAAAAGTTAGAGCGTAAAAAGAGAGTGAAAGTACTCGAGTGAACCTAAGCCTGAACTACGTAAGGCTTGATTCCCATCTTTGGGATACGTAGGCAACTTCATCCTGAAGTTCAGCCATAAACTTTTCCCCGGTCAACTTTGTCTATTTTGTCCATCTCAATCATCTTTATCCATCAGCATTTATTGCAATCTCCGGTGCAGTGCTATTTAGACTAGGGGCAACTTTCCGTTGCCACACGGTGTCGCGGTACTATTCAAACTAGGGGCAACTTTCCAGTTGCTAGGATCCGGGGCTGTGCATCTCAGTGACAGATCTTAGGCGTGTTCAGTTCTGATCCATATCGAAAATGGTTTTGAAAAGTTTTAATAAAAGTTGACTTTGTTCAAGTTAATCTCTTTACAACTAAGACCATTTTTGGACCAAAGCGGAAAATTTTCAATACCACAACCTTCAATTTCATAGATTTCAAAACAGAGTTCTCCTACTCTTGCATACAATCGAAGTTGTTTTTTATTACATTCATAAAGAAAACTTGAAAGTACTAATAAAGCAATAAATCCGGGGCATAGTCAAGTCAAGTATCCCTGCGCCCCCTCCCAGAGCTGATCGAAGCCTCTGATGCCAAGCTGGACCCGACCTGTGCCTCCTCATTAAGCCAGTCCCAACACTCGTCAGACAAAGTGCAAATAAAAGTGGGAGCAGGGGCCAGGAGCTCTCTAGTCCTCCATGTTGTGGCATATCGGGCAAGCTGTGCACCTCGGACCGGGAAAGCAGCCGGGTACTCAATCCCCTCTGGCGGGCAAATCTGATCATGACCGAACTGGCACAGGAACCGGAACGGAAAGTAGAACACACAGTGGGTCAGACCAATCAACTGGACCCCGATCAGCCGGGACATGCCATAGCTCATTGCCGGGAGATTGAGCCAAGGACAACGCCAAGCAATGCGATCTGCAGACAAATTGCACATCCAGTCAAACCACCACCTTTCATCAGGGGCATCGATTAGGCGTTGTCGAAAGAAATAGCCTCGAGCTGAGTAGGCTGGGCAAGAGTCCACAACTTGCAATTTGTCCATCAACCATACCTGGGGAGGGATAAAAAATGAGAGAATAAAGAATAGAGAGATGTACGGTGAGAGAAAAGTGAGAAAAGGGTTTTTGTGAGAAAAACCGAGCCTGAGGGCCGAGTGATGTGAGCAAATACATATGTAAGATTGGGTAGGAAACATTACCTGCAGTAGCAGTGGACTCCCAGCAAATCTAGTTGTCTCTCGGCGACAGATAGCATCCAAGCCCATCAGTGTCTCAGCCAAGGTCATGGCGATGCAGCTTTTCCTTCTTTCAAGCCTTGAGCAACTTCAACCAGACGAATGCTAAATCTGCCAAAGCCCGGGGAAAGCAGAAAGTGAGACAGCAGGCACAAGCAAAGGGCGTGTTGCCGGAAACCTTGCCAATAATGGTTGCTGCGGTCACCAGTGTCCGAAAAGCGATGAATCAAACCAAGGATATCCAGTTCCCCATTGCAGATCAGAGACCGAGCGTCATGCGCGGTGAGTCCACATATCTGCCCTATAGCTTGGGCGTGGCCAAAACGAAACTGAGGCAAGATCTCTTCACAACTCTCGGATTCCATCAAAGCTTGAAAATCTTCAAAAGTTGGACATACCTCTTGCCCGCCAAAGCTAAAGACATGCGTCACCGGGTTCCAAAACCTTGCCGCGGCATGGAGGAAAGGAAGGTGCAGCGGAGTGCAACTCAGCGTGAACAATGCATTCAAGGCGAAACCCCAGAAGTTCAACTTTTCCGAACCATCTAGAGAAGCGATCCAAGTTGTGAGATTTTCAACAAGAAACGCCTCCATTTTTGTGCAAAACTAAGATGAGTTGAATGAACCATGGAGCTAAGGCTTTTAAAGAGGAAAAGGCTATATTCGGGGGACAAGTGTCAAAAATTTGACGGTTGTTGGACTAAGTGGCCGGCCGGCCACCTTTTCTGGTAGGCCGGCCATTTCCTTTTTCAAAACCTGGCCGGTGGCCTCCCCTTTGCAATAAATCTGGCCGGCCGGCTCCCAAAAGTAGCCGACCATGCTCCAATGTGTGTCTTTAGCCCTGTTTTACCCTCCAAGAGAAAGTTTCAAGCATTTCCATGCAACGGGTGTGTCGAAGACCTCTATTTCCCTCTGTTTCGGATTCGTTCCGTTGCCCAGATCATCCGAAGTACACTTTGTTTTGTTAAGTTTTGTTTATTGAGTTGTTGTTTTGTTTATCTAGTTGTCGTTTTGCTTATCGAGTTGTTTGTCGAGCTGTCATGTTTCGTGTTTTTGAGTTGTTACTCTTTGTTTAAGCAATTTTTGTTTGAGTTTTGTTTATCGAGTTGTCGTTTTGCTTATCGAGTTGTAAACTTGCTAAGGTTATGTTATATCTTAAAAAGTTAAGTTGTTGCGTCGGTTCACTACCTGACTGGGCAAAATGCACAATGCACATTTCCATTCAATCTCATTATGGTGCAAAACGATGCGATATGATGCTAAGAGTTTAAAATACAACACTTTTTTTCAAAAAGCTGTTTCATTCCATCATGCCTCGCTTGTTACAACATTTTACAAACTAAGGCACAAGTTTTACAAAGAATAAAACTGCCCGATAATGTACAATGTGCTACAACTACTAGCAAAAAGATAAATAAAACAGGAAACAGCTGCATCTGTGCTCTCAAGAGCAGGAATAAGAGGCCCTCTTTGTCCTCTTCTGCGGAATAGACTCTCCGCCACCATCCCTATCATCATCATCTGAATCGGAGTCGTCATCCTCGGGATCCCCCTCAGCCTCGCTGCCACTCCCGGAACCAAGACCGGAGCCGTCCTCTCTGTCAGCAGATGTCTCCGACTGACGATCTGCAGCCTCCTCATCCTCCTCATCCTCACCAGGCTCCTCCTCTACAATGTGTGCTCTGCGTTTACGAGACGGCCCCCCTCCAGCTCCTCGAAAAGGCCCAGATGGTCCACCTCCCCAAGAAGGCCCAAGTGGCCCGGCCTGCGGCTGAGCATATACCGGGGGCATCTGAGAATAAAGGGTTCAATTTAAATACATCAGTTCAAGTATGTACATCAGATGCAGAAGCAAGAAAACTACATGAAGTGGGTACATGTAAACACAGTGTATAAGTGAGGTGTGTGTCAGATGTGCTCTACACAAGTGGCCTATCAATGCAGTAGAAATCAGCATATCATCAGAAGTATGATAAACGCCAGAAAACTAAAGGGTACCTGGAAGCCCATGATAGACAACTGCGCCTCCCTCCACAGGACCATCCCCTCAAGTGAAGCTACCATCTCGAGCACTTGATCCATGTACTCAACAGGGGGCTGCAGATACAAAGGCAAGGGTATCAGTAAACGAATGAACGTCCAAGTATCTGAGTAATGAATCAAAGCCATAAAACATACCGGTGGTAAGTCGGGGTCTCTGACATATCGATGGCCGAGCGTCGGAGGCTCTATCGAGATCGGAATCGGAGAGGTAGTCCCATATTGCCACCCCATCAACTCGGTTGGCATGTCCGGCCATCCAGGATGAGGATAAGTCGGAGGAATCGGGGGAACCAATCCACCCCCACCTCTAGATGTACCAACCCTGCTGGTGGAAGGGGCGTCTGCAGCCCGAGCCCGAGCCTGGCTCGAAGATGGCATGCCAGCAGGCCTCATCGTCGGAGTACGAACTCCCGTCAATGGAGGCATCAACTATATGTGACGATAAGTAGCGTAATCCCCCTCCTTAATATGTAGCAAAGCATCAGTACCCAGCATAACATTAACAACATCCCGGGAAGAGAGCCTATCAATAATCCGCATATCGACTAGGGGTGCTGAGGGAGGGTCCTGAGAAGTGTACCCCCAGACCTGATGCAAGAAGCGATCCCCCAAAAACCAGGCCCTACCAACCGGCCCTTCGAACAAGAGCCTGTACCGGGAGGCACCCCACCCCCCGGCAAACTGGAATCGGAGACCTTCACCTAAAGGCGCCCAGGGCTACCATGTAATCTACGGATAACAGATGCATAAACCAAGCAGAAATCGAAAATGTACAGGACAAATCAAAGATGAAAACAGAAAGAACCAAGAGTTCTGAAATACCTCCGTCGACCGCACCGTGTCAAAATACTGCCGCAGATAAAGGAGAGACTCCTGAGGTCTTGGCCGGTGCTGGCCTTCAAATACAAGTGAGTACGGGGTCACGAGAGGTCCCTTTACCACTAACTCCGGGGCCAACGTCGGGAAATACACATAGACCCACAACTGTGGAAAACAAAGCAAAATACGAAGTGCTGAGGGCAAAGTGCACGATACAGAGTATAAAGTGCGCCGTGTGTGCAATGTGCAAGTAATGAGGAGCAGAAATGTAAATCAAGAGGGCAGAAAGTACCTCCCAGGCTCTCCAATAGCCGCCAAGTAAGTCCTCCCGTCCGCGGGAAGTCGCACGCATGTAGCAATAAAGGGTAGCCAAGCCGGCGCCACCCCAGTCATACCGTCTGACCTGTGACAGGTCCACCAAAGCACTCAACAGATAAAGCCCAATAGTGTTCCCCCTATCGGCAAACAAAGTGGTCCCGAAGAGGAACATCAGAAAGCCGCGGGCATACTGTGCTGCCTCCTCAGGAGTCCCGGGCTCCATCTCCACCCGCCGGAAATGGGAAGAGAACCAGGTGTATCGGACTCTCCCCGAAGATCTATCAACAGGCGGGTGAACCCCCAGCAAATATATCCAAGTGGCCTCCCACTGGCCCATGTCCTCGTCGTAAGGGATGGGCCAACCTCCCATGTCAAGACCAGTCAGTATGGCAAAGTCAAACGGGGTCATAGTTAAGTCCCCCGTGGCAGAAAAATGGAAGGAGTTGGTGGTGTCCCACCATCTCTCCACTAAGGCGGCCATCAACGTCCTCCTGGCAGGACAACGAGATAGGCCAATACAGAAAGGCCCAAACCCCGCCAAGTCAACCAAATCCCGAACAGCCTCCGAGAGCTCAGCATACCAATCCCTCACCGCGGTAGAGCCATATCCCCGCACAGTGCGAGAAGTCACCTGCATTCAGAACGAATACATGTTTCAGCATAAAATGAATAAGCTGCGTGCCAATAAAATGAATAAGCTGCGTGCCAATAAAATGAATAAGCTGCGTGCAAATAAAATGAATAGGTTGTGTGCAAAGTAAAGTAAGTGAGCCGCGTGTTCAACTCTCAATCAGTGTGTGCTGCGTGTTCACCTTCAAATTGGGCTGTGTGTCCAGAAAATTAGTGTTTGGGCTGCGTGTTCAACTCTCAATCAGTGTGTGCTGCGTGTTCACCTTCAATTTGGGCTGTGTGTTTAGAAAATCAGTGTTTGGGCTACGTGTTCAACTCTCAATCAGTGGGTGCTGCGTGTTCACCTTCAATTTGGGCTATGTGTTCAGAAAATCAGTGTTTGGGCTGCGTGTTCAACTCTCAATCAGTGTGTGCTGCATATTCACCTTCAATTTGGGCTGTGTGTTCAGAAAATCAGTGTTTGGGTTGCGTGTTCAACTCTCAATCAGTGTGTGCTGCGTGTTCACCTTCAATTTGGGCTGTGTGTTTAGAAAATCAGTGTTTGGGCTGCGTGTTCAACTCTCAATCAGTGGGTGCTGCGTGTTCACCTTCAATTTGGGCTATGTATTCAGAAAATCAGTGTTTGGGCTGCGTGTTCAACTCTCAATCAGTGTGTGCTGCGTGTTCACTTTCAATTTGGGCTGTGTGTTCAGAAAATCAGTGTTTGGGCTGCGTGTTCAACTCTCAATCAGTGTTGTGCTCGTGTCCACGCTTTTCAATTTAGAGGCGTCGTGTTTCGAAAATCAGTGATTTGGGCTGCGTGTGTCCAACTCTCATCAGTGTGTGCCTGCATGTGTTCACTTTCAATCGAGCGTTGTAGTTCAGAAAATCAGTGTGTAGGTCTGCTGTTCAACTCTCAACCAGTGTGTGTCGTGTGTTCACAATCAAATTTATTGGCCTAAGTGTTCAGGATTTCAAGTGATTGAAACGCATGTGTTTCAGATGCAAACAGAATGCATGAAAAATTCAATAATATGTTCAGAAAGGTAAGAACGAAGTAATACCTCTCGTGCCTCATGGGAGAGGTGATACTCCTGCTCCCGCAGAAAGGAGATTCCCCGGTGTTCGCTCGTCGAAAATCAGTGAAATGGATAGAAAAAGCCGTGGGAGGAATATGGCCTGAGGGGCGTACCTCTTGGGGGATAAAGGGGCGAACCGCTTGATTTGCAAAGACATGAATGTCAGGCTCGCCTCCGGCGCCTGGAGAACCTCTGCCGTAGGGAAAGTTGACCCGCCATTTTCAAAGAAAAAATCTGCAAAAAGGCAAAATGAGCCAAAATTGGAAAAAGTCAACAAAAATCAACTCTCGGAATGAAAAAGTCAACAAAAAGTCAACTCCCGAGAAATCTCCAAAATATTGAGACAAACCACCTCAAGTGGCGAAAAATGGAAAAGAAACCCCGAAATCAAAAATTTAATCGGTTCAAAGTGGCTTAAACTGAAAAGATTTCCGCGAAAACAACTTGCGTGGGACGTTGGAAAACGCGTATAGAGCACAGATCTGAGGGGAGAAAATGGTTTTGGGAAAGCTCAAGAGAAAGATGTTTTCGGAGCTGTACTTATGAGCACGAAGTGTTTGGATGAATGTAATTTAAAGAAAAGAGGCTGAAAAAGACAAAAACTGCCCCGAATCTGGGCTAAGTGGCCGGCCGGCCACTTTTTTCTGGCTAGGCCGCCCATTCCCTTTTCACAAACCTGGCCGGTGGCCTCCCTCTCCCAATGAAACTAGCCGGTGGTGTTCCCCACATGCCCTCCAAGGTCCCTGCAATTTTGGGGAGGATTGGAAGTCCCCGGGACTGAAAAAGTCAAGAGAAGTGCACTTTCTGTCGCGAAATCGCTCTGCCGGACCTCAGCTTCACTTTCGATGCATGTCTGCATCAATTACTCGTCGAAAGTGAGATGTATCCTTTCGAACATGTTTGTAACCCCCTCCGGGTTCGAAGGTGGAAACGGAGGCCGCGATCGAGCCTTCCTCGCCGAAAACATGCAATCCTCCTTGCTCGTTGTTTTGGGTGACAAAACATACATCCTGGTTAAACGCTTTGTTCCGTGTTTATCCATGCACAAATAACTTGCATTCTCAATGTAAGATACTTGCATTGTTATACACGTCCCTTGATATCACCGAGCCTCCGTGCTTTTTAAAACTCGCGTTGTCCACGTGCATTTCTTCCCGCATTGCGATGCAACTTTTCATTCGACACCGCAATTGTCTGCATTCGAATTACATCACATTGAACATCTAGTGTTGTTAGATATGTTTCTGCTTGTTGAATTCTTATCTTTTTGCAGGCACGATTATTGTATGTACGGTTCATTTCGAATAGCTGGTGCGACCAGATATGATCGCACAGGTAATCGTATCTGTCTCCGTGTGAGACGTGGCTGAGAATTAGAATAATTCTCCGCATTCTTAACTGCATGAAAATGTAGTGTTATACTCTTATCTTGCTTAAAACAGGTGCTGTGCATCTATTGTAAATATAGTGCTTCATTACAGCTTGCCTGATTCGCAATGATCCTTGGGGTTACCTTTGGGCTCTTGCATTATCATTTTTTTGCATTTTGCCCCCACCTGCGGGCATGCCTGCGGGCGCATCTCTAATTTAATCTTACTTGTTTGTCTAAGTCTTCGGCCTTGTCAAAAATGGGTCGTCTCTAGGCTTTGACATTCACTCCCGTCACGTGTGACTTTCGAGTTCTGTCAAAGAGGGGCAACTGTAGACACCCCATTTTTGACCAACCTTAAGACTCAGACGTCACTGATTGAGCGCTTGGTGATGTTGCATATTGTGCTCGTTCTGAGGTTTCAAAGTCTCGGCTGCGAGCCTTGCCTCCGGACTTCCGGACTCTTTCAGGTTTGCCTCGGTTTGCGAACCAGGCTTTGTTTTCTCTGTTTTCTCTTCCCGAAGGGAGGGAGAGGTCTCGTAGATCATCTCTCAGTGGCCGTAGGCTATGTTTCGTGGTCGTAGGCCATTTTGCCCGTTTAGAGTCCAGTTTCCGATTTTTCGGAGCCGTTGACCGTGTGCCTCGGTTCGGGACCGCTTAACCACCTCTGTTTGCTCCGGCTTTTGGCATGCATCTTATTTGTTCCCTTTTGAGGGACACTGTGGCTTGAGAGACCAACTTCGTGGTCGAACACCACTCCCGATACCTAACAGTCAGTTTTCGGGGCCTCGGACTGCGCGCTTCGGCCCCCGAACCTTCATTTTGCATCGGTTTGGGTTCATTTTTGGCAGGGACCTCTATTCCATTGTTAGGAAGGTTGTAGAAGGGTGAGAGGCCAGTAATTGTTCTGACAACCAGTTTTATTCCTCCATCGCCCTCCGTCGCCCGTTTTTCTCACTTGAAAGCCAATATTGACCACCCTAAGGTCACTTTTTCTTGCCCCAAACCACATATTTGTGTTGTACACACCTGGGAGGCCACCAATATCACATGGCCAGCCAGTAATTATGTTTGCCCCTTTTGAATCCCTCCTAAAAGTGGCCTTTTCTCTCTCCTGGTTCACTTTCTCCAGTTTTTGACCACATGGTTGTGTTGTGCACACATGGGAGGCCACCAATCTGGGGTGGCCGGCCACTAATCTTGATTGACCCTTTTGACCTTTGGCCGGCTGGCCATGGGGAGAGCCGGCCGGCCACCTGTAACTTCAATAACCGGCCGGCCATGATCCCCTCTTCTGGTACATTACAGATATACATTCTGTTTCCCCCCAAATTTTGTATCAGATGAGCTGCATTTTTGGGGGGAAACTTGAATTCTTCCCCCCCCCCAATTTTCACCCCTTTTCTCCCCCTCTTTTGCCTATATAACAGCAGCTCCAGCTCCCATCTGAGGGTTACAAAAATTTTCCCTAAGCCTCTTGCATTGATCCTCCCTCTCCTCTTCTTCCAAGCACCAAAACCTCTCAAGTCCTACACCATTTACCCTACACCCCTTAGCACAAGGCCTCCACCCCTCCATTCCAGCAGCTTCAAGGTCATTTCCAGGGGTCAAGAGCCACCAAACTTGGTCCAAAAGGCTATCAAAGATTAGTCTTCAAGAGTAAGTCTCTTTCTCCTCTTCTTGGCTCTATTTTTGCATACAATCTAAGCTATACTTGCTTACATTTTTGGGCTCCAACCGTAACTAAAAATAGCATTTTTTTGAGGTATTTTTCATGTTTGTTTAAGGGCCTCTCCCTGTTTGAGGCTTCCTTTTTACACTTTCTTCTTTACCTCTGTTGTATGCCTTTTTCTTGCATAGTATTTTTGGCCTATTTATAAACTTTTTTGAGCTTGGTTGTAAACTGTAAAGTGGCCTATTTTGATCCCTTCTTCAACATTGTTGAAGGGCTCTTCACTGTTTGGGGCTTCCTTTTGCCACTTTCCTCTTTATCTCTCTTTTGGCCATATTTTTGCATGTTTTGTTAGCCCCTTGTGCTTATATTTTTGGGCTCTGGTCCGAACTGTAAATAGCCTTATTTTGACCCCCTCTTCATGTTTGATCAAGGGACTTTTCCATTTGGAGCTCCCTTTTTTCTCTTTGTGTTTAAACCTCTTTTTAGGCCTTATTTTGCATAGTATTTTAAGCTTGCATGTGTACTGTTTTGGGTTTGATCATAAACTGTAAAATATCATGTTTTGGGCCCCTCTTCAACTTTGTTGAAGGTCTCTCCTCTGTTTGAGGCCAGCAACCATCACTTGCTTCTTTGTCTCCCTTTTGGCCCATTTCTTGTACAATGTTTTAGGCCTGTTTGTGTTTAGATCCGTGGCTTGTAGTAAACTGTAAAGTGCTTTATGTTGAGCCCCTATTCAACTTTGTTGAAGGGCTCTTGGCCATTCAGGGCCAGCAGCTGTTACTTGCTTCATTATCTCTCTTTTGGGGCCATTCTTGCATGCTAGCTTAGTCCTATTTGTGTCCATTGTTTGGCCTTGCTTAAAACTGTAAATATGCTTTTTTTGGGACTGTCTTGATTCTATCTTCACACTTCATGTTCAAATAATGCATGTTTTGTATAGCTATAGGTCATTGCGCATGCCTAGTTTCGCATTTTGGGTCTCATTTCATGCATCGGGTACCATATTGCCATGTTTTGGGTTTGTTTTGCATCATATTTTGCTACTAAAATTTGTATGCTAGCATGCCATATTCCATGCCTTGCCATGTCTTGTTAGAGTGGCATTTGGTGCCTTAGGATCGGTCCTCGGTTTGCGTGCATGCGTGCACGCATCTCGAGTGTCTCATTTTCATCTAATGGCCTCCTATGTGAGTGTGGCTGAGGTCCACTCATGTTGGTGTAAGTCCATTATGCATCATGTATGCCATTTCGTTTCATAGCATTGTGTATGCTAGGTTGTATGTTAGCGCATTGTGTATGCCATGTTACCTCGTGCATCGTGTATGCCATTTCATAGCATTGTGCATGCTAGGTTGTATATTAGTTGCATTCATGCATGTCATGCATATTGCATTGTGCCAATAAATCCTCCAGAGTTTGGATGGTCCTTTCTGATTGGCCATCTGTCTGAGGATGATAGGC
>NW_021025962.1:325645-344948 GCF_004153795.1 Camellia sinensis
GCCTATATGATGATCTCGGCTGAGAGACTTTAAACCGATGTATTGGCAAGAAGTTGTAGCATTTCATATACCATGTTTGGTTCCTGTATTTCTGCTATAGTTTCATTTTTGCATGTGTTGCATTAGGCATTTCCGTATAATTAGGATCATGCATGGATTTCTAATTAGCTTCTGTTTTGGCTTGGAGTACTCGGTAAGTTTTATGCTTTAGCATCCTTGCATGCGTGTGAGTGACTGCCATGAATAGCATGCTTACCATGAGGCTATATGCTTATGTGATATAACTGCTTGAATGCCTGTGGGTGAAGGTTGGGTTATTTGAATTGGAACAATTCATCAAATGTGTGTTTTAAGCCCACTAGATAGTGGCAAAATCATGTTTTCTAAGCCCACCTGAGGGTGGCAAATTTACGTCTTTGCCTACTTGCGGGTAGCACCATCAAACCATTTTCAAACAAACAAACATGAAATGTTTTGTTCCAATTCAGGCGATCCAGTCTATACTTGTATGCTGTGCGCATCACATAGTAAATCTAGGCTAATAACCGGAATAAGAACGCATAATGTTTTCAAAAATAGATATCATGGTTAGTAGAGGCCGATCTTTGATCGGGCGAGCGGGGGTGCTCACGAAGTGACCTTCCCCAATCGTACCCAAGTTCTCGAGCCGAGGCAACTTTGGTGATGACGGACACGTGGCCTTAGGCAAACGAGTCAGGGTTTCCTAAATTTCCCCAAAATAAAACATTTAGGTGGCGACTCTGTATCTGGCAAAGCAGTCCATGTTTGGCACTTCTTTCAAAATCTATTTTCTCAAAACGATTTGCCGGATTTGGACTCTTTGGTTCAGATTACGAACCGTGACAATTTGAGAGTCCTGAACTGTAGTGAGCCCAATATCGAACGGAACGGGGGACTCGTTCCTCCCGGGGCGTTCGGGGACGTCTACATACATGGAAAGGTAATTATGAATATTTTCATATAAAAAATGTACTCTCTTTATTAGTTTGTGCATACAAGGCTCATCAAAAAGTTCATAGCCCACAGTCCGGCCTGAGCTGGTCCTTGGCCTACTCCTGAAATATGAGCTGGGCTTGGACAAAAGGGTAAGGCCCATGGATTGGCCCATAAGTCCAGCCCGATGGACTACCTAAAACCTAGACCAAAGGCCCATGCACAAGGTAGCTGGTTGTTGTCATGCGTGGCATACCTTGGTTAAAATTTTGAGAATTGCCATTTAGGACCCAACTTTGTAACAATGACACTCATTTACACTTCCAAACACACACCCATGACTCTCTCTATGGGTGTGTTTGAAAGTGTAAATGGGTGTGTTCCTATCTTTTCCCCCTTTAGGACCTGCATATATATGGGTGTGTATATATATACTAGCGGTGGATGCAAATGCAATGTGTTTGCAATTTTATATTTAAATTCTTGGATAGTTCGAAGAGTCTTTCGAATTGGCCCTCAGAATTCAAGACGCTCCAAAAGGAAATTATTGAACTTTCGGATGTCTGCAATGTGTCATTGGTCCACAGAACTTACTTCTTCCTGCTATTTAAAGGCGACCCATCAGACTCTATTTATGTGGAAGTGGAGCTCAGGAGGCTATCATTCTTCAAGGATATGTTTTCTCGAGGTAGCAAGAGGGTCATACTCTTTTGCCTGCTTCGAGAGGTAAAATTTATATTCATCTAGTAGGTTGTGGGACCCAAAAAGAAAAATGATCTGCTACTAATATAGGATTCATTTTCCTGCAACTCTCCTTTTGTCATTGTTTGGCCAAACAAAAAGACAAAAGGAAATAGAAGGTTAATTATTCAATAGACCTAGACCACCATGCAACATTATTTACATGGTGCTCCAAACCAATCATGTAGCAAAAAAAATTATGGGCGAGACATACCGACTTACTTTGTTAAGTAGTTAGGATGACCTACTTAAATGTGCGTTGACAATGTCATATAGTACTTTGGGAGTATCTAATAAGTTTCCAAAGAAAAGAGCCCCAATCTGGTATTTGTTGCAATCATCAAATTGCTTCTTCACCATGTGGGCATTGACGAATGTCTGCCATTTTTCCTGTGAACATACATTGTTTCATTTTAGTATTGTGATGGGATTTTCTACAAGGGACAGGAGATTGATACATGGAGGTGTGAGTGGGTTTGTGTCCGGTGCAAGTGAAAGTTGTGGCATGGGATACAGCTCTCCTTGCAGCCATTTACACCTTCATTAAAGTGTAATTATTTTGAATTGTCTCTACTTCTCTTCTATTTGTCTTTATACCTTTATGTTCAACTAGTTACTGCAACATGGAGACCTCCCATTCAGTTTGATAGGACAAACATGTAGGGCCCATATTGGAATTAAATAATTTCAAATATTTTTTTGATATGCGTTTGGCTTGTGGTTGGTTTGGCAAAGGGATTGGGACATGATATTTTTAAGAATTTGTTTGAAAAGTGATTTTTTTAATGAAATAATTATTATTTTTATTATCACACTTGAGCCATGTTATATAGATACATATTATTTTTTTAAATAATTGTACATCCCAACTCAAAATGAAGTGGGTCCCACATTATCGGGTCTACTTTCATTATAAATTCGTAGTATAAAATAATGTGAAAAAATGATGCATTTATAATTTGATTTTATAGTATTCATTAAATTTTTACTGATTATCGAACATAATATTAATTATAAAGGTTTTTGTTGCTCCTACAACACGACAAAAAGAGTTTCAAATTTTTTTTCACCAATTATAAAATCTTTTTTAACACTTTTGACTTATTTATAATACATTTTTCACCAACCCATAATCAGAAGAATTGTTAGCATTTGCCTAACAACCAGAATAGTTAAATCTAAAAGCAAGTGGATTAGTAGTAATTAACTAGTTCTATTCAATAGCCATCCCTCTTTGAAAATTATTTAATTACTACTCAGCACAACAACTTGATTTTGAAAGTCCCCTTCGTGTGTTTTTAAAATTTTGAACCTTCTTTAAACACTTTTCTTATTAGTTTGAAAGTCCAAACATAGCCCCCACTAATCTGACTAGTCGGCTTTGTGGAGTTCTACATATTCACTCCACACCAACCTTATATACTGAAAATGCTATGAATTCTAAATAATTTATTAAATTTTTTACTGAATTTTTTACATGGGTGTAGGACCTACACAAATGGGTCACACACTGTGAGAGATTTGATAAAAAATTTGATAGATTATTTGGAATCCCTAATATTACTCGCCTTATATATTATTATTGTGTCATTTGTATTTATGATTAGACAAAGTGGGTGTTTGAAAAGTTGTTATTTTAGTAAGTTTTTTTAGTTTTTGATTATTTTAGGAGGTTAAAATTTGTGTTTGGGAAGATAATTGGGTTTTCTTGTAGTTGGATGAGATGTTTGTGAGAGAAAAAGTGAAATGATTATAGGTTTGATGTGACATTTTGTCTGGATTTTTTTTTTTTTAATTTTTTTAACCAATTTTGTCTTTGAGTATTTTTTTAGGAAAAAAAAAAACACTTCCCAAACAACACCAAATTGACATCCAAACATGTCACCGAAATTATGAGTAAAATATTACATGAAAATATTGTGAAACACTTAAAATAAAAAAAAAAAATTTATTATTATTTTTTTATATATATTTTTTTGCCTCATTAGTAATCATAGTTGCTTACCCTAGGAGTATCATGACTGCTATCATGAATAGAAGAAAATAAAGTTATTTCAGATATTTTGTAATATTTGAGATATCATGCATAAGTCACATAAATTCTTAACAAAAAAATTATATTATTTAGTTATGGAATAAAGTAAGTGATAGTTCAAAAGATAAAATGTAATTTGCCTTATCCTCGTACCAATCTTATTTGGTACATTGTACCAGTCATTCATGTTCTAGTTTTAATAGAAGTCATGAGCCATTTAATAAGTGATTTTGGTGAGCTTATTCACTATTACATATGATAGTAACTGTACGGGGAGGAAATAATTCTCCTCGTATAATCCTGTTGACCAAGTCCACGCTCCTCCGTACGACGTCGCTTTGTCACCTGAAAACACAAACGTGAGCTAGCCGGCGGGTGTGTGCCGGAAACCTCTCCGATGCCTAAGTCAGAAAACTTGACGAATAGACAAAGCTCTAAGTTTTCAGAAAGTAAAATTGAATTACCCCCTCCAAGGTGATGTTTGTGAGCTTTTATAAGTTTCCCGTGGCACAATCCTAGTAGGACTTGTATTTCTCCATGCAGAGTCCTCCTAGGATTCATACTCCTAAGGATAATGCTTATCCTTTTACACCCTCCCCCACTGCTTAAACCAAGTGGGATGGTTTTCACTTTGGCCGAACTACTACTTGACCGAAGTAAAAACTGGCTATGCTGAGCCACAGAGTAGGCCGAGCTATACTTAGTTCGGCTCTCCCTCTACTCCTCCTTACCTCGGTTTTCTCCTGTTCAACCCGTGGTATGTTTGGACCGAACTAACGATTCGCGACCGGTATAATTCTAAGACCGGTATAACTCCAAGACCGGTCTAACTTCAAGCTGCTTTCGGACCGAAGTATCTTTTACCATTTGCTGTGCCGAAATAACCTTGTCTCTCTCTGGCCGGAGTAGCCTTGCCTCTCCTGGGCCGGAGTAACATTCCGGCCTTCCCTGGGCCGGAGTAATATTGCGGCCTTTTCACCAAGTCTTTGGCACTTTGGGCCACGAAGCCCATCTCATAGCTCGGCCCAATTTTTACCAAAAATTATCCTCTCAATTGCCCCTTAATTCCATCTGCACAGCATGATAGGGATTACCAGTCCAACCGAGCTGAAGTTATTAAGCCTTTCCAGCCAAGCTAAAAAACCCTTTAGCCTCTCCCGCCGTGCTAACTTTACTTTGGGCTTCACTTTGTTCGGTCGAAACGTCTCTTCAATCACGACTGTAACGCTTCCCTTTCCGTATACACGTGGCACGCCCCTATTCGCAGAGGGCAGCTGTGAACGCCGTCTTCGTGTTTCGCAATTTTTTTACAGTTCCTGCTTTTTCCCATTTCTCTTCCCTCTCTCTCATTTCACAAAACACTCTTTTCATATTTGATCCATTCACCTTTGGATTAACCACTCTATCAATTCCTTTCTTCTCTCTCTACCTTGTGCTCTTCCTGCTCTTTCGTTGCTTCTGAAGACTAATCTTGCTGCCATTATCACACCTTCAGTTCCCTCTTCTTCAATCTTGGTAAGTAAACTCACTTTCCCTTCATGTTTTTGCTTTTATATTCGTTTCATGCAGCTGTATATCTTGTTTTGTATGTTTTTTTGCAAACACTTTCTTCCATTTGCTGCTCTTACTTCTGTATTTGTATGAAAAAACCAGTAGAACTTCATGTGTGTATGAACTATTATGTAGAAAAACCAGTCTTAGATCCAAAATCACATAGCAACCGAACTAGGATATTGTTTGTCCAATATTGGTAGATCACTTCAGTCAATAGCCGAACTAGATCTTGTAGAGACGACAGTAGCCTTAAAGAGTCACCAACGCCTGATTCACTTTAGCCGAAATAAGATCACCGAGTTTTGCACTTATCAAACTAGGAACCTCGGTTTTCAACCGAACTAAGCCTTTTGGGGCCAAGCCAGCTTTCTTAGTTTCTAAACCGAACTCAGAAAGCTGCCCCTAGAGGCCTAACCGAAGTAATTTTATTCACACTACAACCGATTTAGGCCTTGGGGGCTAAGCCAGCTTTCTTAGTTTTTTAGACCGAACTCAGAAAGCTGCCCCTACACGATAAACCGGTCTAACGAGTAACCTGCTCAAACCGAGCTACCAAACCTTTTGATGAACCGAGGTAGAACCAGATTATGAGGCCGAAGTAGGGCTCTTATACCTTGCTTTTAAATTGTAGCACGGTCCAATGATCAGTGCTTTAACCTCCTCTTTTTTCTACTTTGCAGACTTAGGTTTCCCAGGCACTCCTGCGTGCGCTCAACCGAGCTACTGAGCACGATTTTTGCACCGATATAAATTATAAGTAAATTATACATCAGATGGGTAAGTATAGGTATCTAGTTGAGACCCCTGGTGGCATGGCTGAATTTAGGAAAGATTACCATATTCCTGATGACGTTCATCTGACGTTGGCCGAAAAAGATGTTATTCCCTGGGAAAAAGAAGGCTTCGTCCCTTTTACCCTTCAAACCATAATAGAAACTGGACTACGGTTTCCTGTCCAACCATTGATCTGTGAATTTCTTAGACAGACTAGATTATGCCCCACCCAACTGTCCACCAATACATACCGCATTATTATGGGAATAGCCGCACTGAACCACCAAACCGGACTGAACCTTGGCCTAGCCGAAATTCTCCATCAATACTCCATCGGCTCAAAAGATGCTGGGTGGGTCTATTACCTTAGGATTCGGCGCCGCTGAGAAAAGATAGTTAAACACACACCGGACAAAGACCTTAATGACGATGATTTTTTCTGGGTCTCTGGGAATTTCGAGGATTTTCAAGCCCAAATTCCTGGCCGGCCTATAAATTGGAAAAATGGAGAGCCCGGTAATTTGACTTCGGTCTTCTTCCTTGTATTTTTATTTCGGTTTTTTTTTTTAGCCTATTAACCGAACTAACAGTCCTCTTTCTGCAGATTTCGCCCACCTCCGTTCCTTATATAGCTATCCCAACCTTGCGATTTTGCGAGCCGCACTACGGTGTCAAGAAAGGAGTTGGGCTAAGCTTCTAAACTTTGAGCCGACCTACCGGTATAGTGGTCGCCGAAAAGGAAGAGTAACCGACTTTCTTCTCGAAGACGCTCTAGAGCCGGACCCAAACTTGCCCCAAATAAGATTAATTCCCTTAACTGCTGAAGAGGAAATGGCCAAAAAGAACAGACTAAGGGCGCTTCTGACCGAGACGAGCAGGCCCGAAGTACCGTCTCCTAGCCAAGCACAGCCTGCCGTTGTAGCCCTCCCTTCTCAACAGCCGTCTTCATCGCGCCGAACCAAGCGCGCCCGAACCACCGAGACTGAACCAAGTTCGTCGATGAAGATGAGACTGTTATTCCACCAATCTTGCCACCGAGCCCCCAACTGGACCCTTCCGACCGAAACATCGGCAGCTGGGCGCCAAAACTTACTTTCAACGACCGAGACATCCGAGATACAGATTCGGTTGTTGCGGAGAAAGACCACCTGTTGGCCATCAATCTGGCCAAGAGTGTGTGTCTGCCCAAAGACATGGAGCATCATCACAAACAGTTAACCACCGAGCTGAAATCCATCCGGTCTACGACTAAATCCCTGATTCTGGTAAGTAACTTCGGTCATTTTTTCTTTATCTTTTCAACTATTACTTCGGCTAAATGGAAATCTTTGCTTTGTCAGGCCATTCAGAGAAACCAAATTACTCACAGGAAAGTGTTGGAGCTAAGGAAAGTAACCAGGCAAGCAGCGGCTGAAGCTGATTCAAAAACGGCCGAGCTGGAGGAGGCCAGGAAGGAAATGGTCGAGCTAAGAGCTGAGAACAACAGGCTGACCGAAGTAGTTAATTCGGCAGAGGCAGAAAGGCAGAAGACTGCCATAGCTCTGAAGGACAAATACCTGCGCGAGCTGGTGAAGCTTGAAAGGAAGAAAGATGCCGAAATAAAGGAGAGGGCAAAGGAAGCTGACAAACAAGGCTTCAAGAGGGCAGAGGATGCTTATGCCCAACAATGCAATGCTGCCAAGGAGCTGTTCTTTAAGTGCGTCTGGAGGGGAGCCGTTGAGAAGCTCAGTCATGATCCTCAAACCGAGGTTTTCAACCCTCCAGCCTACTTTATACCGAACTCCCTGATGGAATACGCCAATGCGATGCAGCAGAAATTCCTTGAGGACTCAGACTCAGGTGAAGACTCTGCCCCTGAGGATACTCCGACTGTGAATGTAGATCAGGTAGTTCGGTCGGAGCCCATGGTGGAAGATCTAACTATTAACCAACCAAGTGAAACCGTGGTTCCGGCCGAAACCACTCTTCCTACTGAAAACGTCCTTGCGCCTGAAACCAGTCTTCAGGTTGACGCCGATGCTGCCTTTGACGCTGAAATCGAAGATCTTTTTTCTTGATTTTTCCCCTTTGTTGTTGTCTTTTCTTTGTAACCGGGCTATGCCCCTTCCCTTGTAATGGTTTTGCAATGAATGAAAATTTTGTTGGACTCTTATTCCGGTTTCTGATTCATATGCTTGCACTTGTAATGTCTTTTATTTACTCCAACTGTTATTTCGGTTTTACTTGTTTAAACTATGCTTACCAGCCAACCACTCTTTTAGCTGACATAATTACTTCGGCTGAGGAGTACATAGAGTTTGGTTAATCCAGCCAACCACTCTTCAGCCATACCCTTACTTCGGCTGAAGAGTAACAAGAGTTGGTTTAATCCAGCCAACCACTCTTCAGCCATACCCTTACTTCGGCTGAAGAGTAACAAGTGTTGGCTTAATCCAGCCAACCACTCTCCAGCCGTACCCTTACTTCGGCTGAAGAGTAACAAGTGTTGGTTTATTCCAGCCAACAGCCAACCACTCTTCAGCCATACCCTTACTTCGGCTGATGAGTAACAAGTGTTGGTTTATTCCAGCCAACCACTCTTCAGCCATACCCTTACTTCGGCTGAAGAGTAACAAGTGTTGGTTTATTCCAGCCAACCACTCTTCAGCCATACCCTTACTTTGGCTGAAGAGTAACAAGTGTTGGTTTAATCCAGCCAACCTCTAAGTTAGTTTTTCCAGCTAACTTGGAATAATGTTTGGTTATTCCGACCAAACGTCCTGCAGCCTGGATCCTAATCCTGGGCTTAGGAAGGGTGTTGGTTTATTCCAGCCAACCTCTAAGTTAGTTTTTCCAGCTAACTTAGAATAGAATGCTAGTATTATACCTAATCTATACTAAGGCTAACTCTTACAAAGAATCAACTAGCTCTGAAAAGAATTGCTTGTTTTATTGAAGGAAGAAAAAATTACATATGTTTGAAAAAGAAAAGCTAAAAGTAAAATAACTTGAGATTGGCCGTATTCCATGGCCTAGGGATTGCCTTGCCATCCTTGTCTTCTAGGTGGTATGCCCCTTTGCCTGCTAACCCAACCACCTTATAAGGACCTTCCCAATTTGGGCCTAACTTGCCGTCTCCTGGGATCAAGGTGTTTCCCATTACTTTGCGTAGTACCCAATCCTCAATCTTGAATAAGTGGGCTCCGCCGCTGATCTTCAACGACCCATAACTTTGCGCAGTACCCAATCGCCGATCTTGAATTGTCTTGGACGTACTGTTTTGTTGTATTTCCTGGATAACTCTTGTTGATATAAGGCAATGTGAACTAGTGCTCTTTCTCTTCTTTCGTCCGCAAGGTCGAGTTCCAATGTTATGGCTTCTCCATTCCAGTCTGGATCAAAATTTTCGCTTCGAATTGTGGGGAGGCCAACTTCTAGTGGGATTACTGCTTCCATTCCGTAAGCTAAGGAGAATGGTGTTTCCCCTGTCGATCGCCGAGGTGTGGTGCGGTATGCCCATAAAACATGAGGAAGTTCGTCTGCCCACTTGCCTTTTGCCTTCTCTAGTCTTTTCTTTAGTCCATCCAAGACGACTTTATTTGATGCTTCTGCTTGCCCATTTGCTTAAGGATATGCCGGTGTAGAGTTGTAGAACTCTATCTTACACTCTTCACAAAAGTTTCTGAAGATTTTGCCGTCAAACTGAGTACCATTGTCTGAGATCAGTGCTTTTGGTATGCCGAACCGAGTGATGATATTCTGCCAGACAAACTTCTTCACATCTTTTTCCTTGATTGATGCCAATGCTTCTGCTTCAACCCACTTTGTGAAGTAGTCTGTTGCTGCGAGAAAGAATTTTCTGCCGCCGGGCGCTGTTGGAGGTGGTCCTACTATGTCTAACCCCCACATTGCGAAAGGCCATGGGCTAGTTAATGGTAGGAGTTCTCTTGCTGGTTGATGTATTTGGTGCGCGAATTTTTGGCATTTCTCACACTTCTTCACATATTTTTCCGAGTCAGCTTGCATATAGGGCCACCAATATCCTTGCGAAATAACCCTGTAAGCGAGTGACCTTCCCCCTTGATGACTCCCACACACCCCTTTCGTGTATTTCGAACAAGAATGCTTCTACTTTGCTGGGATGAACGCACTTGAGGTAAGGCCCAGAGAATGACTTCTTGTATAATGCCAAAGATGGAGATAGCCAAAATCGCTGTGACTTTGCCCTTATTCTGTTGGCTTCTTTTTTCTCTTCTGGTAGGATGCCGTCTTTTAGGAACAGGATGATGGCATCCATCCATGAAGGGCCTAATTCTGCGCAACATACTTCTTCTGCTTCGGGGTCTTCTATACTTGGTCTTGGTAAGAAGTCGATGAGTAATGGATGAGGGATTGATGTATCTGCCATTGAGGCAAGGCCTGCTAGTTCGTCCGCTCGGCTGTTTTCCTCCCTGCCAATTTGTTCTATCCTTACTACATCAAACTTCTTGATCTCTGTTCTTACCAGCTCTTGATACTTGGCCATTCTGTCATCCTTTGCTTCGTATTCGCCAGAGATTTGGTTTACTACCAGTAGAGAGTCACTGTACACCATTAGTTCGGTGGCCTTCATATAGCACGCTGATTTGAGCCCTGCGAGAAGCGCCTCATATTCTGCTTCATTGTTAGATGCTGGGAAGCCAAGGTTGATTGCTTGCTCTACAACCAGGCCGTCTGGAGAGATGAGGACTATGCCAAGTCCTGCCCCATGCCGGTTGGACGCTCCATCCACAAAGAGCTTCCACATCTCTCCAACGAATAACTTCCAGCAAGTGGAAGGATCAGATGACGTCGTGGGGTCAAGAATGGTGTTTTCTTCAAGGTCCATGTTGGCTGTCTGCCCTTCATCCTCCGTTTGAACTGCTGGTGAGCCTTTGTTTGTTTCTTCCTTGTTGTCCTTAGTATGGTCTGCCTTGGTGCTTGCTTGACTACCCTCTACTAGGGGTTGCGCTATTCCGGCGTCAACTTCTGTCCCTAGTTCGGTTGTGCCAGTTAGGTCGACTGGGCAGATATGATGACTTCCAGGAGTAAACTCTGCGACGAAGTCTGCCAAAGATTGGGCTTTTATTGCGGTCTTGGGTTGGAACTTAATGTCAAATTGTCCCAACTCTACTGCCCACTTCAAAATTCGCCCACTAAAGTTCGCCCTTTCAAACAGAGCTTTTAGTGGAAAGGCTGTGAGGACGACTATGGTGTGGGCGTGAAAGTAGTGCGCCAATTTTCTGGATGCCATCATTAATGCTAATGCTAGTTTCTCTAAGGGCAAGTACCTTGTTTCGGCTCCCAGCAATGTCTTGCTGACATAGAAGATGGGCAAGTGTTGTATTCCTTCTGCACGAACCAACACTGCGCTAACTGCGTGCAGAGAGACTGCCAGGTACAAAAAGAGTTCTTCACCAGGTACTGGAGTAACAAGTAGTGGTGGGGAAGACATGTACTCCTTCAAGCTTTCCAGAGCTTGGTCGCATTCTTCATCCCACTCAAACTTGGCTTTTAAAGCTTGGAAGAATGGTCGTAGTCTGTCTGATGACCTGCTTATGAACCGGTTGAGCGCAGCTGCCATACCAGTGAGATGCTGCACTTCTTTGACTGAGTTTGGTCTCTCCAACTCCTGGATTGCTTTAATCTGAGAGGGGTCTGCTTCTATACCTCGGTTGGTCACAAGGAAGCCCAAGAATTTGCCAGATCCAACTCCGAATGCACATTTGGACGCATTGAGGCGCAACTTGTGTTTCTTCAGGATCTCAAACATCTCGCCTAGGTCTTTCAGATGGTCATTCTCATCCTTGCTTTTGAATTGTAGAACTCTATCTTGTATTCTTCACAAAAGCTTCTCCACCATGTCGTCGATGTAAGCCTCCATTGTTCTGCCTAACAATGGTTTAAACATTTGGTGACCATCCGTTGATGTCACCCCTGCGTTCTTTAGGCCAAAGGCATGACCTTGTAGCAATATAATCCCTTGGTGTTGTGAAGGATGTGACCTCCTGGTCTGGTTCATGCATGGCGATCTGGTGGTAGCCTCTGTATGCATCCAAAAGCTAAGTCGGTTATGTCCTGCCGTTAGATCCACCAGTTGATCTATCCTTGGTAGAGGAAAGCTATCTTTGGGCCGCCTTGTTGACCGTTTTGTAGTCGACGCAGACACGCCGCATTTACCGTTCTTTTTTGGCACTACAACTGTGTTGGAGATCCATCTTGGGTAGTGCACTTCTCTTATTGCTCCTGCTCCCAGCAGGTTGCCTACCTCTTCTGCCACTATTTCGGCGTGGTGGAGTGCCGATCTGCGTGTGCGTTGAATGACTGGTCTGGCGGATGGGTGGACATTGAGTTGGTGACTGATGAAGTTTGGATCAATGCCTGGCATGTCGTAAGGCGTCCAGGCAAACACTTCGATGTTAGAGGTCAAGAATTCCAAGACTCTAATCTCTCAGTGCTGGACAAGACGAGCCAAGCAAGAAGAACTTATCCGGGTTCTTTTCATCTATTTTTACCTCCACCAAGTCCTCTACCACTTTCTGATCCAGCCTCTTTACCGACGTCCGCGAATAGTTCATTACTTTCTGGTTCTTCCACCGAATGAACATATCCTTTGGCAGCTGCGGCTGCCATTCACCGTGGCGAAACATTGTTTTGACATGATCTGATCTCCTAGACTTCTTCAATTATACCGGTGTCGTTGGAGAACCGCATTACCTGATGGTATGATGACGCTACGAACGCATGGCATGCAGCCATGTTCTGCCCAAGATGACGTTGTAAGTGGAGGGGACCTTCAAACACCAAGAAACTCTACTTGTTTTGTTACACATACTTGCTCTGACTGGAAGAATTATTTTGGCCGACGGGCCACTCTGGCATGGAGTTGAATCCAATTAGGGGAGACACTGCAGGCGCCAAGTCTTTGTCTTGCAGCTTCAACTGTTTGAATGTTTCGTAGTACATGATCTCACATGAACTACCCTGGTCAATCAGAATCCGCTTGACGTCAAAATCCTTGACTCGGAGAGTGACGACCAGGGCATCATTATGGGGGCAGTAAATTCGTTCCAAGTCCTTATCCGAAAAGGACATGACGTTTGTTGCTTCGGTCTTCCCTTTCTTGGTGGCAGGTTGGGCACCTAGTATTTCTCTAAAGTGCTCAGCCTTTTTGATTGAACCTCTGAGCTCGCATACGCGCTCAGTTCAAAAACTCCATGAAATTAACATTGATAATGCCTTGAGGTGGTGCGTCGAGCGGCATTCCATTGGGGTTGTTATGGTTTTGGGGGGCTGGCTGCGTCCCTCCTTCAATGTATTTGTCCAAGTGTCCTGCTGCTACCAATCTTAAGTGTTGTCTTAACGTGTTGCAATTCTCAGTTCGGTGCCCCTTTTTCTTGTGGAAGGTGCACCGTGATCTGTCGTCGTAATCTTTCTGAGCTTCCCCTAGCTTGGCTGGCCACTTGACGAAAGGCTCATCTTTTATTTCGCTCAGAATCCGATATATTGGTTTTTTGAACACCGTTGTTATGGCAGTGCGGATTCTCAACCATCTTTTGTGGGTCTTCTCCGTTATCTCGTCTGCCACGCCCGTTTTTATTCTGTCGATCTACTATTGGACCTTTGCTGAGGTCTTCTTTTCTGGTATTGTGGCTGCACTAGATTTTGCTTTGGCACGTGTGCCATCCTCTTCTACCCTGATGTGCTGATGCACTCTCTCCATCAGGGCTTCATGGAAGGGGTGGTGTCATGGTGATCGAGTCCCTCAGTCCTGTTTCCGACTGGAAGGCCTCTTTTATACTGCGCAATGGCTAGATTGGTGGGCCAGTCTCCAATCTGGTTGAATGTCTCCCAGTAGCGATGTTGTAAGATCCGAGGGTCTCTTTTCACCCATGTCGATGGAGAGCAACTGGTCTATTCTCCACCGGTGTTTTTGTGTTTGTTCGAACCTTGTTACGAACACTTCTGCCAATTGGGCCCAGGAGGCTATGCTGCCCTCTGGGAGCTTTTCGAACCAAGTCAAGCCTAGGTCGCCAAGGCTTGACGGGAAGAGTATACACATTAAGGCCTCGTTTCGCCTGTACACAGCCATGACTTGGCGAAAGTGGCTCAAATGTGAATTACGGGTCCGTCTTCCTTCATATGTAGTGAATTTCGGCTGAAGGAAGCCTGATGGTAGGGGGGCATTCTCGATTGCTGGAACAAACGGTGAAGTCTGTAGTCTTGCTAAGGCTTTGTCCGTTGGTTCGTAGGCAGGGCGCGGTATTGGCATTCCAACCTCGACGCTTCCATGCGTCCGAGAAGCCAACCGCTGTAAGGCAGAAACTCGGTGTGGATCCCTTGCCCTGGCATCCTCCTTGCATCGTGCTTTTTCTTCGAGCACGGTTCGTAAGTCGGATGACCTGGGCAGCTCTGTCTGTCTAGATCTGGTTTTGGTTGAATGCGAGGCCAATACGTGCTTCCTTCGTGTTGATCTCTCAGATCTCGTCCTCTCAGACCTAGAGTGACGAGTCCTGGAAGACAAGGATTGAGTGTTGCCTGTCCTAAGGCTTCTACTCTCTCCTTGTGAGGGTGTAGTATTCCTACTACGATTTTCTGAGTGGCGAGGGGGCGTCTGGTTTTTGCACCCCTCTCCTGTCGCCACTTCTTTTATCTTCATCTGGCGTTTTAAGGCTCCATGTCCGCCGCCATCCTCTTTATTAATTCATCTTTTCTTTCACGCGTTCTTTCCAGAGTTTGGGGGTCAATCCTCCGTCTTTGTCTTCGGGACTTTGAGAATGGGATTGACGGGGGCTGTGAGTCCGTTTCCCCTAGCCTCCCTCCTGGAGGTATGTCTTTGGGGTTCCAAGTCCGCCATGGGGGGCACAAGAAGGTAATCCCACGCCTTGCGCCTCCTTCAGGAGTTAGTCCGTCGACGGCGGACTGCGGCAGTCCTTCAATGTGTGTCATTGGATGAGAAAAGGAGAAGCTTAGTCAAGAGGTTTCGTTCTTGTCTGTTCTTCCCACAGACGGCGCCAATTGTACGGGGAGGAAATAATTCTCCTCGTATAATCCTGTTGACCAAGTCCACGCTCCTCCGTACGACGTCGCTTTGTCACCTGAAAACAAAACGTGAGCTAGCCGGCGGGTGTGTGCCGGAAACCTCTCCGATGCCTAAGTCAGAAAACTTGACGAATAGACAAAGCTCTAAGTTTTCAGAAATGTAAATTGAATTACCCCCTCCAAAGGTGATGTTTGTGGGCTTTTATAAGTTTCCCGTGGCACAATCCTAGTAGGACTTGTATTTCTCCATGCGAGTCCTCCTAGGATTCATACTCCTAAGGATAATGCTATCCTTTTACACCCTCCCCCACTCTTAAACCAAGTGGGATGGTTTTCACTTTGGCCGAACTACTACTTGACCGAAGTAAAAACTGGCTATGCTGAGCCACAGAGTAGGCCGAGCTATACTTAGTTCGGCTCTCCTCTACTCCTCCTTACTCGGTTTTTCTCCTGTTCAACCCGTGGTATGTTTGGACCGAACTAACGATTCGCGACGCGTATAATTCTAGACCGATATAACTCCAAGACCGGTCTAACTTCAAGCTACTTTCGGACCGAAGTATCTTTTACCATTTGCTGTGCCGAAATAACCTTGTCTCTCTCTGGCCGGAGTAGCCTTGCCTCTCCTGGGCCGGAGTAAACATTCCGGCCTTCCCTAGGCCGGAGTAATATTGCGGCCTTTTCACCAAGTCTTTGGCACTTTGGGGCAACACAAAGCCCATCTCATAGCTCGGCCCAATTTTTACCAAAAATTACCCTCTCAGTAACATAGTCATGGCCATAAATAAATTCAAGTTGTTATTTATGTGAGATTTATATGAATATTCATATAAATAAACTATTAAAGATTTATTTATAAAGGATAAAATACATTTTTCATTCCTTATAATTTGATTTAAATTTTCACTTTGGCTCTATATTTTATTGAATAATTTAGTTCTTAATACTTTAAGGCCAGTTTTAGATGGTCCTTTGATCTAAATTTTTTGTTAATTTTTTGTACATGTACACCTTAGAAGATAGTGTTCTAAAATCATTAATTTTACCCTGTAATTTAACCAAAAAAAAAAAAATCAAAGTGAAACTAAATTTAAAATGTAGGGACCTAATAAAATTTGAATCAAACTATAGAAATTAAAATGTACTTTATAGGCGCACACGATAGATTTACCACAAAGTGGCATAACACACCACAAACATTATAACTTCACCACAAAACTTTCTTAATTGTGAGGCATTTTTTAGGGGTGCACGCTATATGATTTCTCCAACATGGGTAAAGGTTACAGTGTTTTTATTTATTTATTTATTTATTCATATATGATATTACAATGAAACTCAATGAATTACAATTACAGTAATATATATCAAATACAACACAATCAATACAAAGAAACTCCCAAACTGGGCAGACAGCAAGACCCACCTCTAGGTTGGAGATTCAAAATCATTGACCTCCTAGTGAGTTCAACATCACAAACAAAGCTTAACAATATTAGATGTTATATATAATGCAGCAATATCAAACTAGCAAAAGAATTAGAAACTACAAAAATATATGGTGGAACTAAAATGTGAGAAATTAGAGATTAAATTTTGAAGAAGCAGTATGATATTTCGAAGTGAACACTATAATATGTGGAGTACAATTGATGAAATGCATTAAAAATAGATCGAACCAATTATGTATTCCAGAGATTGGATTCACAGCATTACATGTTGGAAATCATTCCCAGTTAAATTAGACAACCCCACACAGAAATAGCTTCTCATAACCATGTAAAAGGCATACATCTAATGCTTTGATTGCTAAAAGACTTGGCCTAAATATAAAAATATATTTATAGATATTGAAACTTTGAATCTCCAATCTTCTGTCATTCGGAAACCAAGAAAAAAAACAATATCCAGCAGTGGTGGTCATTTCAATTCTCAATAATAAACAGCAAAACACGATTTTTTTCTTTCATTTTTGTTTCTTCTCCTTTTATCAGTGATCAACCCCCACAAAAATGAGGTGTGAGGAAGCATTGGAAAACTAAGAACAGATATTGGAGCTCTCTTATGCATATATCATTAAACACTAATATAAATACTGATGTCAATAAAACTGACAACTTAGGCATAAGAATGGACTTACAGTCCAGATTATTCATCTGTGCTGCTACAAGTAAAATTTGGATGGAAACAACCAGGAGACAGACATGAATTCTTGAACCCATTATTGAGCAAAGAACCACGTAGATTCTTCAACTCACTGAATGACAATGAAACACTTCGAAACCACCTAATTCTTTCCTGCAGTTCCAGTTGTTCAGTATAACTCTTCAAGATAAGAAAGTTTCCTTTCTTCATGACTGTCGTCAACATATGCATAGTTGCAATTAGAAACAATATGAAAGCACAATGGATAGATACAAATATTATACAACAAAACATAAACAAATATTGTTCAACATGTCATAGATTAAAAAGAACTAATCATCTATCCTAACGACACACAGATGTAATAATACTTGAATGATTGCTAACGAAAGAGAAGATCATTGTTGCACAGTATGAACTAATTGTAAATATGAGGGGTTTGTAAGAGGAAACCTGCTAGTTTGTAGATTCCTTAAGAAGAAGAAAGATTCAAGGCATTTACAAAAATTAAAGGCCCATGACACAGTTTGATTTTTGAGTTAGATTAGTCATTAGGGACAAGAGTACTAGCATCTTTTCAGGGGAACAAATTTCCGCTTGGGTCATTTTCCCAGTGAAGCTGTCAAACAAGTTGCCAATTGTGCATCATGATATAATCACAAGATGCTAGAGACTTTTTTGACTAGGGGTTGTAAATGTAACATGAGAAAAGGTCATGAAAGTCCTAAACACATTACTTCTACACTTAAATCTCTGTTTTCTTATCTCAATGCACTTCCATCCGCACAATTTTGTATGAGTCCCAAGACACCAAGTTGGTATTGGTGTAACAGGTATATACAGTGTGTATCTTCCTCTTCACCTATGGGTCAAACGTTTCAAATTTTGCTTGCCACGTCATTTGGGAATTTAGGGAGGAGAAATTAGTGGATGAATCATTTTTTAAAAAAATGATGCTCATTTAAAGATTGGAGATGTAGGCCATAAGTCCAATTTCACAACATCTAGGCTAACAGTCTCAAACTCTATTCTTTTGGGGTCGAAAAGACAAAATAACTTAAAAAGACCATATTGCCTCTAAACCTATTTGTCCACATCACATATATGTCTTTGTCATCTTCCTACTTATTCACAAGTCATCTATTAGTCTACCTAATCTATCTATCTGTTCATATCACCACTATCACCAATCACCGCGCATGCATCCTTGGCGCGACGGTGGTCTAGCTGTGATCTAGCGGCAATGGAGTAAAAATAGAAAAGAAACAAAAAAATTCTTTAAAACAATAATTTGTTCTTCTGTTAGATAATTTTTATTGATCATTGTCATTATTTCCATAAAAGATCAATTGTTAAACCTAATGTCATATCTCATAAGAAATAGATTTATCACCAATAAACTTTAAGGATTAAAATTTTGTATTACTGAGAATCTTTTTCCAATAATTAAGTTCTTTGACATCCACATTGACACATTAATTTCATAAATTTCTTGGTTGGTTATACTAAACCCATCAACTATTAGCAAATATCATTTTGACTCCCTCATTTAACGAAAATATCTAAAACGTGAGTTCCAATCATTTCATCAAACTCATATCAAATTAGAGGTAGAATTACTTTTTTCATCAAATCAAGAGAACTTTATCCTTTTATCAAAATTTGTGGGTGACTGTTGGATCGAACATGCCCAAACATCCTCCTGGACAACCTCTCCTTGCAAAATTGCCCATAAATAGGTGTTGGGTCAATTTACACAAACCGGTTGACCGGCTAGACATCGCCCGGTCGTCCTCCAGTCGCTAGTGTTTTTGATGAAAATGAAAATTGTCCGTTGGAACGCTCAATATCAGATGAAACTTTTACTCAATTTAATGGGGAAAAAAAATGTTGAAGATACTCTAAGGCTACGCATCTTGAAAAATCTTCCACCAAAGGGCAAGTTGTGTCTTCATTAAATGAATACCAATAACAGGTAGTATGGTAAAGGAGTCAAATCGAGTTGAGTAAAATTTATTTAAATATTTTTTAAAATTAAAAAAAAATTAAAATATATTTAAA
>NW_021025962.1:344973-432269 GCF_004153795.1 Camellia sinensis
TGCCCCCTACCATCAGGCTTCCTTTCAGCCGAAATTCACTTACATATGAAGGGAAAAGACGGACCCGTTATTCACATTTGAGCCACTTTCGCCAAGTCATGGCTGTTGTACAGGCGGAAACGAGGGCCTTAATGTGTATACTCTTTCCGTCAAGCTTGGCACCTAGGCTTGGACTTGCGTTCGAAAACTCCCAGAGAGGCACATAGCCGTCCTGGGCCCAATGCAGAAGTGTTCGTACAAGGTTTCGAACAAACACAAAAACACCGGTGGGAATAGACCAGTTGTTGCTCTCCATCGACATGGTGGAAAAAGAGACCCTCGGATCTTACAACAGTCGCTACTGGGAGACATTTCCCAGATTGGAGATGCCCCACCAATCTACCATTGCGCAAATAAAGAGGCCTTCCAGTCGGAAAAGACTGAGGACTCGATCACCATGACACCACCCCTTACATAGGGAAGCCCTGATGGAGAGAGTGCATCAGCACATCAGGGTTAGAAGAGGATGGCACACGTGCCAAAGCAAAATCTAGTGCAGCCACAATACCAGAAAAAGAAACCCTCAGCAAGTCAAGTTACAGGTAGACGACAGATTAAAAACGGGCCGTGGCAGACGAGATAACGGAGAAGAACCCAGGACAATAAGATGGTTGAGAATTCCGCACTGCCCATTAACAACGGTGCTTCAAAAAACCAATATATCGGATTCTGAGCGAAATAAAAGATGAGCCTTCGTCAAGTGGCAGCCAAGCTTAGGGAAGCTACAGAAAGATTACGACGACAGATCACGGTCACCTTCCACAAAGAAAGGGGCACCGAACTTGAGAATTTGCACATCGTTAAGAACAACACTTAGAAAGAATTGGTACACGCAGGGACACTGGACAAATACATTGAAAGGAGGGACGCTAGCCAGCCCCCCAAAACCCATAACAACCCCAATGGAATGCCGCTCGACGCACACCTCAAGGCATTATCAATGTAATTCATGGAGTTTTTGAACCTGAGCGGCCCGTAAATGCGAGGCTTTCCAGGGGAGGGTTCAATCAAAAGGCTGGCACTTTAGAGGAAATACTAGGTGCCCAACCTGGCACAAGGAAAGGGAAACCGAAAGCAACAAACGTCATGTCCTTTTCGGATATTCTCGATTGCTGGAACAAACGGTGAAGTCTGTAGTCTTGCTAAGGCTTTGTCCGTTGGTTCGTAGGCAGGGCGCGGTATTGGCATTCCAACCTCGACGCTTCCATGCGTCCGAGAAGCCAACCGCTGTAAGGCAGAAACTCGGTGTGGATCCCTTGCCCTGGCATCCTCCTTGCATCGTGCTTTTTCTTCGAGCACGGTTCGTAAGTCGGATGACCGGGGTAAGTCCGTCTGTCTAGATCTGGTTTGGTGCGAGTGCGAGGGCCAATACGTGCTTCCTTCAGTGTATGATCTCTCAGATCTCGTCCTCTCAGACCTAGAGTGACGAGTCCTGGAAGACAAGGATTGAGTGTTGCCTGTCCTAAGGCTTCTACTCTCTCCTTGTGAGGGTGTAGTATTCCTACTACGATTTTCTGAGTGGCGAGGGGGCGTCTGGTTTTTGCACCCCTCTCCTGTCGCCACTTCTTTTATCTTCATCTGGCGTTTTAAGGCCTCCATGTCCGCCGCCATCCTCTTTATTAATTCATCTTGTTCTTTCACGCGTTCTTCCAGAGTTTGGGGGTCAATCCTCCGTCTTTGTCTATCGGGACTTTGAGAATGGGATTGACGGGGGCTGTGAGTCCGTCTTCCCCTAGCCTCCCTCCTGGAGGTATGTCTTTGGGGTTCCAAGTCCGCCATGGGGGGCACAGAAGGTAATCCCTCACGCCTTGCGCCTCCTTCAGGAGTTAGTCCGTCGACGGCGGACTGCGGCAAGTCTTCAATGTGTGTCATTGGATGAGAAAAGGAGAAGCTTAGTCAAGAGGTTTCGTTCTTGTCTGTTCTTCCCACAGACGGCGCCAATTGTACGGGGAGGAAATAATTCTCCTCGTATAATCCTGTTGACCAAGTCCACGCTCCTCCGTACGACGTCGCTTTGTCACCTGAAAATACAAACGTGAGCTAGCCGGCGGGTGTGTGCCGGAAACCTCTCCGATGCCTAAGTCAGTAACTTGACAGATAGACAAAAGCTCTATGTTCTTAGAAAATTTGTGTTCAATTACCTCCTCCAAGGTGATGTTTGTGAGCTTTTATAAGTTTCCCGTGGCACAATCCTAGTAGGACTTGTATTTCTCCATGCAGAGTCCTCCTAGGATTCATACTCCTAAGGATAATGCTTATCCTTTTACACCCTCCCCCACTGCTTAAACCAAGTGGGATGGTTTTCACTTTGGCCGAACTACTACTTGACCGAAGTAAAAACTGGCTATGCTGAGCCACAGAGTAGGCCGAGCTATACTTAGTTCGGCTCTCCCTCTACTCCTCCTTACCTCGGTTTTCTCCTGTTCAACCCGTGGTATGTTTGGACCGAACTAACGATTCGCGATCGGTATAATTCTAAGACCGATATAACTCCAAGACCGGTCTAACTTCAAGCTACTTTCGGACCGAAGTATCTTTTACCATTTGTTGTGCCGAAATAACCTTGTCTCTCTCTGGCCGGAGTAGCCTTGCCTCTCCTGGGCCGGAGTAACATTCCGGCCTTCCCTAGGCCGGAGTAATATTGCGGCCTTTTCACCAAGTCTTTGGCACTTTGGGCCACAAAGCCCATCTCATAGCTCGGCCCAATTTTTACCAAAAATTACCCTCTCAGTAACATAGTCATGCCATAAATAAATTCAAGTTGTTTATTTATGTGAGATTTATATGAAATTCATATAAATAAACTATTAAAGATTTATTTATAACAGGATAAAATACATTTTTCATTCTTATAATTTGATTTAAATTTCACTTTGGCTCTATTATTTTAATTTGAATAATTTAGTTCTTATACTTTAAGGCCAGTTTTAGATGGTCCTTTGATCTAAATTTTTGTTAATTTTTTGTACATGTACACCTTAGAAGATAGTGTTCTAAAATCATTAATTTTACCCTGTAATTTAAACCCAAAAAAAAAAAATCAAAGTGAAACTAAATTTAAAATGTAGGGACTAAAATAAAATTTGAATCAAACTATAGAAATTAAAAATGTACTTTATAGGCGCACACGATAGATTTACCACAAAGTGGCATAACACACCACAAACATTTATAACTTTCACCACAAAACTTTCTTATTGTGAGGCATTTTTTAGGGGTGCACGCTATAGATTTCTCCAACATGGGTAAAGGTTACAGGTGTTTTTATTTATTTATTTATTTATTCATATATGATATTACAATGAAACTCAATGAATTACAATTACAGTAATATATATCAAATACAACACAATCAATACAAAGAAACTCCCAAACTGGGACAGACAGCAAGACCCACCTCTAGGTGTGGAGATTCAAATCATTGACCTCCTAGTGAGTTCAACATCACAACCAAAGCTAACAATATTAGATGTATATATATAATGCAGCAATATCAAACTAGCAAAGATATTAGAAACTACAAAAATATATGGTGGAATCTAAAATGTGAGAAATTAGAGATTAAATGTTTGAAGAAGCAGTATGATATTTCGAAGTGACACTAATAATATGTGGAGTACAATTGATGAAATGCATTAAAAATAGATCGAACCAATTATGTATTCCAGAGATTGGATTCACAGCATTACATTGTGGAAATCATTCCCAGTTAAATTAGACAACCCCACACAGAAATAGCTTCTCATAACCATGTAAAGGACATACATCTAATGCTTTGATTGCTAAAAGACTTGGGCCTAAATATAAAAAATATATTTATAGATATTGAAACTTTGAATCTCCAATCTTCTGTCATTCGGAAACCAAGAAAAAACAATATCCAGCAGTGGTGGTCATTTCAATTCTCAATATAAGAAACAGCAAAACACAGATTTTTTTCTTTCATTTTTGTTTCTTCTCCTTTTATCAGTGATCAACCCCCACAATAAATGAGGTGTGAGGAAGCATTGGAAAAACTAAGAACAGATATTGGAGCTCTCTTATGCATATATCATTAAACACTAATATAAATACTGATGTCAATAAAACTGACAACTTAGGCATAAGAATGGAACTTACAGTCCAGATTATTCATCTGTGCTGCTACAAGTAAAATTTGGATGGAAACAACCAGGAGACAGACATGAATTCTTGAACCCATTATTGAAGCAAGAACCACGTAGATTCTTCAACTCACTGAATGACAATGAAACACTTCGAAACCACCTAATTCTTTCCTGCAGTTCCAGTTGTTCAGTATAACTCTTCAAGATAAGAAAGTTTCTTCATGACTGTAGTCAACATATGCATAGTTGCAATTAGAACAATATGAAAGCACATGGACATAAAAATTATTTGTTCAAGTAATTACAATACAACAACTGCACACCATGATCTAATGTCCTTCACAACAGAACAGAAAGAAAAAGAAATCCATTGTTGCACCAGAGTCAACATGAACTAATTGTAAATATGAGGGGTTTGTAAGAGGAAACCTGCTAGTCTTGTAGATTCCTTAAGAAGAAGAAAGATTCAAGGCATTTACAAAATTAAAGGCCCATGGACAAGTTTGATTTTTGAGTTAGATTAGTCATTAGGGACAAGAGTACTAGCATCTTTTCAGGGGAACAAATTTCCGCTTGGGTCATTTTCCAGTGAAGCTGTCAAACAAGTTGCCAATTGTGCATCATGATAATCACAAGATGCTAGAGACTTTTTTGACTAGGGGGTTGTAAATGTAACATGAGAAGAAGGTAAATGAAAGCCTAAACACATTACTTCTACACTTAAATCTCTGTTTTCTTATCTCAATGCACTTCCATCCGCACAATTTTGTATGAGTCCCAAGACACCAAGTTGGTATTTTGTGTAACAGGTATATACAGTGTGTATCTTCTCTTCCACCTATGGGTCAACGTTTCAAATTTTGCTTGCCACGTCATTTGGGAATTTAGGGAGGAGAAATTAGTGGATGAATCATTTTTTAAAAAAATGAATGCTCATTTAAAGATTGGAGATGTAGGCCATAAGTCCAATTTCAAAACATCTAGGCTAACAGTCTCAAACTCTATTCTTTTGGGGTCGAAAAGACAAAATAACTTAAAAGACCATATTGCCTCTACCTATTTGTCCACATCACATATATGTCCATTTGTCATCTTCCTACTTATTCACAAGTCATCTATTAGTCTACCTAATCTATCTATCTGTTCATATCACCACTATCACCAATCACCGCTGCCATTGCCATCACTGGCGCCGACGGTGGTCTAGCTGTGATCTAGCGGCAATGGAGTAAAAATAGAAAAGAAACAAAAAAATCTTTAAAACAATAATTTGTTCTTCTTGTTAGATAATTTTATTGATCATGTCATTATTTCCATAAAAGATCAATTGTTAAACCTAATGTCATATCTCATAGAAAATAGATTTATCACCAATAAAACTTTAAGGATTAAAATTTTCTGTATTACTGAGAATCTTTTTCCAATAATTAAGTTCTTTGACATCCACATTGACACATTAATTTCCATAAATTTCTTGGTTGGTTATACTAAACCCCATCAACTATTAGCAAATATCATTTTGACTCCCTCATTTACGAAAAATATCTAAAACGTGAGTTCCAATCATTTCATCAAACTCATATCAAATAGAGGTAGAATTACTTTTTTCATCAAATCAAGAGAACTTTATCCTTTTATCAAAATTTGTGGGTGACTGTTGGATCGAACATGCTCCCAAACATCCTCCTGGACAACCTCTTCCTTGCAAAATTGCCCATAAAGGTGTTGGTCAATTTACACAAACCGGTTGACCGGCTAGACATCCGCCTGGTCGTCCTCCCAGTCGACTAGTGTTTTGATGAAAAATGAAAATTGTCCGTTGGAACGCTCAATATCAGATGAAACTTTTACTCAAATTTAATGGGGAAAAAAAAATGTTGAAGATACTCTAAGGCTACGCATCTTGAAAAATCTTCCACCTAAAGGGCAAGTTGGTGTCTTCATTTAAATGAAAATACCAATAACAGGTAGTATGGTAAAGGAGTCAAATCGAGTTGAGTAAAATTATTTAAATATATTTTAAAATTAAAAAAAAAATTAAAATATATTTAAATTTAATTTATTTATTTTTTGAAATAAATTCATATGAGCTTTAATCTTATCACTAACAGAGAGCAACTTGTTTTTTTTTAAATATATATAATCGAATCGAATCGAGCCGAGTAATATCACGTTTAAGTTTGAACCAAAAACTTAATAAATTTCGAAATATGTTTAAACTTTACTTATATAATGAACCAATCTCCAACAATTTTTTAATGAGCTGAGTCCCAATAGCTTTTTTTTTTTTTTTTACAACCTACAGCTAATTAAGATAACCTAATTTTTTGGTCGTTTATCTCAAAAAAAAAAAAATATTATTGTTACGTGCCTAAATCATCTAAAGTCATAATAAAATAAATCTCATTTTGATGTTAGATCCTCATTCTCAAAAAATTTTGCCCCCTTAGCAAACAAACATATAATTTTGCACGAAAATTTTACAAAAAAATTTATTTGTAGATTATTATTGCTGTTATCCATGGCCCCCAAATTTTGAAAAATTTCATCATTCCATGCACTTTTAAGACTTTACAAGATAAAATTAGTATTTTGATCCCTAAAATTTAGGACGAATTACACTAACGGTCTCTGTAGTTTGAGATTTGTGTCACTTTGGTTCCTGATCTTTTAATTATAATACAATTGACTCTAAATTTTGAATCTTGTGCTAAATAAAGATAATTGAAGACACAAACTCTTTTGCAAACAAAAAATGCTCCATTTCAATGGCAAAATCGTCAATTTGATAAAAATATAAACTAGTTTGACAAAAATAAATGTTAAAAAGTTATTTTTGAATTTTTAAAAATTATTTTTACCCACCAAAGATAAAATTATATAAAAATGATAAATCTCTTACATTTACATTTTTATTTTTATTTTTTTTTACCAAATTAATTTTTAGTATGTATTTAGACGATGATCATGTAATGGGTGGTTGTTTTGTTGATATTTTTGGATGGTTATCATGTAATAGGTGGTTGTTTTCTTGATGTTTTTGGATGGTTATCATGTAATAGATGGTTGTTTTGTTGTTATTTTTGGATGGTTATCATATAATGAATAGTTATTAGACTTTTAATATGTAATCGATATGTTTAATATATAAAATGTTTTTAGTTTTGAATTTTTTGATTTAATAGATTACTTTAATAATGACATCAAAGTTGTCACTATATTCGACTTTTGAAAAAATCAAAACTAATTTAACGAAAATTAATTGTAAAAATTATTTCTACCCTCCCACCAGATAAAATTATATAAATATGGTGTGTTTTTAATTTTTTTTCACCAATTTAATTTTTAGTTTCTTAGAAAAAGAAAATTTGAAAATAGAATTTTATAAACAAGGAAGTGTCATTATTATTCATTAAAAAAATGCCATTACATTTTAAACAACATACAAGTTAACCAATACAAAATAAGTTATATGGCGACTTTACTCTTAAAATGGACCGTTGGCAAAAGAAATATCTTTGATTGTTCTTGTTTTAAATAAGATTCAAAATTCAGGGTCAAATATATCACAATTGAAAAATCAAGGACCAAAGTAATACAAGTCCCAAATTACAGGGACTGTTAATGTAATTTGGCCTAAAAATCATATAATTTTTTTTGGGTTATTTACATGAAGACCTTCTAAACTATTAAAAAGTATCACTTTTGCCCCCCTAAACTATAAAAGGGTAGATATAGACCCCTAAACTATTGAGAAGTATCCACTTCACCCTCTAAATTATAAAAGCGTACAAATGTCCATAAATTATAAAACATACAAATTGGACTGTTAAAGAAAGGGGTCAAAATGAAACACGTCAATAGTATAAGTGGTTTATTTCCATGTTTTTATAGTTTAGGGGGTCTATTTATATGTTTTTATAATTTAAGGGATTAAAATAATACTTCTTAATAGTTTACAGAGTCACTAGGTAAAGAACTCAATTTTATAGTAAGCAAGATAATTTAACTTGCCAATTTGTTAATTTTTGGGTCCCCCACCAGCTGTCAAATATAGGCATGGGTTGCCCTGATTAGAATGCATCAGTGTTTAATTTCCAACCAAGTAATGCTTGAGATTTTAAAAATTTTACTAAATATTTTATATGGGTGTAGAACCTACACCATGTGGGTCCCACATAAATCCTATATCCATATGAGACATTTAATAAAAAATTTAATAAAATTTTTAACGTCTCTAACATTTTTTTCCCCAACCAACCCAACTGTGGGGAGGCCTGAAAAAGGTCCACCCCACTTCAATATGCTTGAGGTTTTTTTGGTAATTTACTATATATATATTTTTAATAAAACTAGGGGATAAGATCACTTGATGGGTGTGCTATTAAATTTACAAAATATAAATTTTAATTTTAAATTAAAAATATATGTAGTGTTTGTTGATCAAGTGGTAAGGGTGTTGTTTTCCAAACCCAAGATAACTAACGGGTTATCTTGTGCACTTCAGTTTAAATTTTTTTTCTTCCCTTTTTTGATATAAAAAAATCCACTGGACAAAAAGAGAGTAGGCTTCAGGTGTCTAAAATGAGTTGTTCACATATATAATAACTAGTGAGTGGCACACGCGGTGTGTGTGCAATTCAGATAACTAATAATAAAAATAAATAATAAAGAATTTAATATCATAATATGTGTGTGTTACTTAAGTGATAAATATGTTCTTAATAAAACCCAAGGTCTTGGGTTCAGGGCTCAAGTTATGCTGTGTATAATCTTTTTTTTTTATTATTTTAGCATATATAAAATTGCCACACGGCATGAAGAGAAAAAGGTTTCACTAAACCAATTTAGACATTCACTTAATAATAGTATAGATAATAATAATAATAACTAGTGCATATGCGATGCGTAATCAATTAAAATAAATAAAAATAAAACTAAACTTTTACTATATATATGGGATATGTCATGCAAGTGGTAAGAGTCTTATTTATTAATTCAAAGGTTTAAGGTTTGAGTCTTACGCTTGTTAACTATCTAATTTTTATTTTATTTTATTTTATATTTCAAATAGGAAAATGAGGACATGTGGTATAAGGAGAAGTCACCAAAGTTTGGAGAATTGTTCACTTTTAATAATAGTATAGATAGATAGATAGATAGATAGATAGATAGATAAAAAATTTAATATATTTGAAAATAATTTTTTTGATTTTTTTATAGAAAAACGTCAAAAAGAAGTATGAATGGGAATTAATTTTAACAAAAATGCTTCGTAGCTCAAATTTGTGTGACATGAATGGCTCGAATGTATCAAAACAATGTCATTTTACCCCCAAAATGACGTCGTTTTGAGACATTCGAGCCATTCGGGCCATGAAAATTCGGGCTACTAATCATTGTTGTTTAATTTTAAATATGTCCAATCTATAAGAATATTGAAAAAAATCATTTTTTTTTTTGATAAATAAAACAAGCTTTGATGTAATGTACAAAAGAATGGGAACACCAAATAGAACTCTAACCTTTGTCATTGTTGTTTATTTTATTTTAAAGTTAAATTTAACAATATTATTACATTAACCATATTTTTTAATCACATTTTATTCGCCATGATAAGAACTCACAAATATTCGACCAAAGAGTTTATCTCATAGAGTGGTGTCTTTTATAAGACTCAAGTTTGTTATACTACTCTATATCTATCTATCTATATATTATATAAGGAAAATGATCTTTTTAGTAAGGAATCTTGTGAGAGTTTCAATATTTCATACTAATTTTCTTGATTTTCTTAATTTTAAATAATTAAGAAAATCTCTATTAGCTAGCTTTTATTTGATAATCTCACATCGAGAAAATAATGAAAAAAAAATGAGTTGTTTTACTCATATAAAAAGAATCTTATACTTCCATCCCATTTAATGAGGAGCATTATGAGAGTTTCAATATCTCATACTAATTTTCTTGATTTTCTTAATTTTAAACAATTAAGAAAATCTCCATTGGCTAGCTTTTATTTGATAATCCCACATCAGGAAAAAAGGAAGAAAAAAGAGTTATTTTACTCATATAAAGTGAATCTTATACTTCCATCCCATTTAATATTATAGTGTTGTGTATGTTTCATTCAATATAGTTTAAATTTTAAAAGTTTTAATTAATTAATTATGACCTAGCCGATTAGGCTAAATCATTTTTTATTTGATTGATTTGTTGGTTTAACTGCGATTTTAGCGGTTTTATCAAAATATATTGATTAGATTTATTTGATTTGAAATAAACTAAAGATTGATCTAATTAAAGATTGAAAGACTGAGATTGCTTGATGAGAAATAAACTTTTCGTTCAAATAATTGTTAACTTTTATTTTATAATCTCACATCAAAAAAAAAAAAAAAAAAAAGTAAAATTGTTTCACTTATATAAGGCGAATCTTAATAGTGTAGTATTGTGTATACTTCAATTCAAAACAGTTTAAATTTTAAAATTAAAATAACATTTTAAATTTTTAATTAATTAATTTTTGTATAAGTTGGTTGGTCATTTGACCTAACCGATTAGGTAGAACCATTTTGGGTTTGACCGATTCGCTGTTTAATTGCGATTTCTCATATTGATTTTATTAATTTTAAAAAATTTTAAAAAAATTCATTGACTAACTTCTGTTTAACCATATAAAAATAAAACTCTAATTAGTTTATGATTTATTTTATAATTCCACATCGAGAGAAGAAAAAAAAGCAAAGTTTGTTCCACTATCTATCTATATATTATACAAGAAAATTGGGGTTTTAGGAAGAAGCCTTCTAGGAGCTCCAAACTCTTATTCTAAAATTATTGTATTTTCTTAATTTTAAACAATTAAGAAAATTTCCGTTGGCTAGCTTTCATTTACCTTTTATTTTATAATTCCACGAAAAAAAAAGTAAATTATTTCACTTACATAAAGTGAATCTTATGCTCCCATTTATATAAATAAAAGGAGATTTTTAATAAGAAGCCCTATGATCAATATATCATGCTCATATTTTTTTGATTTTCTTAATTTTAAACAATTAAGAAAATCCTCATTGGCTAGGTTCCATTTAACTTTTATTTTACAATCCCACATAGTTTTGATTTTAAAAATAATTTTGTATGAGATTTTGAAACTCTCATAATACTTAACTTTAAAGTAATTACAATCCCATATCAAAAAATGAAACAAAAAAAGTGAGTTGTTTCACTTATATAAAGTGTTACAATCCACATTGAAAAAAAAAAAAAAAATTAAAAAAAAAAAAAAAAAAAAGTGAGTTGTTTCACTTATATAAAAAGAATCTTATAAATGGAGTTTTAAGAGGCAAGCATTCTAGAAGCTCCAAACCCTCATTCTAAAATTATTAAATTTTCTTAATTTTAAACAATTAAGAAAAATTTTATTAGCTAACTTCCATTTACTTTTTATTTTATAATCCCAAATTGGGGGGAGGGGGGAAGAAGGAAAAAGTAATTGTTTCATTTATATAAAGTGAATCTTATGCTCCAATTTATATAAATTATTGAAATTTCTTAATTTTAAACAATCAAGAAAATCCCCATGGTTAGTTTCTATTTAACTTTTATTTTACAATCCCATATCGGGAAAAAAAAAAAGAAAAAGTGAATTGTTTCACTTATATAAAGTGAATCTTATGCTCTCATTTATATAAGAAAAAAAAGATTTTTAGTTGGAATCCCTATAATCAATTTCATTTTTTTTTTGATTTTCTTAAATTTAAACAATTAAGAAAATCTCCCTTGGTTAGCTTCAATTTATCTTTTATTTTATAATCCCACATAGACGTTTTGATTTTAAAAATAATTTTGTACATGATTTTGAAACTCTCATAATATTTAACTTTAAAATAATTACAATATCACATCGAGAAAAGAAATAAAAAGTGAGTTGTTTCACTTATATAAAGTGAATCTTATACTCTCATTTAATATTATAATATTGTACATGTTTCAGTTCAAGATGGTTTAAATGTTAAAATAAAATTTAAAGGTTTTAATTAATTAATTTTGTTGTAAATTGATTGGTCTTTTGACTTAGTCGATAAGGCTGAATCGTTTTCGGTTTGACTGATTCACTGGTTTGACCACGGATTTAATTGTTTTATCAAAATATATTGCTTAGATTTGTTTAATTTCAAATAAACTAAGACTGGCCTTTTAAAAATTGAACGACTGAGATTGCTTGATTAGAAATGAACTTTCCGTCTAAACAACTGTTAACTTTTATTTTACAATCCCACATTAGTAAAAGGAGGAAAAAATGAGTTGTTTCATTATATAAACCTTTTACTTCTATATAATATTGTAGTGTTGTGTATGTTTCAGTTCAAAACAGTTTAAATTTTAAAATTAAAATAAAATTTAAAAGTTTTAATTAATTAATTTTTGTATAAGTTGGTTAGTCTTTTGACTTAGTTGATAGGATAAATCGTTTTCGGTTTAATTGATTCACTAGTTTAACTGTAATTTTAGTAGTTTTATCAAAATATATTGGTTAAATTTGTTTGATTCGAAATAAATTAAAGATTGACCTAATTAAATATTAAACTGCTAAAATTGCTTGATTCAAAATAAATTTCCCGCCAAAACAATTGTTAACTTTTAAATAATTAAGAAAATCTCCATTGACTAACTTTCATTTTAAATTTCCACATCAAGAAAAGAAGAAAAAAAATGAATTGATTCACTTATATAAAGTGAATCTTATGCTCCCATTAATATAAGCAAAATGATATTTTAGTGAGAAGTCTTATGATTAATATCTTATACTAATTTTTTTGATTTTCTTAATTTTAAACAATTAAAAAAATCCTGATTGACCAGCTTCTATTTAACTTTTATTTTACAAATATAAAAAATTAAATATAATTATTATATTTTTATTAAATAATATATTATTTTATTCCATGTATAGCACGAGTGATATACTAATTGGATATTAATGAGATTCATACAAAATCCATCAAAAGTTTTGTTTCACTTTAATAGATAATTGAGTTGATAGATACCAAAAAAAATATATAAAAAATCAATTAATTTATGATTTCACTTTTATTTATATGTTAAAATTGAATGAATGTGACATTTCTTCTGTTTACGTTAAAACTAAATAAATATACATATATATATATATATATACTGTATTAATTTAGTATTAAATATTGGCTTATTTCTCATTTTTAAATTAAAATATGACAAGATATGTGAACAAAGAGTAGTTCCGTCCCGGTCCTTACTCCTAAACTACCTTTCAAAGACATGATAGATGACTTTGTGCCCCTTTGGAATTTTATGCATTTATTTTCTTCAATATCATTTTCAATTATTTTGTTGCATTCATAAAGTTTTCAACGAATACGGCTTGAATTATATCCATTTGACTCCGAACCGGTGTTTACGGCACCGGTTCACCATCCGCCGTATTAGTAGGAACTAATTAATAGCATCCAACTAATAATAAAAATGAGACTTAGGGTTGGTTTGGGATGTTTAAAAAAAGTGCATTTTTTTACTTATTGGCTTATATGGGATGGGTTTGATGTGATGTGTTAAAGAGGTGATGTGATTTAAATAAGATGATATGACTTAAATAGGATAGTGACTTTTTGACTTTTTATATTATTTAGTAGATGCCAAACTTGGCCTTAATTTTCTATGATAAATATTTGTTAATTTAGTAAATATAAGAATATTTCAATGAAAAAAAGTTAAGTGTGCTACGACTTACATGTGTGTTAGTCGAGAGTGAGATTCACTTGTGTTAAATATAAGACATAATTGGAATAACACATATTTTTAAAAAGCATGTACCATACTATCATATATCTTAATTATAATTTTTATGGCCTTTGATTATGGCTCGTTTGGGATGCAAATTTGAGACATTTTTTTTAAACACATTTTGTGACTAATTAGTTAATATAGATAAAATATGCTATTTTAGCTAATAAGATAAAATAACATATCCAAACTATAATCAATTTATTTTTTCTCTAACAACCATTAAATCAATTACAAAAAAAAGTCAGTTATCATCCCAAACACAAATTTTTTAGCCAGAATAAAATAATCAAATAGCCAAAAAAGTTAGATTAAAAAAGTTCATGCCAAACATTTTTATTTCCTATCATTACTCAAATTTATGATCTAAACACAACCATAATGATCCTCTTCCACCATTTCTGATTGAGCACATACGAAGGGATATGAGCTTAATCAATATTGTAATAATTATTTTTTAATTAAGTTATTTAAACGGTAGAAAAAATATTTTAAATATGTCTCAATCAGACCTTTCCTCATGTGGAAACCATCTTAATACCTTCCAATCGCCCCCCTCCCCCCCAACAATGAAACCCTGGTTCTGCCAGCATAGGAGTAGTTTATTCTCTTTAGGAGTAGTTTTAATTTAATGGTTCTGTAATCGTTTTTTGGTTCTTGTAATTTGTAAAAAAAAAATTCCTGGTTCTTTTGTATTTTTGTTTTTGTTATTGTTCAAATCTTTGTAACAAGTAATAATTTTAGCAATACAATATCAGTTTTTAGTTTGTTTCTCTCTGTTGATAACCTCCAAAAAGGTTCTTGAATCTATCAAAACATAGGACACGAACCACAATTGCATGATCTGTTTGTTATTGTGAAATTTTGGTTTTCTTGTTAAATCCATTTTGTCAATTTGATCGAAACCAGATTTTTGCTAACAAAGGGGCATAATGAATGGTGATTGATGAGGAAGTATAAGCACGTGATACTCCGGGACTATTGTATAATTTTCCTATGGGGGTTTTACGAAATCAAAAATAAATAAATTAATTAAAATAAGTGTGTTTATATATTTATTTGGACAAAATTATCATTTGGCAAGTGATGAAAATAGCCAAAATATTAAAAAGTCACTACAAGTTGTCACATCAATCTTCTTACTTTTTAGCACATCTTAAAAAAATAAAAAGTTAATTAAAATAGTCAATTCTCAAACCAATCCTTAGTGAAAAGCTCCTAATGTAAAAGGCATAAATTCATAAATTCTTTTCAAATAAGTTTGGATGTATGGCAAATTACACTTTTTATCCTTGAATTTTCATTCAAATTTTTACCTTTTATTCTTTCTCTTCTAATTGCAACAATTAAGTTTTCAAATTTCAACATGTATTTTAATGTGGGCCTTCTTTTATTCCATCATTTAAAATTGGAGTGAAAATTAAAACAAGAGGACTCAAATAAAATTTTAATAAAAGTTAAAAGATGAATGATGGAATTTTTCATACTTCTTTTTTTCTTCCATTTTAATGTTCCTAAGATGTGCTCATGTGGCTCTTGCATGATCACTTTATGTTCAATTTTTAACAATAGGTGACAGAATTTAAAGTTCGAGGAATTAATTATACTGAAAGACTAAAGTAAATTTTGTGTAAAAAATTGAGGATAAAAACTATAAGCTATGGTTTCTCTCTAGACTATTGGATTGGAGAGGTATTGATGGGTTTTGCGGGCTCACTTTTGGGCCCCGTTTCTATGATCCGAACCGTTCACATTTTAGGATTCGTTGAACACATCATCCCTATAAAAAATCAATTTGATCGGAAAATGACAGTCATGTGTTGAGATCTGTTTTGTATGGAAAAACGAATGGTGAAGAAATAAACAGTTCATACAAAATTGATCTGAACACGAGATTTTGACTATAAGATCGAATTGATTTTTTGCAGGGATAATATACTCGATGAACCTTAAAATGTGAACGGTTCAGATTATTGAAATGTGACCTAAAAGTGGACCCACTAAATCGGACTGAACGGTCCAATCCTATTACGGACCAAAGACAATCGAATCCCAAAAGTATAATCAATCCTTCAATGTATCACACCACTTATTTTAGTTTTCTTACAACCTGAATGACAAGCGAACTGAGGGAGCATCTAAATGCATCCCAAAATAATTGTTTGATACCTTATTTTTTAACACCATTTTAAATGATGAAAAGTGACAAAACCCTAGTTATAACCAATTCTTTGGGAGTGCTGCTATTAGCACCCCATAAATTATTTTTCAAAAAAAAAATATCAGTTTACTAATTCACAAATAAAAGCCACCTGATCAAATGAAGCTGCAGCGACAGGTTCCTCTGAGGTGGCTAAAATATGTTTCTACAGAGGAATCTAATTCTTCCCCAATTATAGCGATCTCGATTTCGATCATTCTTTCACGTTTTGCCACTTCGATTGGGCCAGTTGGGGGTCGAGTTGCCCGATCAGCTCACGGGGGTCGAGGGGGCAGCGCCCCTCCAAGCAAAAAGGAAAAATGCATTCGAAGTTGCTTGTCCGCTCGAGCATCCATTTCCCCGCTCGAGCGGAGAATGTTTGGTTCTTGCACTTTGACCTGTCTACAAAAATACTGGAATTCGATGCTCGAACGGATCTTTCCACGCTCGAGCGGACCACGCTTTATCAGATCGTGAAAGTGACATTTCAGATCATTTTTTTACTTTCTCTCTCTCTCTAAAAGTCTCCCAATTTCCAGATCTAGAGCTTCTCTCCCTAGAAACTCACATTCTCTCTAAGATTTCATCTAAATTCATTGTGTTCTTGACCGTAGTGTCTTTGAGAATAAGATAGAGGGCTTCAAGAGCTTCGTATTGATCTAAGTATAAGTGGGTTTCGTCATTTTTGGAGTTCAACCTTGCTTTGCTTATCTTCTCTTCTTCAGGTAGGGATTTTCTACACTCTGATATGGCTTTTAGCTTAGTTATTTGCTATTGTGTATAGATGATGAGATTTGGTAGTGGTTTGGACAAATCTAAGATTTGGGTGTGAAAGGAAAAGAGAGGTTTTTGATGAATATGAGGTAAATGAGTATGGAGTTTGAATATAAGATCTTGGTGTACCAAAATAGTTGATTTTGGGTGTTTGGGTCAATATTAGAAAAAGAGGGATTTTTGCCCTAATTTGATAAATGATTATTTTATATAAATAATTGAAATTAACATTGAATGTGTTAGATTGGATGGTTATTTATATAGGTGGTGAAATTGGTTATGTATTATCTCACACCTTTGGAAGTTTTAAATAATTATTTATCTTGAGATTTCATATACGTCTAGAGATAAATGTATTGGGCTATCGGTGGAGGATAGTCATGATTGTTGTAGAAATTGTATGAGGATTAAGCGATTTAATGCTAATCTATTGATTGGTTGTCATTGAATATGACCGTGCTATAAATACATTGTATATGTATGTTTATTGGGAGGAGATAGGGGATGTACTCCATATGTGGTTATGTTTATAAGTACATTGTATATGTATGTTTATTGGGAGGAGATAGCGGATGTATTCCATATATGATCATGTCTATAAATACATTGCATATGTATATTTGTTTGGGAGGAGAAAGGGATGGACTCCATTTTAAAGCAAGTTGGCCAGAGTGTCCTAGGTGAAAGACCCGAAATTATATATATAAATGGGTGCCGGTTCCTTCGGACGAAATATCCGTAAAATTGTAGGATTGAAGTGTTTATGTGTGTTTTGCATAGTTGAAAAACCATTGAGTTGTAGTCTCATTTTGGTTGTTGAAAGATAAAGAATGTAACTCATGAATTGAGTAGCATATATGAACTGGAAATGAATTGAAGGAAAATGGAATAAGATTGGTCTTAGTGGCATATGATTATGCAGGCCTTGTGAATACTTCCATATCGGTATTGTTTATATACGTGGTATTTATACCTTTGCTAAATCTCATAAATTGTGTTAGATTATTTCTACTGGGTTGTTGGCTCACCTTATACGAGAGTATCATTTTCAGGTGCAGGTGAGATGTTTCCTCCAAGGCAATAGCATGGATGGACTTTCAGGAAGCAAGAGCTTCTTAATTATGCATTATGTGTGTATGTTTGTTATTTGTAAAGCCAAGGGCTTAAGTTGTAATGAGCGAGACTCAATTTGTGTAACCAAGCAATGACTTGGAAAGATGTAAGCCTATAAGGCATTTAACTAGTTGTTAAACAGTGAACTCTGATGTATGAAAGTATGTTGTTTCTCATATTTATTCCGCATATGAGTTATCTTTATTGTATTATTTTGGGGGCGTTACACCAATGATCTTCATTGCCATCGTCCTGGGAAAAGAAGGATTTGACCAGGGACGAAACTAAGAGATTTCAATTTCAGGGGCCAAGATATGTATTATTTTTTTATTTATCAATTGTATAAATTGTCATATTTTAATTTAAAAAATGAGAAATAAACCAATATTTAATACTAAATTAATACCAAAAAAAAAAAAGTTTTAACATGAATAGAAGAAATGTTATATCCATTCAACTTTAACATATAAATAAAAGAGAAATCATAATTTTTTTTTTTGGGTACCTATCAACTCAATTATTATAGCGATCCCGGTTTTTCCTATCAGTTATTATGTTCCAGACTTGAGTTCCGTGGTTGAGTATTGTTTTATATATCTTTTTCTATCCTTTAATCCTTTGTATTTGAGTTTTAGGACGTGTTGGGTGAGTTTGAAATAAGTTGGTTGTGTGTTGGAACAAATGGTTGCTGCCCAGGTTTTGGCTTCTTCGCTCGAGCGAGGCTTTTTGCACTTAAGAGAGCCTTTGGTGTTTGCTTATTCGCTCGAGCGAAGGTTCTTGCGCTCAAGCGAGGATTGAGGGTCTTTAGTTTTCTTTTCAGATGCAGCTTCCACTCGAGCGAGCTTTCTTGCGCTCGAGTGAGGCCTATGTTATTTTTCCTTTCGCTCGAGTGAGAACTCTTGCGCTCGAGCATGCGTTTGCGTCTCTGTTAGACCTGAAGGTTGGTATTCTTCGCTCGAGCGAGCTTTCTTGCACTCGAGCGAGATCTGTGTTTTGATTCCTTCGCTCGAGCCAAAACTCTTGCGCTCGAGCCAAAACTCTTGCGCTAGAGCGTGCTTCTGTGTTGCAGACCTGAAGTTTTGAATTGTGCGCTCGTGCGAGGTTCTTTTGTGTCTGGTCACTAGAGCAACGACTCCTTCGCTCAAGCGAGCCCTGTATATATCAGTTCACAGCAGCGTGATTTTTATCACTTTTTTATCTCCTTTTTCACTCCAAACCCTAGATCCGGCTGCCTCTCTCTCTAAACTCTCACTCTCTCTACAAATACACCATGTTCTAGAGGTTTTCTACCCTAATCTCTTTGTCAAAAAGCTTGAGCGTTGCGTGGGCTATCTTTTGATCCGAAAAAGTTTGGATTTGGAGCATCTTGGATTTCTCCCTTCTTCTCCTTTGAGCTTCTCCATTTGAGGTAGGGATAATCTACTAATTTCTATGAGTTTTAACATAAATTTTGATCATTTTGTATAAATGGTTGTGTGGGGATATATTTTCTGAGTACCAACACGTGGCCAAGGTGACGCCGATGTGTTAGCCGAGGTGCCACGTGTCTTGGTCATGACGCTGAGGTGATCTCGGCAAGGTCGAGGTTATCTCCGAAGATATCGGAATCCGAGATAAGCGGATAAAGCACAAGAGTCCTAAAATGGGAGAAAGCTTCAGTTGGGTAAGGATAAGACTCTTAGAGAGTTTATCCCAATCCTATTAGGAATCCAAGATTAGCAGTAATCCTGAGTCCATTAGAGCTAGGCTTCTATGGGGACTAGGGCGGAGTTAACTATAAAAGAAAGGCACCCCCGATGGGTCTAAGGTACGCAATTTATTCTCAAAACAGTGAGTTTAGCACTATTGATTATCTTTGAGAGATATACTGACTTGATCGTCGGAGTGCCCCTGGGTGGATGAACCACCGCCGAAATCTTCTCTTTCTATTGCAGGTCAGCCAGGTGTCATCTATTCTGCCAGTACTCTCCCACTGAACACTAAGTTGGTAGTGTGATCGGAAATTCACTCACATAATTTGGCACCGTCTGTGGGAAAGAAATGAGAATAGATGGTCTGTAACGGACAGAATGAAAAGATTGGGGACGACACTCCTGCTGGGAGTGGGAGACCTATTGACCTTGATATCGAAGGAGACAAGTGCAATGCAAAAACTCGTGACCAGAATCACGGAGTGAAAGACGTCGACTAGACTGGCGACGTACCAAAGAAACCAGATCGAAGTGGGTACTACAATGAGGACGACCTCCAGGTATGGAAGGATAGGTGCCTGCGGAGGGACGAAAAAGTGAAAGAGATGGCAAACAAATTGGCAGACCTGCAATCGGTCGTCAATTTTATGATGCAAAATAACGTCATACAGCCACCATTCCCACTACAAGACACGCCGATTCCAGCGGCCAATGCCCAGAAGGGGGGACAGAAGCCTATCCCAATAGCCCCCCAGCACACTAGGAGTGAAAGACACTCTCACCGACCTTCAAGGGAGGTTGGGCGAGGAGAGTCAAGGAGGGAAGAATCGCGGAGGACGCATTGCACTAAAGAAGCAAACCCTGAAGAACATCGGCATGTTCAAAGGCAGGAGCTGTGCTTTGACACAACCCATGAAGAAAGGTCGAAAAGGGCCCACAACGAAGCTGAGAGTAGTTTGCCGAAAAGACTAAAGTCGGGAGATAGCCGAGCCCCTGGGCGAACAAAGGAGGACTTGAGAGATTACCTTAAGAGGAAGCAACAGAATGCCGATGCCGAGGTAACCTCCCCAGATAAGCCAAGAACACCATTCTCAGTGGAATTGGATAAATTTGAGGCGCCAAAGAGATTCAGTATGTCGAGGTTTCAAATATACAATGGTAAGTCAAACCCCAACTTCCACGTTGGATTATACTTGAACTCAATGGCATTGTATAGTGGGAACGAGTCGTTGCTCTGTAAAGTATTCCCTTCATCCTTCGGGGAGATTGCATCCAATTGGTTTCACAAACTACCAAAGGGAAGTGTGAAGACCTGGGAAGGCCTGGCCGAGATGTTTGTGGCCAGGTTCATGACAAACAAGCTGCAGCCATTAAGGGTGGACGCATTGATGGCTCTGAAGATCAGCAAGGATGAAGGCCTTAGGGCCTATGCAAAAAGGTACTATGAGGTGTTCAACCGAATACCAGAGTGTAATCAAGAAGTAGCGGTTGTGTCTTTCAAGAACGGCCTAAAAGACGACTGTCCGCTACAGAAGTCATTGGCAAAAACATTGCCAAAAAGCATGGAAGAGCTTATGGCTAGAATTGAGAAGTATGCCAGAGCCGAGGAAGATACGTCAGGGACGAAGGAGACAAAGCAAGAAAATGGAAACGGCTCATTGAAGCGAGGCCGAGGTAACAATTGATCCAGCAAGCAAGATACAGGACTGAGGGCTACACAGGCAGTTACAACTGTGTTTCGAATCCCGATTCACAAAGTCCTTGATAAAATTCGGAGCCAACCTTATTTCAGAGCACCAGCGAGGGTACCAGGAGAGTTTATGGGAAGAAACCTTGGCAAGCATTGTGCTTACCACAATGAAGATGGGCATATGACTCAGGGTTGTAGAGCCCTGAAAACACACTTAGAAGACTTGGTAAGGCAAGGCCATCTGAGAGACCTTGTTGATGAGGCCAGGACAAGCGAAGAACAGGCAAGACTGCCTCAGGCGCCAGCAGCTCCGCCTCTCCCAGCACAGCAACCTCAGGCAGGAGGACCTCAGGTAGTTAATGTAATTCACTCAAAAGTCAATGAAAACGAGATTCGAGGGGAGACCCAGAAGGTAAAACACCTACAAGCATGTCTACCAAGTCGGGGAGAAGAGACAACGGGCAGAGGAGTACCAAGGACCAGTAGTGTCCTTTACTGAAGCCGACCTAGAGATGGTGCAGCATCCACATAACGATGCCTTGGTAGTGTCTCTCCAGGTTGGGGAATGCCAAGTGACGCGCATCTTAATTGACCAAGGCAGCTCTTGTGACATCATGTACGTCAGATGTTACAAGGAGCTTGACCTTCACCCAGACGATATAGAGTAATCCAATAACCCAATGATCGGGTTCAATGAAACGCCAACATGGCCACTAGGAACAACCAGCTTGGAGGTGTAGACAGGCACCAAGAAGATAACAACAGAGTTCATCGTAATCGACACACCCTCCCCTTACAACATCATCTTGGAAAGGTCATGGTTGCATACAATGGGGGCTATTCCCTTAACATTGCATCAACTATTGCGGTTCCCAACAAAGCATGAGATTGAAGAGGTCAGAGGAGATCAACTGCAGGCAAAGAATTGTTCCATGGCAGTAATGAAATCCACCTGCAGCATTCGAGAACCAGAGAAGACAGAGATCGAAGACAAGGACATGGAGGTCTTAAAGGATGTCGGCAAGGAGCCAGCCGAGAAGAGTGAAGAAGCACTGAAGAAAATCCTCGTCCAAGAGGGGGATAAAGAACACTTTTTTTTTCTCGGCTCGGGCTTAGCCGAAGAAGAGGAAAAAGAGCTGGAAGCTTTCTTAAGAACAAATATTGAGGTATTCGCTGGGATGCCTTACGAAATGCCTGGCATTGACCCCGAGGTCACTTGCCATAAGCTGAACGTTGACAGGTTGGCCAAACCTGTAATCCAATGAGCAAGAAGACCGACGTTGATACACGTCAAAGCAGTGGAAGAGGAAGTAGACAGACTTCTCGAGGCCAGGGCCATTCGAGAGGTAAATTACCCGAGATGGCTATCAAACACAGTAGTGGTGAAGAAAAAGAATGATAAATGGAGGGTCTATGTAGACTTTACCAGCCTGAACAAAGCCTGTCCCAAAGACAGCTTTCCTCTACCCAAGATTGACCAGCTGGTAGATGCCACTTTAGGACATGGAACGATGAGCTTCTTGGATGCATACAGGGGGTACCATCAGATAGCCATGTACCCCCCAGATGAAGAGAAGATTGCGTTTATCACTCCCAATGGGCTGTACTGCTACAGAGTGATGCCTTTCGGGTTGAAAAACGCAGGAGCAACTTACCAAAGATTGGTAACCAAGATGTTCAAACACCTTATTGGCGGAACGGTGGAAGTTTACATTGCTGACATGGTTGTGAAGACCAAGGAACCTGAAGGTCATCTGGCCGACCTGAAAACAGTCTTTGACATCCTTAAAACATATCGGCTCCGACTCAATGTAGCAAAGTGTGCATTTGGAGTGGGATCAGATAAGTTTTTGGGATACCTGGTGACTAGAAGGGGCATTGAGGCCAGCCAAGATCAGATTAAGGACATCCTAGAATTGAAGAGCCCGACGTTGGCAAAACAGGTACAAATGTTGACTGGAAGGACCACAGCCCTAAATAGGTTCATCAGCAGAAGCTCAGACAAGTGTAAACCTTTCTTCAACTTGGTGAAGAAAGCCACAGACTTTTTATGGACAGAAGAATGCGAGGTTGCCTTGGCTGACTTGAAGAAGTATCTGGCCACAGCTCCAGTTCTTTCAAATCCAGAACCTGGGGAAGAGTTGTTCCTGTACTTGGCAGTTTCAGAACACGCAGTAAGCGCGGTGGTAATCCGAGAAGAAAAATGGGAGTAAAGGGCTGTTTACTATGTAAGCAAAACCCCGGTCGATGCAGAAACAAGGTATCTACCCTTAGAGAAATTGGCATTGGCTTTAGTAATGGCTTCAAAGAAGCTGAACTATTACTTCTAGGCCCATAAAATTATGGTGCTAACTGAACACCCTTTGAAGTCCTTGCTGCAACAAGGAGACCTGACAGGAAGAGTAGCCAGATGGGCAGTCGCCTTGGGCTAGTATGACCTGGAGTACAGACCCAGAACAGCAATCAAAGGCCAAGTTTTGGCCGACTTCGTGGCGGAGTTCACGCCAGAATCCATCGAACATCAGGCTCCGTTGAGCCAAGGTGAACAATGTCCAAACAAGCAAGGAGGAGCCCAGCCAAAGGCGAAAGAACAAAGCAAAAAGGAAAAACTCAGACCCTGCAGCATTTACATCGGCGACTCCTTTCGACTGTTTGTTGATAGGAGTTCCAACCGACAGGGAGCGGGGGTAGGAGTAGTACTGGTATCTCCAGATGGGCAGATACTAGAACAGTCGATTCATTTGGGGTTCAAGGCCTCAAACAATAAAGCAGAATATGAAGCACTCATTGCAGGACTGAAGCTGGCAGTAGCAGTACAAGCAGATGAGGTAATAGTCTTTTGTGACTCAGAACTTATAGTTAACCAGACAACAGACGAGTTTGCAGCTCGAGATGAAAGGATGTCGGCCTATGCAAAGGAGGTCATCAAATTGGCAGCCTTGTTTCAGAACTGCCGACTACTTCAGGTTAGATGAGATGATAACAGTCACGCCGATGCATTGGCCAACCTAGCTAGTGCAGTACAACCAGGAAAAGCAAGGACAATAATGGTTGACTACTTGTCAGGCCCGAGCATCGAACCACTAACGACAGAGCATGAAGCAATGTGTGTGGACATGGGACCAAGCTGGATAGATGCAATTGTTGCATTCCTGAAAGAAGGAAAGCTACCAGATGACCACAAGGAGGCACACAAGATCAGATTGAAGTCGGCAAGATTCAGCCTGACAGCAGAAGGACATCTCTACAGAAGATCCTTCACTGGACCCCTTTTAAGGTGTGTACACCCTTCACAAGTTGAAGATTTTTTATATGAAATACATGAAGGAATTTGTGGAAGTCACACCGGGGGCAGATCACTAACCCATAGGGCCATTACCCAAGGGTATTGATGGCCCTATATGCGGAAAGACGCAGAGGCCTACGTTAAGAAGTGTGAAAAGTGCCAAAGGTTTGCACCTCTGATACACCAACCAGCAGCAGACCTGAACCCAATATCCAGTCCTTGGCCGTTTGCCCAATGGGGAATGGATCTTGTCAGACAACTGCCCCAAGCAACTGGGCAAAGGAAGTACCTGCTGGTAGCAACAGATTACTTCACCAAGTGGATAGAAGCTGAGCCCTCAGCCAAGATCCGAGATGTGGACATAAAGAGCTTCATATAGAAGAACATAATTACAAGATTTGGGATCCCAAGAGCAATAGTCACAGACAATGGAACACAATTTGACAGTAAACTAATCAAGAGCTTCTGCGCAAAGTTCAAGATCAAGAACTACTTTTCAACCCCAAGCTTTCTTCAAAGCAATGGACAAGCAGAAGTATCCAACAAAGTTATCTTGGATGGGATAAAGAAAAGGCTGCAGGCAGCAAAAGGAAAGTGGGTGGATGAACTACCAAGTGTGCTCTGGGCATATCAGACTACACCGAGAAGATCAACGGGGGAATCCCCCTTTGCCATGGCCTATGGCACAGAAGCTGTCATTTCGCTGGAGGTCGGCATCTCTGGGATCAGAACCCAGGGAGTAGAGAATGGGACTAATGATGTACTCTTAGCCTGAGATCTGGGCCTACTAGAAGAAAGAAGGGAGAGAGCTGCAATTCAACTGGCAGCATACCAGTAGCAGCTTGCCAGAGCTTATAATAAAAGGGTCAATCCAAGGGAGTTTCAAATCGGTAACCTCGTCCTGAGGAAAGTTGTCGGCAACAAGAAGGATCCCAGAGAGGGGAAGCTTGGCCCAAATTGAGAAAGACCCTACAGAATCATCCGGTACTGGGCAATGGGGCATATCGGCTTGAAGATAAAGAGGGAAAAGAGTTGCCAACACCTTGGAACACTTGCAATTTGAAATTTTTCTATCATTAGAATTTGTTGTCATTTTGCCGAAGTAAATAAATAAAGTTTTAGCTCGTTCATATGTTTATACACTTGTGACTGATAAAGATACATAACGTTGTTTCTGGAATACATGCATAATGAGAACCCAAGTGGAACTTAGGTCCACATTAGGGGACAGAGAGAAGAGATCATGTTTAACACTTGTTGAAACTTGAGAAAAGTTTACAAGTTGAAGTTAAATCGAGATTATGTTTAACACTTGTTGAAACTTGAGAAAAGTTTACAAGTTGAAGTTAAACCAAGATCATGTTTAACACTTGTTGAAACTTGAGAAAAGTTTACAAGTTGAAGTTAAACCCAGATCATGTTTAACACTTGTTGAAACTTAAGAAAAGTTTACAAGTTGAAGCTAAACCGAGATTATGTTTAACACTTGTTGAAACTTGAGAAAAGTTTACAAGTTCAAGTTAAACCGAGATCATGTTTAACACTTGTTGAAACTTGAGAAAAGTTTACAAATTTAAGTTAAACCGAGATCATGTTTAACACTTGTTGAAACTTGAGAAAAGTTTACAAGTTTAAGTTAAACCGAGATCATGTTTAACACTTGTTGAAAATTGAGAAAAGTTTACAAGTTGAAGTTAAACCGAGATTATGTTTAACACTTGTTGAAACTTGAGAAAAGTTTACTAGTTGAAGACTAAGGTTAAACACTTGTTGAAATTTTATGAAAAAATTTACAAGGTGAAACCAAGGTTATGCCAAGAAAGGTACTTTTGTACTTGTCGAGGTAGATCATCAGTTTGTATAACCGGGGTATGTCACCCCGAGAAGGTTGCACAAGGATTGAAGTGTATATTAAAGATATGCAAAATATTCCAAGTACAGAATCATGCAAAAGTAGTATAGAGAAGACAAATATACAAGCATTCAGAGAAGAAAAGATGTATTAACATTCAAAAAGGGCACGTCGGCCAAAACTTACTAATTGTTCCAAAAAAAGAGAAGAACAAAAATACACAATACAAAGGAAAAACACATCAAAGTAAAGACTCTTCGGCAACAACAAATGGTTGGGTCTGAAGTTCGGACGACTGCTGGGAAGACACATCGGCAGCTTTTTCCGCCGCAAGTTCGGCATTAATTTCTTGAAGGGTTTTATCAAGGCTCTTGTCGGCAAGGGTCACGTCGGCTGATGCCTTCTCAGTTGTAGCGTCTTTGGGAACTTCTTCACCCTCCTCATCTTGAGTCAAGTCCAGGACTTATTCATTTTGAGAAGGGGACTTGGCCCCAGCAGCATCTTTCGGCTTCCTCACCAAAACCTCCTCCTCAGATTCAGAGTCGTCATCGGATTGGCTTAGAGACGGGGGGAATGGAAAAAGAATGACGTCAGCATTCCTGAGGGGCGAGTCCTCGAGGACTTCAAGCTTTTTTAGAAGAGACATCCAACCAAGGGTGAAACCCTTGTTGCATGCCTGCTTTACTTGCTTTTCGTAGTCCGCCGTGACATCGGCCACCCCTTCATTGTAGCCTTTCTCATCGGCTGCCTTGAGCTCGGCGTCCTTCGTGGCCAAGGCCTCTTGCAATTCTTTTTGGGCCTGGGCCGTTTTCTCCTCGGCTTCCTTCTTTTCGGCCTCAAGAACCTTCTTGATGGCCTTAGTGGAGTCTGCCTTTTCTTCGGCGTCATTCTGAGCTTTGATGGCAACCTCGGCCTGATCCTCCAAGGTCTTCATCTTTGACTGCAGATTTTTGTTAGTCTTTTGCAAACTGGAGACCTCCCTCCTCTTGTCGGCCAGCTCCTGCCGATTCTCAAATGCTTGCACTGAGAAGGAATGAGCATGCTGGATGGCCTGAAAGTGAACAGAAGTTATTAGAAAATATTATAAGTATGAAATGAAGAGAAAGAAAGAAAAATTACCAAATAACGAGACTTACCTGAACGGAGTGCTGGAGCATCAAAGCATAGTTCTCATATTCGCTCATCTCGGCGTTTCGGTTGAGATCGCCGGGAAGGAGCAGAGCGGTACTAAGGGCGACAGCGACATTAATGTCGTCGGCACTGTCGCTAGCCTTAACTGGCTTATTTTCCAGAGTGATTTGGGGGGCCCAAGGGCATCGTGTTTTAGGGACCCCGAGGCAGTTGCAGAGGATGACCTCGGCCTTTTTGATCTGGTGGATTCGGATGGTTGTGTTTCAGCAGACCTCTTCTTGGGGATGGAGGTGGTTTTCTCACTTGAAGCCAATTTCAAAATTCGCAAAGTATCCTCAGTGTCAACCTGAGTCACCTTTACTTTTGGTTGATCCTTCTTTATTCTTTTTTGCTTTGGCTTTGGAGGCTGGGTTGGAACTGGTTGATCCTCAACAGAGGAGGGAATGTTGGCCAAAAGATCCTTAGCGACTGCTTTTTGGCGACCCATCTCGGCAGAAAAAATAGTTCGTCGCTGACGTTGGCGCTGGGATATTGGGATCAGATAAGGAACCGAGGTTGATGGCTGCTCGGCTGGATCAGAAGTCGATCCTTGATCTTGGCGAGATGTGAAGGCAGTTTGAGGAGTTGTGGCGGAATGAGGAGACAGACTCTTCTTCTTCTTCTTTTTGGGGACGTCGGGAAGAGCTGACTTATACGTAGAAATGAAATTAAGTAGAAGAGGGGCCCTCCATTTGAGAACTGGAAGATCCAAAAGTTTCCTCAAGTTTTTGCTGGGAAAGAAAGCCTGACGGAAGCCCTTTGGTGGCTGAGAAAGAGCTGTAAGGGAAAACAAACGTTAGAGCATATAAAGTATTGAAGACTTTAAAAACAAGTATGAACACAAGGCTCTTACCATTTCCCTCTACAAAAACCAAATGAGGAAGAGGGTAGAGATGGAGGTCCTCGTCTGGAGCGAACTCCCAGTTCCCCGAGGTGATGAAATAATCATCCCCAGCTCCCTTGTTGGAGTCAGGGAGGTCAGCAATAATTTTGTACTCTCTGGACCTCGGCTTAAGGTAGTAAACGTAGCCCGTATCTTTTTTGAGGCCATACATGGTATAGCAATATTGGATATCGGCTAAGGTAATCCTAGCATTTTCTTGTCTAGCTAAGGCTATGATACCATTGATGACTCGATAGGAATTGATGGCGAGTTGCATCGGGTTCAACTTATAATAGTGAAGTATCTCACGAAACAGGATGTTGAGTGGGAGCCAAAGTCCGCACTCAATGAAGGCTACCACAGGGAAGGGCATAGAATCAATTGTAGGCATGATGGAGTCATCATCCCCAGCCAACCTCATATCGACGAGGGCCGGAATGTCAAACTCTCGCCTAAAGTACTCTAACTTAGATGGGGTGTCTACCCTATGCTTCCACATGCCCATGATATCGGCTTAACTGAAGGGGTTGGATTTCAGAAGGGTATGTTTTCTAAAGGGTTTTATTGACCTCGACTAAAGCCTAAGAATACACAAAATCTGTGGGGAATCGTTTCAGTTTTTTCTAAAATGGGTTCTACAAACAAGTCCCAAACCTAAAATTATGGAGATGAAGATTGAAGGCACGAATTTGGAAAACAGAAAAGCAAGAATGCGCTTCAGAGTCAAGAACAGTGAAGAAACATCAAGAAACACAAGACAGGTGTAACAGGCCAAGAACAGTAGCAAAAGTGGAGAAAAATTGTGAGCAGTACGTATATTCAAGACCTGAGCAAGAGCAAAGTCGTGAAATAATCACATTCAGATATATGATTCGCAAATCGAATGTTTGAACAAAGCAGTAATGGAAATGAGTAATGAAGAGCATCAAAAACTGAAATTAGGAGAAACAGTAAACTCATTGAAGAAAAGAAGTCGGTGTTGAGTTCGCCAAAGTCAGACAAACGGCAGCTGCAGAAAAGATTAGCAAGAACCTCGCCGGAGGAGGTGGACGAAGCACGTTGCAGAGCTTTAGAAGCTTGAACAATTGAGGATTTGGAAGAAAAAGCTAAAGAGAGAGAGAGAAAGCCTCAGAAACGATGGAGAAAAGTGAGAAAATAAGGAAAGAGGGAAAAAGTTTTGTTAAAACTTGAAACGGCGGCAAAACAGAATTAATGAACCTAGAACGACGGATCTATCAGACGGCGCACACAAGCAGAATTCGACTTACAAGCGCGTAACAAGTACGATCTAGTAAGGGGAAGGCACGTGGCTTAAACGGTTGAGTTATTATGTATAACAGCTCATACGCGTGAAGAAGCTTTTGGAATTCTTGATCTTTAAGAAGACATGTCGGCCTATAATGATGATCTCGGCTGAAGCCGATGTGCTAGCAGGAAGCACCGATATAGGTTCCATCACATCAGAATGGGATGCCGAGGTAATAGAACCTAGGGGGTAGTTATGGGGATATATTTTCTGAGTACCAACACATGGCCAGGGTGACGTTGACGTGTCAGCCGAGGTGCCACGTGTCTTGGTCATGATGCCGAGGTGATCTCGGCAAGGCCGAGGTTATCTCCGAAGATATCAAAATTCGAGATAAGCGGATAAGGCACAAGGGTCCTAGAATGGGAGAAGACTTCAGTTGGTTAAGGATAAGACTCTTAGAGAGTTTATCCCAATCCTATTGGGAATCTTAGATTAGCAGTAATCCTGAGTCTATTAGAGCTAGGCTTCTATGGGGACTAGGACGGAGTTAACTATAAAAGAAAGGCACCCCCGATGGGTCTAAGGTAAGAAATTTATTCTCAGAACAGTGAGTTTAGCACTATTGATTATCTTTGAGAGATATACTGACTTGATCATCGGAGTGCCCCCGGGTGGACGAACCACCGCCGGAATCTTCTCTTTCTTTTGTAGGTCAGCCAGGTGTCATCTATTCTGCCAGTACTCTCCAACTGAACACTAAGTTGGTAGTGTGATCGAAAATTCACTCACACAGGTTGGTTTGGGTGAAGTTAGGGTTTTGAATTTGAAATAGTAAAAGAGGGGTTTCCTATTTTGGGCTACATATGTGTTTGTGAGACCTTAAAATGGGGTTAATGTGTATAATGGATGGAATTTGGCATTGGGTACAATATTTGAGAAAAGGGAGAAAAATACCCTAATTGGAATTATGTAAGTTATGGGTATAAATGATGAAATAAATGTGGAAATATGAAATTGGATTGGAAATGATGAAATTGGGAAAAATTGTGATTAAATGGTGTAGTTGGATTAATGAATCACTCACCTATGGAAAATGTGATAAATTATCTGTTGAGAAATTTATTTATCTGTTTAGATATAACTGTTTTGAGCTATCGGTGGAGAATAGCCATGATTGTTGTAGAAAATGAATGATGATTAAGTAAACTGAAACTAATCAATTGGACTAAGTCATTGAATATGATGGATGGATTAACACATTGAATATGTGATTTGTTTGGTCATCGTATATGACAACGTGTTTAAATACATTGCATATATATCTTGTTTGGGAGGAGATAGGGGATGAACTCCATTGTTTGGGAGGAGATAGGGGATGGACTCCATTGATAATTAAGTTGGCCGGAGTGTCCAGGGTGAAAGTCTCGAAATCTTATTTATATTTGGGTACCGGTTCCCTTGGACGTAGTTCCGTAAAATGGCAAATGAATTGAAGTATATGAATGCTTTATATGATAGAAGTGTTGTTATATGAGTTGTAGTCTCATTTGAATTGTTTGGATAAACGAACCATGTCAACAAGTTGAATTGGAAGTAGAAATGAAAGCGGGTTGAAATATGAAAGTCAATGTTGACTAGTTATGGAAATGGTGTAAGTTGGTTTACATGTGTTAAACATTTATCAAATGCTAGTGTTTTAGTTAATTCTCATATTCTGTTTAGCATATCCCTACTGGGCTTTGGCTCACCCTACTTGGGGCACCATTTTTTTCAGGTACAGGTGACATGCTGCCCCCAAGGTCTTAGCTTGGGAGGCTTAGGAGTTGAAGACTCCATTTTTGTTGTTTGTTTTGTTAATTTAATGTATATCCAAGCCAAGGGCTTTTTATGTATAGAGCTAGGCTTCTTCTTTTGTTGTAACCAAGTGACAACTTGGAAAGGTGTAAGCCCGTAGGGCACTTATTCTGTTGTAAATATTTAGAATTTATATGAAATACCCTTTTGTAATATTAACTCTGATGAATGGAAATGTGACTTACTTATAATGTCTATAGATCTATTGAACGACTGTTTTATGTATTATTTTGAGGGCATTACAATTATCTATTAAGGTGAAACAAAGTCTTTAATGGATTTTGTATGAATCTCATTAATATCCAATTAGTATAAGAAACTTAAGTCTTATAAAAGACACCACTCTACGAGAGAAACTCTTAGATAGAATATTTGCGAGTTCTTATTATGGTAAATAAAATGTGATTAAAAAATATGATTAATGTAATAATATTGTTAAATTTAACTTTAAAAAAAAATAAACAAAGGTTAGAGGTCTATTTGGTGTTCCCATTCTTTTGTACATCACATAAAGAAAGGGTTTTTATTGAGAAGGAAAGTGGAGTTGAGAATGCATTGAGCTTAGTATATATGTATGTATTACATTCATGATCATTTACACTAGTGGAGCATAGTTAGTTTTTGAAATATTTCCTATTGGGCTTTATGCTCACTCTACGTGGCTGAAAATATTTTTCAAGTATGCTTATGCAGATGTGGATTGAGACGTTGAAGTTGTGTTTGGAATCGTGTAGGGTGTGGTTCCTTTATTTGTCGGCCAAGGGCCATTTATGTATTTGTTGGTCTTGTGCAATTCTTGTAATGGTTACACCATTTGTATATGATATAAGCCTTTGGGCATCTTAATTCGATTTATAACATCTTTGTATGTTTTTGTTACAGAGCATCCATTTGACTTAGATGTTGTATCTAAGAATGTATAAAATTGGAATAACGCATGTACTGTGTGCTTATATTATATACATCTGCATGAGTGTTGTTAGTGATCGTCTATTGTCGGGTGGTTTACTCACGTGGGCTGGACCTTGTAAATCCAGGGCGTGACAATTCAGGCTTTAAGAAAACTAAAATGAGTGGTGTGATACATTAAAGGATTGATTATACTTTTGGGATTCGACTGTCTCCGGTTCGTAATAGGATTGGACCGTTCAGTCTGATCGAGTGGGTCCACTTTTAGGTCGTATTTCAATAATCCGAACCGTTCACATTTTAGGATTTGTCGAGTATATCATCCCTGCAAAAAATCAAGTTGACCGGATGATTGCCATTATCTGATCGACTTGATTTTTTATATGGGTGATGTGTTTGACGAATCCTAAAATGTGAACGGTGATGGTGAGGATAACATTGCCACTACCCAATGGTAAGGATAACAATAATACGTATACTGTACATAATTTGTATAGATAATGCCTAATCCAAGAAAAATATGTGTTTGTCCTTATGACCCAAACAAAAGGCGCTTGAATCTATCCCCTTAAAAGTCTATAAAATGGACCTATGGCATGATCACTCATGATAAATTTGATAATGTATCTTTTATGATAATATAAATTAGATGAGATGTTTGAAAAATAATTTGTAGTCAAATTTTTTATATAGACATTGAGAGGGTAATTTTTGTAGCCAAATTGGGCCGAGCTAGGTTGGAGTGGCGATTAAAGATGTTTGACCGAACTAATAAATGCCCATATTTCTAGACCTAGCTACAGGACCTAGCTACGGGACCCAGCTATAGGACCTAGCTACGGGGCCTAGCTACGGGACCCAACTAGGGGACCCAGCTATAGGACCTAGCTACAGGGCCTAGCTACGAGGCCTAGCTATAGGACCTAGCTACGGGACCTAGCTAGGAGACCTAGCTTTGACTAAACTAGTAAATACCCATATTTCTGGACCTAGCTACTTCCTAGTGGCGGTCAACACTATGGCCCAGCTACCAAGCAAAGTAGTCAAACAGAGAGGAAAACTGAGCTGGAAGGAGAGCCATGCAATGTCAGCTTTCATGCTACGTGTTGCACGGCTAAGCCATTGTCGGACAAAGCAAATGTCCAGTTGCACGGCAGAAAGCTGAGCACAGACTTATGCCATCTCACTTGGCTTGTAGTGAGGAGGGTGTTAAAGGATAAGCATTATCTTTCGGGAATGTAATTCTTAGGAGGACTCTAAATTGGAGAGTTAGACTCCTATTAGGATTGTGCCATGAGGAATTTGCAAAAGCTCTAACCAAACCTTAATCTCAGGTATTGCAATTCTGACTCTCGAATATGCAAAGCTTTTTGTCTATTGTCTACTTGCTGACTTAGGCATCAAAGGGGTTTCCGACATACACCAGCCAGCTAGCTCACGTTTGTGTTTTCAGGTGATAAGACGATGACATTTGGAGAGTGCAAACTTGATCAACAGGATTATACATGATAGATTATTTCTTGCTTGTACAAATATGCACATACATATAAATATATAAGAAATAACTAACAAGAAAAAAAAAATTGATAGGATCGAGATCATAATAGATTCAGGATCCTAGTGTAATTTTATATGATTTTATAACTATAATCGTAATAATTTTAAGATTCTATAATATTTAAAATCTTAGTATGATTCAAATCATTTGATCTAACTAATTCTCCTAGCAAAATTCAAATTCAAATAACCATACTGTAGATATCGGTGAAGACTAGCTAGTCAAAGTTATTTAGTATCATAATTGAAATTTTGATAAGACATTAGTGAAGACTAGCTAGTCAAAGTCACTTGTCAGCCTGCATTGCATCAATCATAGAATTTTAAAATCCTACTAGTAAAATTGGAATTTTGATAGCCATACTGTATATATCAGTGAAGACTAGCTAGTCAAAAAATTTAGTATCATAATTGGAATTTTGATAATCATGATGTAGACATCAGTGAAGACTAGTTAGTCAAAGTCACTTATCGGTTTGCATTGCATCAATCGTAGAATTTTAAATTCCTACTAGTAAAATTGGAATTCTGATAACTATATTGTATATACCGGTGAAAACTAGCTAGTCAAAGTCATTTAGTATCATAATTGAAATTTTGATAATCATGATGTAGACATCAGTGAAGACTAGTTAGTCAAAGTCATTTGTCGGTTTGCATTGTGTCAATCGTAGAATTTTAAAATCCTACTAGTAAAATTGGAATTCTAATAATTAGCCAGTCAAAGTCATTTAGTATCATAATTGGAATTTTGATAATCATGATATAGACATCAGTGAAGACTAGCTAGTCAAAGTCACTTGTTGGTTTTGCATTGCATCAATATTTTGGTGGAAAATCATTTGTGCACTATTTTAGGGGTGTATACCATATGTATTTTATCATAAAAATATATAATTTTATTATAAAATTCTTAATATCAATTATGAAATGTATAATCTTGTCATGAATTAAAATAATAAAATGTTCAAAATTTTGTGGTTCATATTGCAATAGTTTATGTCTTGGTTACGATATTTTTTGTTACGCTAATTTGTGACGAAATTATATATTTTATAATTAATGTTACAAAATTTTAAAATAAAATTATACATTTTATAGGGTGCATATGGTATACACCTCTAAAGGAGTGCACACCAGAGCATTTTCCATATTTGGGTATAAGGCATTCTAGTTTCTCCATTATTCACATTATGGGGTGTCAAATGCTCTATGAAAAAAAAAAAAAAAATTGATAATTGTATCCAAATAATTTTATCATATTTGTTTTAAGAAAATAAATGTTAATAACATTTATTTTTGAAAATAAATATCATAAAGTCATGTGGTTAATTATCAAATTAATTTAATTTTTTAAATTAATACATACAAAATAAATAATGCAAATCACCAAAATTTGACCTATTAAAATCTCACATATCCAAACATCTTTCAACGTAAAAAGTGGACTAGAGAGGATTTTTCCGCTCGAGCTTGTCTTTTACTAGTCATCGCTCACTTAATGAATGCTATATACAGTATTCGTATTATTGTTACATATTTTTGTTATGTATGTTATATATTTTTATGGTCATGTTACCCAATTTTTTAATAGAGCTACTACAATTTGTAGTTCAGAAATAATATTATGAATTTCGTGATAATGTTACATATTTTTGTGATAATGTTACATATTTGTTTGCTAAAAAATGTGTAACATTACCATAAAATACATAACTTCATTTTTGAATCACAAATTATCATAACTCTACTAAAAAACTAAATTATATTTACTACAAAAATTACGTAACATACACCACAAAAATGCGTAACAAGATGCACAGTGTACTATAGAATTCCCTTGGGGTTATTCTACATCACAAATGTCATAACAAAATAATTTTAAGTCATAATTAAAAAATAATAATAGGTCATAATCAAACACTACTTGACGTATATGAAAACACATCTTCGATTGTAACCAAAATAATAACCATAATAAGTCATAACTATAGCGATCCCGGTTTTCCTCATCATTTGTTGTGTTCCGGACTCGGGTTCCGTGATTGTTGTTGTTATCAATATCTTGTTTCCACCCTTTAATTCCTTATATTTGAGTTTTGGGATGTGTTGGGTAAGTTTGAAACAGGTTGGTTGTGTGTTGAAAGAAATGGTTGCTGCCCAGGTTTTTGGCTTCTTCACTCAAGCGAGGCCTTGGGTATTTGCTTCTTTGCTCGAGCGAAGGTTCTTGCGCTCGAGCGAGTATTGAGGGTCTTCAGATTTCTTTCAGATGCAACTTCCGCTCGAGCGAGGTCTGTGTTATTTGTCTCTTCGCACGAGCGAGAACTCTTGCGCTCGAGCGTGCGTCTGCATCCTCGAAAAACCTAAAGGTTGTTATTCTTTGCTCGAGCGACAATTCTTGCGCTCAAGCAAGCGAGCTATATGTTTTGTGTTCCTTCGCTCGAGTGAGAACTCTTACGCTCGAGCGTGCTTCTGCGTTGCAGACTTGAAGGTTTGAATTGTGCGCTCAAGCGAGGTCCTTTTGTGCCTGGTCGCTCGAGCGACTACTCCTTCACTCGAGCGAGCCCTGTATATATCAGTTCGCAGCAGTGGGTTTATACATCACTTTTTCATCTCCTTTTCATCCCAAACCCTAGATTCGACTCTCTCTCTCTCTAAACTTTCTCTCTACAAATACACCTTGTTCTTGGGTCTCTCTACCCTAGTCTCTTTGTAAGAAAGTTAGAGCATTGCGTGGGCTTCACTTTGATCCGAAAAAGTGTAGATTTGGAGCATCTTGAGTTTCCTTCTCCTTCTCCTTTGAGTTTCTCTATTTGAGGTAGGGATAAACTACTCCTTTTTATGAGTTTTAACATAAATATTAGTCATTTTGTATAAATGGTGAAATTGGGAAATTTTGGGAAGTTAGGGTTTGAAATTTGAAATGTTTGAAAGAGGGGTTTTCCATGTTTGGGTTCCATTGTGTGTGTGAGGCCTTGAAATGGGGTTTATTTGTGTATAATTGATGGAATTGAGCCTCAGGGTTGAAATTTGAGAAAATGGAGAAAATGCCCTAATTGAATTTAAATAATTAATTTGATAAATTGTGGAAATATGAAACTGGGTTGAAAATCTTGAAATTGAGAGAAATTGTGATTGAATGGTGTAATTGGATTGACAAATCACTCACCGATGGGAAATGTAATAAATTATCTGTTTGATAGATTTACTTATCTGTTTAGAAATAACTGTTTTGGGCTATTGGTGGAGAATAGTCTTGATTGTTGTAGACACTGCATGATGATTAGGGAAGAAACTAATCAATTAGACTATGTCATTGAATGTGATGGTGGAATTAACACATGGAATATGTGAATTGTTGGGTCATTGTATATGACTATGTGTTTAAAAACATTGTATATGTATATTGTGTGAGAGGAGATAGGGGATGGACTCCATGAATAATTAAGTTAGCCAGAGTGTTCAGGGTGAAAGTCCCGAAATCTTTTATATATTTGGGTGCCGGTTTCCTCGGACGTAGTTCCATAAAATGGCAAGAAAATGGAAGTGTTGAATGTTATTGATTATTGAAGTGTTGATATATGAGTTGTAGTCTCATTTTAAATTGTTTGGAGAATATTGAATAATGTAAGTGGATTGATTTCGATAAACGAAGGTAATCGGTTTGTAAATGTTGGTTGGTTATGGAAAGAATGCAAGTTGGCTCATAAGTGTTAAACATTTATCAAATGCTAATGTTTTAGTCAATTCTCATATACTATTTAGCATATTTTTACTGGGCTGTGGCTCACCCTACTTGGGACACCATTTTCAGGTACAGGTGATATGCCGCCTCCAAGTACATAGCTTGGGAGGTTTAGGGGCGGAAGGCTTCTTTTTGTTGTTACCTTTTTGTGTTACATGTAGTTCAAGCCAAGGGCTTTATATGTAAAAGAGTTAGAACTCTTCTTTTATGTAACCAAGTAGCGATTTGGAAGGTTGTAAGCCGTTGGGCATCTACTCTTGCTGTCAAGCATGTAATATCTTTTGTAAGGAAAACTCTGATGTATGGAATATAATACTTCTTGTATATTTTGTGGATTTTGTGAATGAATGTGTTATGTCTTATTTTGAGGGCGTTACAATAATTAACATCACGATGAGTTATGACCAAAGATTATAATCAAAATCACTTGAGGCATAACAAAAAAAACTCTTTAGTAATAACCAAAAAAAAAAAGAAAAAAGAGAGACTAACACAACAATGAGTTATAACTACGTTATAACCAACACCACAATAGATCAAAATAAAAAATCACAAAAGTTATAACTAGACATGAGTTACATACCCAAAAATGAGTGTATTATAGAATTTTCTAAGTCTTGGTGTATGTCTTTTAAGGATGAGGTTGTCATAAAAAAGCCTCAAATTTTTTCCCCTTTTTTTTCTTTTTTTTTTTGTTTGTTTTTAGTAACTTTTGGAGCGAATTACACTAACAATTTTTATAGTTTGAGGCTTTTATTATTTTGGTCATTGACTTTTTAATTGTGATATATTTAATCCTGAATTTTAAATCTCATTCCAAATCAAGACAATTGAAGACATTGTTACTCAATTTGAAGGATAAAGAAGTTATACAACTTATTTTGTATTACTACTTATATGTTGTTTGAAATATAATCACTTTGCTTCGTTTGGGTTTTTTAAAAACACATTTCAAAAAATTTTACTTTCTTGTTTTCCATATTTTTTTGTTTTTACTAATTTTTTTTAATTTTTAGACACACCTAATATAAATACACTTAAAATATAATTTTCGTGAAAAAAAAAATTCACTAAATACCAAAAATACAAAAATAAAATGAAAATTCTATATAGTTTTCATATTTTTGTGTATTTATTAATTTTTTGAAATATTTTTTCACAAATATTTTACGTTTTAGATACATCTAAGTAAGGTGCATCTAAAAGAGTTTTCACAAATATTTTACGTTTTAGATACATCTAAGTAAGGTGCATCTAAAAGAGTAAAAAAAATGTTTAAAATTTTAAAAATATTCACTAAAAAAAACAAAAAAAACTCAATTTTCAAAAAACAGAATTCAGAAAACTGTAACCAAACACACTGAATGGCATTTTTTTAATGAATAATGTTGCAACTTTTTTGGTTATAAAGCTTTGTTTAGTTTGGTTTTCAAAATCTATTTTCAAAATTTTTTTCTAAGAAACTAAAAATTAAATTATTGAAAAAATTTAAAAACACATCATTTTTATATAATTTTATCTTTTGGGAGAGTAGAAATAATTTTTTTAAATAATTTTTTTTTGATATTTATTTTCATTAAATTTGTTTTATTTTTTCAAAAATCAAATATAACAACAATTTTGATTTCATTATTAAACTAATTCATTAAATAAAAAAATTCAAAATTAAAAATATTTCATATATTAAATATATCGATTATACATTAAAAATCAATGAAAGATTGACTAGTCAAAGTCACTTTACTTGTTTGTAGGCTTTGCATTGCACCTACATTTGCCTATAAAGCATTTGGCCTCTCCCCTGTTAATACTCAGCAAGCATTACAACCTTTGTTTTTGAATCTAGGAGCAAAGATGGTCTCTAACAATCAACTCTTTCACCTCTTCTTGTTTCTTTGTTTTTTCCAGATTACTTGTTTGCATGCCCAACTCTGCACTCAACAACAGAGCTCTGCATTGCTCCAATTTAAGCAACAATTTTCCTTCAATAAACCTGCTTTTTCCATTTTTTGTGATTTTGTCGGAATCCATTCTTACCCGAAGATGGAGTCGTGGAAGGAGGGTTCTAATTGTTGCTCATGGGATGGGGTCGAGTGTGACAACAACACAAGTCAAGTAATTGGCCTCGACCTCAGTTGCAGCTGGCTCAACGGCACCATCCACCCCAATACCACCATCTTCTACTACTTTCCTCACCTCCAAAGCCTCAACCTTGCTTTCAATGACTTTGGTATGTCTCCAATCTCATCTGAATTTAGTCGATTCACCAGATTGACACACCTCAACCTCTCTTACTCTAATTTTTCTGGCAAAATCCCTATAGAAGTCTCCTTTCTGAGCAAATTGGTCTCGCTTGATCTCTCTAACAATTATGATTTGAGGTTGGAAGAACCTGGATTTGAATTACTTGTTGAAAACTTAACCAAGGTAAGAGAACTTAATCTTGGAGCTGTAAACATATCTTCAGTGGTTTCAAATTCCTTGCTCAATCTCACTTCTTTAACACTTCTCGATCTTAGTGGGTGTGGATTGCTTGGAAAATTTCCTAACGAAATATTCCATTTACCACATCTGAATGAGCTGAGTATATGGAATAATCTTGCTCTCACTGGTAATTTTCCCGAGTTTGTAAACTCGAGCAGTCCTCTCCAGTACTTGGGGCTTTCACTCACTAGTTTCTCTGGAGAACTACCGGACTCAATTGGGAATTTGAAGTCCTTGAAAACGTTGGTTGCCGTTGATTGTAAATTTTATGGATCCATCCCTACGGCGCTCGGAAACCTTACGGAAATGACTGATTTAGCCATCGGACATAACAATTTCACTGGCATGCTGCCATCTTCACTTTCAAACCTTGGAAATCTCGTCTACTTGTTGGTTTCAAATAATAATTTTGAAGGTATAATTTCGGATTTTTTACCCAACAGTAAAAATCTTCTTTATTTATATGCTGGTTCAAATAACTTCAGCGGTCCATTCCCATCTTTGGTTGCAAACCTAACAAAACTTGTTGAGTTAGTTTTGAAGAATAGTCAGCTAAGAGGACCTCTTCCATCACAAATAATTGAACTTCCAAATCTAGTGTGGTTAAATTTGCGTGATAACTTAATCAGCGGTACAATTCCATCTTGGGTCTTCAGCTTACCAGCATTGCATTACTTCAACATCAGTAATAACAAATTGACTGGCCATGTAAAAGAGTTCAAATCCACTCATTTAACTATTGTTGATTTGAGCAATAACAACCTACATGGTAGGTTTCCAAGTTCAACCTTCAAACTCGTGAACCTTTCTAGTCTCATTCTTTCATCAAATAACTTCAGTGGTGAGCTAGACATGCTCTGTTATGCAATTTCCCTTCAAATTCTTGTCCTATCTAGTAATAGCTTTAATGGTTCTATTCCACAATGTTTAGGAAATTTCAGCATATATTTCTCTGTACTCGATCTGCGAAAGAATAATTTTTCTGGCACCATTCCTGATACATTTGCAAAGGAAAATTCCTTCGAAACTATCAACCTTGATAGCAATGGATTTGAGGGGCCAGTACCAAAATCTTTAGAGAATTGCAAAATGCTACAAGTGCTAGACCTTGGACGTAACAAGTTCTTTGATAAATTTCCATATTGGTTGGAAAATTTAACTTCACTGCAAGTTCTAATTTTGAGATCAAACAAATTCCATGGACCTATACCGAATTCCAAGTTCAAATTTCCCTTCCCCAACTTGCGAGTTATGGATTTATCAAACAATTATTTTACTGGTCCATTGCCAAGAAAATATTTCAAGAATCTCAATGCTATGATGAATGTCAACGAAGCTAGTTTTGAATTGAAATACTTAGGGATGCTTAGTTATTCACATTCATATTACTATAATGATTGTTTGACTATAGTAATCAAAGGATCAATCATAGAAATGGTAAAAGTCCTAACCATTTTCACTGCAATTGATTTATCGAAAAACAATTTCGAAGGTCAGATTCCACAGATCATTGGAAAGTTAAATTCAATCCGAGGGCTCAACTTGTCTCACAATAGCCTTACAGGTCATATACCAGCATCTCTTGCTAATTTGGCAATGCTCGAATGGTTAGACCTCTCTTCCAACAAACTCACTGGGGAGATCCCTCAACAACTAAGGATTTTGAAATTCCTTGAAGTCTTAAACCTTTCGCGGAATCAACTAATAGGATCGATACCACAAGGCAACCAATTTGATACATTTTTAAATGGTTCCTACATTGACAACTTGGCATTATGTGGACCTCCATTGTTAAATGCATGCAATCCAAGGACACCACAACCACCACCCTTGATGTTTCAACAAGAAGACAATACTTCAAGTGGACTCAATTGGGAAGTCATATTACCGGGTTATATATGTGGGCTGGTGTGGGGACTTGTTATGGGATATTTTATGTTCTCTAGAGGAAAACCTCAATGGCTTGTGAGGATCATTGAAGGTGAACGAAAGAAAAGCAGAAAGAGATTTAAAAAGCATTCTCACAGGAACAGAGCAAGGTGAAATTACCCAATGCAAGTAGTGTCCTTCGGTAAGTATTTACAATCAATTTCTGCATTCTTTTGCTTGATCATGAAAAACTATAGCTTGGTTATGGTTGCTATCTAGTCTTTTTTCAGTTTCTTAGCACTTTATTTGTATCATACAAAATAAAGCTATTTTATTTCCTTTGATGTTTATACAAAGCACTTGATTGGAAATCATCTTGCGAAAAATAAAAAATAAATAAAATCATGGAAGTAATAAATGAGTAGTGAAAATAAAGGTTTGCTATTGACTCTAATGGCTGCAATTGAAAGAAGTATAAGACTTGGGCACTTTTTTAATAGTCTTTTTTTATTTTTTTTATATTTTGAAATTTACTCTATAGTCACTTTTTCTACTTCATTCTTAAATTATTAATTGCATATATTTAGTCTTTACTGTTTATGATTTTAGTTCATATGGTCTGATTATTGGAGACAATCTGTCCAAATCATTAATGAGAAAAATCTAATCTAATGGTTGAAAAAATAATTTTACAATTTAGACAACTTAAATTGTATAACTATTTTCTTACTAACACAATATTAGACAACTTACCCTCTACAACCAAACACCCATATTTCTCTCTACTTCAAATAATGAATAAAAGAATGAGAGCTTGGCTAGGTAAATTTACACCGACCTCTCCTAATTACAATGGGTGTTATACTTACCTTATTTGCATTAGTATTCGTTAGTTAGATAGGTGAAAAAATTATATTTACCTTATTTGGTTTAATTTTTTTTTTAGAAACTTGAGTTTTTTTTTTCTTTTCTTTTCTTTTTAGTGATTTTTTTACCCTTTTAGTGATTTTTTTTAATATTTTACGAAAGTTTTTTATTTCTTATATACACCTAATCTATATACACTTAAAAAGAGTAATATTTGTGAAAACACAAACTTTAAAAATTCACCAAATAATTAAAAAAAAAAACAAAAATTCAGTACATTTTCGTATTTTGTTGTATTTAACAAATTTTTTTTTTTTTTAAATTGTCATATTTTGTTACACCCTAAACTATAATCACATGTTTTACTTCATTCACTATAGTCACATGTTTTACTTCATTCCTAAATTAGTAGATGCATCTATTTGGTCCCTATTGCTTCTTATTTCAGTTCATATAGTTTAATTGAAGACAATCTCTGCAAATCAGTAATAGTGAAAATTTAATATAATGTGTAAAAATAGTAATTTAAGAATTTAGAAAATTTAAATCGTACAATTAAACCCCTATTTTCTTATTCACACTATATTAAATAATATTAGACAGCTCACACTCTATAACCAAACACCTATATTCCCTTCTACCCCTCTTCTCAAATAATGAATAAAACAAATATGTGTTTTGGTTGTACAGTTTAGAGTAAATTATATAGACCTCTCATAAAATTTGAAGAAAACAAGCCCTCTTTCATGTTTTTGCTTTTTATTATTAATATGGGAAGGAGTTCTATCTAATTTACTATTGAAATAGAAGTGTCATAATTGGTTTGTCAGATACATTATAAATCTCACTTCGACTATTTGAATCGTATAATTTGTATGATTTTTTTTTTTTTTTTTTGGGTCTAGATCATGCATGATAAAATTTTGATTGATGCCATATTTTTATCCATATAATTTTTTTCATATTGGTCTTTGAAAAAATGAATGGATAATTTCGAAATTATACCTATTATTCATTTTCTTTAAACAAATGTAATGAAAGCATAATGATTATTGAATAAATCCAATGTTTTAAAATGATATATCAAAATAAGACTTGTGGTGGCTCTATAAACCCCAACAAACACCCCTCTAGTAAACCAGTGGATGGAAAAAGATCCTTCCCCATTAAAATTGAGAAACACCAGAAGTGTTTTCATTGTTTTCCTTTCTTTTTTTTCATCGTTTTCATTCATTAATTGAAGTTGTCTAATAAGGATATATGGTTTTCAAAATATATTTGGGTGACATGCATATCAAATCTAGCATGTTCACGGAATTCAGTAACTGTATCTATCTTTGATTTATGTGTTGTAGTTGCGATGCATTTCAATTTGATCTAGGAGGCGCAGCTTTCGAAGTCATGGTGAATTGTGGTCAAGCTAATGTATTATGTAATGCTGGGAAGTTGAAGATACAGTATCAAAGGTTAGAATGTATACGTATATATATATATATATATATTAGTGGGGGTGTGTCTATCGATGAGTGTGTTGTTAAATCTATAAAATATGACTTTTAATTTTGATTTAAAAATAAATTTATGTGCTGCTCAAGCAGCAAAGATGTTTCTCATATTGAAGATTTTGGGTCCGAGCCTTTGCTTGGTCCGTATTTTCTGGCATTTGATATAATGGAAAACAAAAATCAATAAAAAATATTTTTCATGATCAACACAAAACAAGCTTATTTGGGCATGAAATGTTTCACTTTCAAAAGGTAGCAAATATTTTTCAGACCAAAGTCTTATTAATGTCATCACACTACTACCACCAGTCTCACCTTCACCACCACACCGCCATTACCACGGCCACCATCAGCACCATATATAGAAAAATATGTCTATAGATCTAATATATTACCTTAGTGCTATATATGTTTATATATATCTGATTTGTTGAATAGTTGTTTGTGTATTTGAATAATCAGTAAGCAATAGATAAAATTGATAAACTCGTACTTTATGCATTATTTTAGAAAGCTCTTAGGGAAAAACAAGAGCAGGTGATACACTCCTATATGATAAAATCACTCATTTTTAGTGCTTAATAGTAGTTGCTTGGAGCCTTAAAACTCTTGAGATTCATAGACTAGGGAGTGATTTTTAGGGAGTGATTTTTTATATTTTGTTTTCCGACTCTTGGGATTGTAACTTCTATGATTAGTTGGTCAATAATAGTGTATAATCAAGGTTTCGAAAAGCGATTGTGGTCGCTATAATGGTTGCGGTGACGCAGTTGCAGTTGCGGTTGCAGAGTATAAAGGCCATAGCATAACAGTTGCGGTAACCAGAATCGTAATTTTTTTTTTTAATTTTTTGCACAATTTAAAGAAAATTTACTGATATGCATATTTTTTTTTTCTAGAATCACATTTATTAGGGTTTAAAATAGATTTTGATCAATTTTTGTTAATTTTTAAGTATGATCCAATATATTTCATATTTTCAAATCATTATAAAATGAGCTTTTTACATTTTATTTCAATAGTTAATGATTTTAAGAATAATTGATTTTAAATGTCTACAAATTATTTTTGACCAATACTTGAACTAATTGAGTAAAAAAATATTCACAATTATTAAATGAAATGATTATAAAAATAAAAATTGTGCCATAAACAAAAATTATTTTTGAGGCATTTTTTTAGACAACACTTTACAGGTAACGAAATAAAGTTATTTACAATTAAGTATTAAATGAAATGATTATAAAAATAAAAATTGTGCCATAAACAAAAAATATTTTTGAGTTTTTTAAACATATTTTTTAGACAACACATTACAACAACAAAATAAAAAATATTAATAATTAAATATTAAATAAAATGATTGTAAAAATAAATACAACTACTATTTATATATATATATATATATATTATATGCTAATGTAATGAAATAAAAATTTAAAAAAATTATAAAGAAAATAAATTTATATAAGATTTTTTCTTTGAGCTTGAATAACTTAAGTATTTGTTCTTTTTTTTGTAATATTTTATTTTATTTTATTTTTTGGGAAAGGAAGTTATTCAAAATATTATAAAAGGGTGTAACGGTGTGTAACGGACCGTTACGGCCGTTACGTAACACTGAAATGGTCGTTACACGTGTGAATTTTCGTTACACTGTTATAGCGGCCATAACGAGTGAAGGTAACCACCACAACCATTACGTAACAGCATTACGTAACAGTTGCGGCCGCTTTTTAAAACCTTGTGTGTAGTAGTATGCATTTGTCTTTGGAAGCTCTGTAATTGAACCGAGGTGATAATACTGTTTCATGATTCTTTCTACCATTCTTTTGATGTAGATAAATTTACCTCTCTCTCTCTCTCTCTAGTGGCCAGGGAAGAATGGAACAGTCAATTTTATTTTAGATAAAATTGATATGCAAATTGATAGAGACGAAACAGAAAGCTTGTTAGAGATGTTTTAGGATTTTTTTTTTTTTTTTTTTGTCAATGGAGGTCTCGATTAGCAATTAGCCAGATCTAAATCTGAAAGTGAAAGATTTCTTTCGGTGATGATCTATTGTTTGAACAGATAAAAAATGAACAAATAGAAAATTTCAATAGATAAAATAATTTCAACAGTTTCAATAGATAGTCAATGAAAAGTCAACCAGATAAAAAAAGTCAAAGGGTAAAATTTAAAACAAAATGTTCTCCACCAAACGATTACACAAAGTGTGGACCTTTCATCAACAAAAAAAATATCTCTTGGATCTAATGCTTTATACCTTTTGTATATTGGATTTATCACCAATTAATCCTTTTTTTTTTTTTTTGGCAGTCCACCTAAATAGATAATGTTTATTAGTATGAAAATTACATGGTGTGTCGTATGCAACTCTAATTATGACATTTGTGTTATTTGATTATGACCTATTGTTGGGTTAATTATGACTTATCATTGTAAATTGTTTTTTCTTTTTAGATATGACTCATTGTAATTTGAAAGGCAACTTCAACGGTGTATTATATATTTTAAGGTTTATTACACTTTTCACTCTTGTAATTTGATTTAAGTTTTATTTTAATCCGTACAATTTTTATTTAAGTAGTTTAGTTCTTACATTTTAAGTCTAGTTTTAATTTGGTGCTTTCGTCTAAATTGAAGATTAAAATTAACAATTTTGGAATAGTTGTCAATTTTTTAAGGTTTCAATTTGGTTCTTCCGTTTAAATTGAATGTTAAAATTAATAATTTTGGAACATTTATCAAATTTCTAAGTTGTACACGTAGACAAAATTATCAAAAATTTGGACGGAATAACCAAATTAAAACTAGACTTAAAGTGTAGAGATCAAATTATTCAAATTGAAACTAGGGTAAACTTTACTTTACCCTCTTTTGATTTGGACCATATGCGGTTTACCGCCTAACATTTGGAAATGACTACATAATCTTCTTGTGATTTGTGGACTGAAGTGCACCTTTAGGCCCGTTAACGATTTAATAAAAAAACTAAAATACCCCTGTGTTTTCGACATTTGTTTGGAAGATAAAGTGCACTATAACCCTTATGCTTATTTTATGTGCAATTTACCTCCTTTAAATTTGTTTATTTTATATGCAATTTACCCCCTTAAAATTTGAAAATGAGCAAGCAATTTACCCCATTGAAATTTGAAAATGAGCATATAGCCCCCTTATGTTACATGTTTCACACTTGCTGTTAAGTTGGATGGAATGTTTCACGGTGTACTTCAATCCACAAATCACGTGAGAGTTATGTGGTCATTTCCAAACGTTAGGGATAAACCGCACATAACCCAAACTGCAGGGGGTAAAGTGAAGTTTGCAAACTATAGTAACTAAAGTGAAATTTGAATCGAACTACTAGGGTGAAAAGTGTAATTAACCCTATATTTTATTATTGTTGAAATTTAGTATGGTAAACATAAAAATTAGGATAAAATTAATTTTATCCCCTTCTGGTTGATAGGGGTAGACAAACATCGAATCTGGCCGATTTCGAACCAGACTGGCACTACATAATAAGGGATTTTATATTTGCTCAAATCTGGCCCAGTTCTAACATCTTTATGATCTGTCCAAACCCGGTCCAAAAAATAATTACAAATTTTGAACACACCCATCGGGCTATATGTTAAAAAAAGTTCAATCATTCCATATGTAAATCCAATCACACATTATATTTCTTAAATAAACATATTGATATCATTATAAATTGAAGGATTTTGTGTATAAATTGAAGGATTTCTTAAATAAATTCAATCACACATCACCATAAATGTGAGTTTCAATAAAATCAACAAGAACAAAGTCTAGATCCTAACCAAAAAAAAATATATTTTAATGTATTATAAATAAATAAATAATTAACTTAATAGCACGCCGGTCAGGCCGAGTTGGATTGAAAGTATAAATTCCAAGCCTAGCCCATTAATATTTCGGGCTAAAAATGTTGGTCCAGCTTGACCTCATGGGTTAAAACAACCTTCTTAAGCCCTAGAAAAATAGGACTGAGCAGAGCGGGTTGGGCAAGCCAATGGGCTAATGTCCACCCCTAGTGGTTAAAGGCTTGAGCAGTTTACCCTTTTATTATTCAAATATAAGTAGAGACTTTCCCTATAAACTTGGGTGAAATTTCAACATTAACGTCGTTAAAGTTAACAAGAAAAAGTCGTTTATATCCTCTTTCGTCTTCTTTTACATTATTCTTCCATATATATATACATATATATAAAATTTTAAGGGATTGGCTTCCCTCCAGTCCATGATTGGACTCGAGGATGCTGTTGGGCTCGTGGAGGCCCACCACGGGTCCCGTTTCGATAATTCGAACGGTTCAATATGTAGAACTCGTTGAGGGCTATATGCATGTAAAAAATTACATTGATTGGATATCGATAGCTGTTTTATCGGATCAGATTTCTATCAACCGTTTATTTTTTCACTGTAGCACTTGTACCCTTTTAAAAACTTTTGGGAAGTGTATTTGAATCATTTATTATGTTTTGCGAGTCTTTAGTGTTTTTGTATCTTGGTTTTGGATGAGTGAAAATTGATTTAAACTTGTTAGGATTGTCCGTTCACACTTGTTCGCGTCGAAAAGTAGTTTAGAACCTTGAAAACCTTGTTCTAGGGTCGACACCTGTCTTGGTGGTGTCGACGCCTTCTCTTTTGGTGGGCCACAAGGGTCGACACCAATCTGGGAAGGGTCGACCCTTGTTCTGAAATTGCATTCTATTTTTTGGTGTCGACACCAGCCTGGGAAGGGTCGACACCAGCCTGTGCACTCTTTGTTTTTGCTGCCTGAAGGGTCGACACCTCTGCTGTAAGGGTCGACCCTTGTCCAGATTTTTGCCTTTTGCTTTTTGGTGTTGAGACCAGACTTGGGGAGGTGGCGACACCTGTGTTACTGTCAAACAAAAGTTCCAGATTTTCTTCATAAGGGTCGACACCTGCGAACATTTTTCCAGATTTTCAGTCTGGTTTTGGGCCTACTTTTTGGGGGTTTTGACTTGATCTTTTGGGTTGACTTTGGGGCTTTATTTTACTTTGACCTAGTACTATAAATAGGCACCCACCCACCACTTTTCTTTATTTCTTTTTCTGTTTTCTTCCTCTAAAACCGTGAGACCCCCTCTCTCTTCCTCAAAAAGCACTTTTCACTCAAAATCTTTAGATCTACTCTCTTGGAAGCATCTTCTTGCCATGCTCCTTTGAGAAAGATTATAGATCTCATCAAGAGCTTCGTTTTGATCCAAGTAGAAGTTGGTTTCGACAACTTTGGAGTTTCAACCTTTTGCTTATCTTCTCTTCCAAGTTTGAGGTAGGGACATTCTTGAGTTATATATACAAGTTTTGCTATTTTGATGATGGTTTTACGAGTTTTCTTCTAGTTCCTTGTTAATTTCAATCTTGTGTTTCAAAAATATAGAGAGTTTTGAACGTGGGTTGTACCTCAACTCCTTTATAAATCCTAGAGGGTTTTCTTTTGAGTTATATATATTTATGTAAGTTTTTAATTGATTTTGTAACTCTCCTTGAAAATTTCAAAAATGGGTTTGGTGACTCAAGGGATTGATGATTTTTGTAAAACAAACTCTATCTTGTGTTCATTTAGAGATTTTCTTGAAATTTTGGACAACATGAGTTGAGATTGAAGTGTATGATTAGATTTTATAAAAGAGATGAACAATGTTGGATTTTTTTGTGAAAACCTAGAAGATTGGGGCTTTTTGAAAACATGGACAATTCATGGAATAAACTTATTTTCTTGTGCTAAAATGGGTGAGTGAGTGTAGAATTTACGTCTTGATAAGAGAAGTGGCAATCTCCTTGATATAAGCAAATAGAGGATTTATTTTCTTAAAGTTGCTGTTAGATGCATGAAAAATATTTAATTGAGAAATGTTAATTGTTGTGCGTACTGGATTGTGAGAATTTTGAATGGTAGAGGTTAGTATTTGAAAACCTCATATGTGGCTTGAGAAGGTTAAATTGATGAAAAATTGATGTTGTGTATTGAAGACACATGGTTATCTTGGGAATGAGTAATGAAAGGAGGAAATGGAAAATGTGATTGTTAACATTGTTGTGACGACTTGGAAATGGGAAATGTTATGAGTTATGAGAAATCACTGCATTGCATATGCATTCAATTATTATTTTTGCATTGTAAATTTTGATTGAAGATATTTATTTCATGAAAGAAAGTGATGTTGTATTAAGAACTATGGCAATGTGTATGGGGTAAATACGGTGGTAAGTCCGGATAGGTGGTGTAGATGATTTGATAAGTTGGCCCGAGTGTCCTTGGTGAAAGACCAGAAAACCGCGTGGATAGGTGTCGAGCCTTTCGATTAATCTCGGTAAAAATAACAATTTGGTAGTGCTTGTAGAACCTACTTGCAGACACCAGCCTAGGGATTACCAGTGTCGTATTTACCGCCCATGTTGATTAAAATGGAAAGGTTTTGAAATGTGTTGAGATTGCAAGCTTTGGTTGAAAAATGGAAATCTTTAAGAAAAGCATGAAATGAAATTTCTTTAAAGGAGCATGGCATAGCATTGGCATTTGCATTATTTTTATTGAGAATTGCATGACTGTATATACTTTGTTAGAATTCTCTACTGGGAGTTATGCTCACCCCTATAGGATTTGGTGCAAGTTAAGATGTGGTGGTTCCGTCGGGCTAAGGGCATGGATATGTTATGATGAAAAGTAGTCTTGCTCTTCCATTTGTTGTGATGTTTTTGTAAGCCAAGGGCTAATGTGTATGGGTTCGAGAAACCATTTTGTGTAATCGGGCTATTGCCTTGGAAGATGTAAGCCCTTAGGGGCATTTTATTTGTGTTGAGATTAGATGCTTCACATGCTGTAGATTCATGTATTTCTATATTCTTGAAAGTTTAAACATTGGTGGTATGTTATGTAAAGGTTGGAGTTATGACATTATTGATTGGGTGAATGTTGATTAATGTGGGTGGTTCATGTTGTATTATTTTGGGGCATTACATTCATCGTTTATTTTTATTATTATTATATAAAACTGATTTGATCACGTAGCTATAGATATCCAATCAACGTAATTTTTTACAAGTATATAGTGCTCGATGAGTTTTGTACATTGAACGGTTTAGATTATTAAAACGGGACTCGTGGTGGGCCTCTACGGGCCCAATAACACCCTCCAGTCCGATACGGACTGGAGGGAAGCCAAACCCTAATTTTAAACCTTACAAGTATCAATTTAACTCCAATTTACTACCTTTTAAACTTAATTTGAAACACTAACTAATTTTCTAAACTTAATTGGAAATTATATTCATTTAACTCTTAAACTTAATTTCAAATTTAATGGTGTTTAATTCCACTAATTTTGGTGGTCAATTAGAATCTAGGTTGGAGATATGTGAGTCCATATCTACAAGACAATCACATATGTGCTTAGGGACGATCCTTCTACTAGCTAATAGATTACAAAAAAATAAAAATAAAATAAACATGCAAATGAACTGAAAACTTAAAAAAATTTCAAATTTGTTTGACGTTCCATCTCCTCGAGGCGGGGTTGGTTTAGGGAAGAGAAGGCAGCAACGGGGGTGGTTTAGGAGGGGAGAGGTGGTGGCAATGGTGGAGAGAGACTAGAGAAGGGATGTACTTGCTGTTAAGTTTTAAATCTTCATTTTTGGATTTTTCATTTGTGCTTGATTTTATCTTGCAGTTCACTGATAGATAAATCCTAGGTCAAGCATGGAAGTTTCTCAACTCTTGTTTTTCATGGAGTTTAAACGGTTGTTCTCCTTGGTTGAGGTTCAGTTTTCTACTTTGTTGTATCTAAATTTAATTGAGAAAAAAGAAAAAAAAAATGCATCAGAGAAAAATAAATTTAATTACCTTGCACATAATTGCACTGTAGAAATTGTAGAATAATGTACAACTATAACTATTTTTAATTATGATAAATTTCACTTTATTCTCTTATCTTTTTGTCTATGTACAAATTGCTCATCTCATTTGAAAATAACCACATAACCCTTTGTGGTTTGTGAACTTTTGTGAACTAAATGAACCGTTAAATATACTTAACAGTAAATGTGAAACATATGTCAAATATAAAGAGATTATATACTCATTTTCAAAATTTAAGGAGCATATGGAATAAAAGATAAGGGGTTAAAGTGCATTTTGCTTCCGAAGAAAATAACAAAAATGTTCATAGTTTTGATACTTAGATTCCTTATGTATAAGAATATTTTAATTTTTTTTATTAAATTTTTAATTGACCTAATAGTATATTTCATTTTACAAATTATAAAAAGACTATATGATTATTTTCAAATAAGAGGAGTATAATCTGCATATAGATCAAAATAAAATTTGGACTTTCAAATAAAATGCATTATGGAGATTCCCAAAGGGTGATATTCATTGGAGGGAAACTATAATTGGGTTCGGTGGTGTGGTTACATTTTTGATCAAGTTTAATTACCGTGTAGATAATTACATGGTGCATATGTTTCCTATTGAACTGTAGGAAATTTTTTTTTTTTTTTATTGAAGACCATTCTAAATGAATAATAATAAATAAATAAAATAGTAATTTGGTGATAAATCTAATCTAAGGAGGGTATAAGACATTAGGTCCAGTGTATATTTTTTATTGGTGAGAGATCCACCATTTGTGAAATAGTTTGGTGAGGAGTCTTTTTATTTGTTTTTGAAGGACATTTTATTTTCAATTTTACCCCTTAATTTATCTGCATTTCGTGTCATTGTTCGACGCCTTGCTTCTACTTGTCTAGATGTGATCCAAGCGGGTTCAAGTGCTTGAAGAGCATATTTTCCGAAAACAAATATAATTACCTCGATAAGATATTTCCTTCATTCTTCCTCAATGTTGTTTACAAAATCTAGTTCTTTTGGGGGTGTAGTTGATGGTTTTTTTTTGTATATTCCATCTCTTCTACAAAACCGGATGTGAGAGTTTCTTCTCATCCAGCTCCTTGCGAATAAAAACGGATTCAAAATATTTAATTTGAATTAAGATATACATATTTAATGAATAACATATTCAATGGGATTTTTTTTAGGGTCCCTGATATTAAGATTTTATAGCATAAAAGACAAATAATATTTTCATAATGTCTAAAGTCCCTCAATATTGATCCAAAGAAATTTCAATCACAGAGAAATTTTCTCCAAAGAAATTCCTAGAATTTCTCTAGGCATCTCCAGAGAAATTCTGGATTTCCCAAAGAATTTCTCTGGGTTCAAATTAGAGAAAATTGAAATTTCTTTGGCTTTGTTCATAGAGAATTGAAATTTCTCTAACTCTGTTCACAGAAAATTTCTATGGCTTTGTTCACAAATTTTTCTATGTTTGTTCACAATTTTAAACCAGAAAAAATTGTTTTAACCAAACTAGAGAAATTTTAATCAAACCCCTCTTTTTATAACAAGGTTATATTCCTTGAAAGATGTAAGCCCTTGGGGCTATTTTTTATTTGAGACATGAAATTGTTTTGTAATAGTATCACTTGTAGATTCAAGCTTAAGAGTTATGAATGTGTAATGCATGTGATTTATTTTGACATCTTACTTGATGAAATGAAGAATAAAAAAAGAAGATTTACTTTCATTATGAATATCAGAGAATATTGAATATTATGTCGGCTTCCGCATGTATGAATTGAATGAATATCTACTAGAGGAATTAAAGTGAATTTTTAATGTTAATCAGATCTATAGAAATTGGGCCGTTACAATGGGGTTTGCGGGTTTGCTTAATTGATTGTTTTTCTCCATTGTGGGACGCTTTGTTGAGTTGATACTATTGGATTTGTTAATCGTAAATTCAGTTAGGTTGTTGATTGTACATTTAGAAGTTATGTTGATGTAATTTTCATGATAATTGTAATATTGAATCTCAACAACTGACCCTTCCAATATATATAGATAAATTTAATATTATCTTGTTGCTTATTGTGGGTTTTTCTTTTTTTTCAATGTTGTGAGTAATATGTGCCCCTTTGTTTAATTTCTAGATCCGTTGGATCTGCTACTGTGCGCAGTGTTTTGAATATTTTCAACAATGTTAGTTTGCTTCTGTAGTAGTTTTAATTGCGATTTATTTGGTTTGTCCTTGCATAGCAGTTTAAAGCTTTACATCAATTGCAATTTTTATGGTTCAATTGAGCCAAATTTCTTCTAAATTGGTTGTTGGTGAGTTAGCCTAACTACTACAAAATAGCTAAACTGGTTGTTGGTGAGTTAGAGTGCCTACAGCCTACTACAAAAAAGCTAAATGATCTCAGCTTTTAACCATAACAGTATTTATCAATCTCAATTTTTCACATTATAAAAAGCGTAATCTATGCAAGTGTGATGATTTATCCTTATTTTCCATCACACTTTCTAACCGTGATAGTAAACTAAAAACACATATTAAAATTTTAAAGTACGATTAATATTCTTATTAAGTTCTCATGTTTTCCATAAAATTGTGATCATATATAAAGCATACATCTCAGTTTTTCAAAAATTGTAATTGTAAACGGCAAAAAGTCACAATGTTTCTACATAATTGATCATTGCTAAAACATACATCTCAATTTTTCGAAAGTACAATTGCAAATGGCAAAAGATTTCAATTTTTCAACATAAATGATCGTTTCTAAAACATACATCTCAATTTTGAAAGAAGTACGATTGTATATGGCAAAAGAAGATCACATTTTTTTATGAAGTGTGATTATAAATGGCAAAAGATCTCAGTTTTTGAATAAAATTGTGATCACTTCTAAAACAAACATCTCAATTAGTGTCATTGTAAATGACAAAAGATCTCCATTCTATTTTAACCATGATTGGTATTTGATAAAAAAAATCTCAGATTTTCTTAATTTAAAAACATGATTGTTTACATTTGAAAAAAATAAACAACAAATATTTTCCTAGTAAATCAAAGCATTAAACTTTAATTACACACTGATTTCAATTTTCAAATATCTGCTGCTACATCCATTGTAGCTCTATCAATAAAAAAATAAGTCATTCCTAACGACAAAACAAAGTTTGATTGAGCAAAGAAAAATAAAGGAACCTATGGACTACTGTAAGCAACCTTCAATTTGGTGACATTGTTATGCAAGTAGCGCCCCCGTTCTTCTTTCCCTCCATCTTCCTATATATTTCCCTCCAAATTCCCTCTTGAACCCTACAAATTAACACCCAAAATGCTTCAATAGAAAATCAAATTAAAGTGTTAATTAAAGCTAAACAAGAAAAATGATTTGAGAAAAGAACAGGGGCAAAAATCACAAAACAAAGATATAACACCAACCATCAAATATGATGATAGGAGCATATAGCACAACCAATTCCTTAAATTCAACACAACAAGAAAAATGAAGTAATCCTAATTGTTAAAAAACACCAATATCATGGAGAGGATTAAATGAACTTAATAATGTTTCCCAAAAAGTCAGTCATTCCACAAATAGCATCATATATCTATACTTGAGATCAAGCTTGTTAAAAATAGAGAATAAGAATGGACTACAAAGCCAAAAAGCATCATATAACTATACTTGAATCATCATTAATATTAAATATAGTTCAAAAAAAAAAAAAAAACTATATTGATTACCTCAACTACTTGCCAAATTGGCTTTCTATTCATCCCTTTAGTTATTCCATAAATCCGAAGACCACTGTATAAAAAGAAGAAAGATTAGTACATTATCATTAGAATAGCTCTATTGCAAAGAAATGTACAAAAGTAATAAACTAACACGTGTATTACAATTTTAAACTTGTGTTGATTTCACCATGATAAAATGAATCAAGAGAGTACACTATCATCGATGATAGATCAATGACTAATAATACCCAATGGTACCTAAAATTGAACAAATCAAAAATATGAGCTCAACAAGTAATTATTTTTCAAACGCATGAAATAAATAACACTACGATAATTACCCAATATTATAAGGAACAAATATTAGTTGGTCAGGCTTGGCATCATCAAATCTTCTAGCAATCAATGTTGATTTTGAATTTCCAGCAGTCTGACATTTCCCACTAATGACATATGGGTTAACAAATGCAAATCTTCTGTTCAAATTCGATGCTTTTAACACTTGATGGAAATGACTAATAAAAGAAGAAATAAATGTCATAAGAAACTTTGTAATTGATAAAAACCTCAGCTTCTCACAAAGCATGTAATAATTTAGTCTTACCTTACGTACAACATGAAGCATGTAATGCATAGCTCTTTCATTTGACATACACACTCCATGTCTACTCTTTGAAGTTGTACACTGACTCCCCAAATATGTCCTTCTCTAGTGGAATGTTAATGGCTTCATCACACTTGAAATGCTCGACCAATGATTCAAAAGCATGGAAGGACTCCAATTTTTTTTCAAAATAAACATTTTTTGAATTTCCCCAAGTTAGAAAATTCCCAATGCAAAAATATGTCAATTTCAGTGTAAGAAAATGTAACAACACCACTAGAAAAGATAGTTGTACCTCATTGCCGACCAATGAAGCAAAAGCTGGAATGCACTCCAAACGTTTTTCACAATCAACACCTTTTAAAGCTCCCAAAATTTGAAATGTTACAATGCAAAAATACACTAGTCAATTTCAGTTGAAGGAAAATGTAGTAACACTTCCAGAAAGGATATTTGTACCTCATTGTTGACCAACATGAATTTTTTGGGCCAAGCCACCTGACATCCTATTGCCTCTCCAACAATAGTCATCTCTTCTGGGATAGGAATGGGAAGAGGGCCATCTTTAACTATGGCAACATCAACAGACACTCATTGAATTTCCCCAATGGTACCGTATGAATAACTTCTTGAGGTCCAATTCTTTCATACATCGTACCATGGGCAACAATGTTTTCAAGAGATCCCACCACTAGTTTGCATGGTTTGCTCCATAAGAAATAATAAACAAATAAATGCTTTTACAACTAAGGATTCAATTCATAATTTACAAAATAATTAACTTAAAATTGAAATAAAAACAATATGCCTTTCTAATATTTAGCTTGAAAACTAGAGGTTTGATATTCTTCTTAGGATTTGGAGGTCTAATATTCTGCTTAGGATTTGAAGATGACATGTCATTCTTGAAAAGCAACCTACTTTCCTTTGAGTTAGGAACAAGTTGTGGATTGCCTATATTATCGCTTTTCAAGGTGTTTGAGTTTGCATCATCAAATTGAGATGTTTGGGGTCTTTGTTGTGCCATTGTATTGATTTGAGCTTGCATTTGTAACACGATTGACTCAAAAGATTTCAGCTTCTCTTCACAAATTGAATGATTTCCACGTCTAGGAATGTGGAAGTACTGTCTGGTGCAATAAAATTTCCTACACCCCTTACCTGCCCCGAATGTTCAACCATACCCAATGCCATGGTAAGGATGTCGGTGCTTCCTTGGGTGGACAAACTCCCATCCATTGTTTGTTTAGTAAACTCATCCTATAGTATACAATGATATATTAGAAGAATGAACAACATTGTTTCAATATAAAATCATTATGATAAGTGCACGGAGATTACAATTTTTGCAACTTGTTGCATAATTCTCACTTGATCCAGCCTTTTGTTTCTATCAATCAAACATAAAATTAGAAATAGTCATACCAAATTTTAAATGTCTTATTAAATTACAAAATCTACAAATACTTACAAGTTCTTCTTGAAAACGAGCATAGCCCTTTCGACCAAGCCTATGGTTATATATACTTTTGCTTTGCCTCGCTCTGTGAATATTACTTTCTACCTTTTAAATTATAACACAAAATTAAATTCAATTGTATAACATTAAATATCCACTAACAAAATAAGTAAATTGTTCTGACATGTACCTCAAATTTTTCTGTCAGTCTATCCCTCATAAATGAATTCCAATGTCTTTGTTCAATAAAAGGATAAATTTCTGATGGTTTTGAAACAAACTTAGGACTTGACTTGTATTGACGGATGTGCTTGCTAAGGTATTTTTTGAATGTCCTCCATTTCTCTCCAATTGAAGACAAAGTCTTCTTTTTTCTACTTCGATCCACATTGTATGCTAACTGAGCAATTAAGAAATAAAGTTATAAACAAAAAATTTAAGTGAAATTAAAAGTATGTAGATATATGAGGCCTGCAGACTCCACACAACTCCACAATTTCTCTTTCAATTCTTTTGGAACCTTATGCCAATCTTTATAGACTATTGGGACCATTGTTCGAGCCAAAACTCCAAGATAGATCCAGTATTGTACATCCCCTATCAGTTGACCCAACTCATTATAGTGAATGATTTTTTGCACACCAGAACTTTCATCCTTTATGATCCCTGGTAGGGTTGTTGAACCTCTAACTTTCCTTTTTTTCGATTTTATTGGTGACAACCTTGCATCCTCTTCGTAAGATGAATCCATCTGTGTCATGAAATTGAAAGAAAATCACATTAGCACATTATTAGATTATGAAAATAAAGAAAAGAAAAGAAAAGTATTGAATAATGCAAAGCAAAGCCATCCACAAATATTAATAGAAAAAAGTAACAATCTCGTACATTCTTAGATACAAATAAACCAAAATGAGATTCACTTCATTTTATCATAAAGACAAATTAGGCTTAACTTTTTCCCACTCAAAAGGAACAAGGACCAAAAGGCAAAAGAAAAGTAAAAATATAACCACTCAACAATGCGTAAGTTCGATGTTACATAACCAAACCAAACCAAACCAAGCCTTAAGTCCCATCAAATGGGGTCGGCTACATGAATCTTTCTTCTCCACGCGGCCCTATCAAAGGCCATTTCATTAGTCAAATTAAGTAGATCTATATCTCTATTTACAGTGCTAACCAGTGTTAATCTAGGCCTACCCTGTCCCCTAACACTTCCATCTACCGTTACAGTATCGCATCTCTTCACTACTGTCTCTGTTGGTCTCCGTTGAATATGACCAAACCATCTCAATCGATGTTACATCCAATGCAAAAAATAGAAAAATATATCATGTATAATCAACCCAAGTTCCCTTACAGTCTCCTCGCATGTAAGATGACAGACTCATCAACTTCATCAAATGATTCAACTTCTGGCAATACATTTATTAATCCATGATGCTCCATAGAACAATCATTGAGCTCATCATCCCTTTCACAAGGATAGTCTTTGAGGAGGTTCCAGCACAATAGACCATCTCGGATCAAGTTGATCTTCTACATAAAAAACTTGTTTCACCTGGGAAGCCAAAATGAAATAATCAGATTTGTGGCCTATCCTTCCAAGCTCAACTAATGTAAAACCAAGTTCATCCACTTTAATTCCCTTCGTGTTGTCAACCAATCACACTTGAATACAAGAATCTTGAGCATATGATAATCAAACTACCATATCTCAACAAAAACCCCATAAAAACTCATTTCTACGAACACGGGATTCTTATCTTTGTAGATTGAAACTAGCATTGCCGTCGCCACTAAACTAACTCCACTGTTCTGATTGACTCACGAATTATCGCAGTTTTTGTTGTAATAACGACGACTATTAATGACATAGCCAGAACATTTTGAAACATCAAAACGAGGTCCTTGTGCCACTTCAAGGTATTTGATATATTATTCTGGGCATTTAATTCATCTAAAACCTGTTATATGGCTGAACTGTTAGCTATAAGTTTATTAATGATATACACGATGTAAAAAAATACACATTTTATTGTTTCAATACCTTTTCACGTAGCCAATAAATAAATGTATTATTGTGTTGAATTTGTAACCATTTCTAACTTTTTGATTGATAAGGATGTTCTAGCTTCAAACAAGCCATATTCTCCCTATCATCAAATTATAGATAAGTAAAATATGATCTGTTAGCAAATACATCACAACTATTGTGAGACAATACAGTTGTCACAAAAATGGAGATGAGTAGTTCTTACTCAATGTAAGGTTGAACAGCACTTCGTGTTTTCAAACACAACGATGTGCTTGCTCCCATTCTTCACGATCAACAACAACAACATGACAACCTGGTAAAGCCCTTCCAATTTTTGTATCATTATCAACTGCCATGTTCCTAGTAGGAGGAATCCCAATTGTATCCACTCCAAATAAGTACTCTACACAAAACTCAACAGCTTCTTCTACAATATAACTTTCAGCAATGCAACCTTCTGGAAAATTACGATTACAAACATACCCTTTTAACACATTCATGAATCTCTCAAATTGGTACATCCATCTAAAGTGAATCAGTCCACAAAGTTTGAATTCTCTAACAAGATGCACTGTCAAATGAACCATGATATAAAAAAATGATGGTGAAAAGAATTTTCAGTACACATAATGTGATCACAAGATCTTTATGAATTTCATCTAATTTTGGCACATCCACCACTTTGCTTCAAATAGCATTGAAAAAGAAACATAATCTCATAATGGCATATCTCACATGCTTAGGCAGCAGGGATCATATTGTCATAGGTAACAATTGTTGCATCAATATATGACAATCATGCGACTTCAAACCATAAAGTTTCAAATCTTGCATTGATACATGGCTAATAAAATTTGAAGAGTATCCTTCTAGAACCTTGAGCACGAACAATTGAGTACATAAAAGAATGAAAAGAATTATTTGGCTTACCAATCAACGAGGTAGAGACCATATATATATAATATATTCATGATACAATTTAAGAAACAATATACACAAGGTAAGATTTCTATAATCAAGATAATTCCTATTCTAATTTCCATATTCAAACATAATATTTTGATTTCTATATTCAACACTCCCCCTCAAGCTAGCGTGAAGATATTCAACAAACGCAACTTATCAATGAAAGACTAGAGCAAAGTTGGTCCCACAGATTTTGTAAACACATCTGCCAACTGCTGAGAAGAAGAGACAAATAATGGACGCACAATGCTAGTTTGAACCTTTTCTCAAATGAAATGTATGTCAACCTTGATATGTTTGGTACACTCACAAAGTACAGAATTAGAGGATAATATAATGGCAGATTTGTTATCACAAAATAAAGAGGTAGGTGTAGTCTCCTCAAAACCTAACTCTGCCAGAATAGAGCGAATCCAAAGAATCTCACATGTCCTATGTGCCATAGCCCAATACTCAGCCTCTACAGAAGACCTAGAAACCACCGCTTGCATCTTACTTTTCCATGAGATAAGATGATCACCATAGAAAGTACAAAAGCCAGAAGTGGAATGCCTCAATCCTAAATCTTGCGTAGTTTGCATCAGTGAAACATGAGAGCCCAAATTGGAGACCAGCAGTAAAGAACAATCCCAAACCAGAAGTTTTTAAATACCTCAAAATATGATGAATCGCGTCAAGGTGCTCTTTACGAGATGCATGCATGAACTGACTCACAACACTAACTGCAAATGTCAAATTAGGTCTAGCATTGGTCAAATAAATGAGGCGTATAACAAGACGCTAATACATGTCTAGGTCATCCAGTAACTCACCAGACTCTGATGTGAGTTTGACATTAGGATCCATAGGAGTACAAGCAGGTTTACACACTAACATACCAGTATCCTAAAGCAAGTCAAGGGTGTACTTTCTATGAGATAAGTAGATCCCCTCACTTGAGCGAGCCACCTCAATTCCCAAAAAATATTTGAGACATCCCAAATCCTTAATATCAAAAGTTTAGCCCAAGTCCTTCTTTACTTGACCAATGCCGACAAAGTCATCACTTGTAAGAATAATATCATCCACATAAACTAACAAGACTATACACTGACCTGTAGAATTCCAGCGAATGAAACAAGTGTGATCGGAGTGGCACTGAACAAAGCCCATAGATATAATAACAGAACTGACGCGACTAAACTATGCTCGTGGAGACTATTTCAAACCATACAAGGATTTGCGTAACCGGCACACTTTCCCCGAATACTCCCCCTCAACTCGAAAACCAAGTGGAGGAGCCATATAAACTGTCTCAAGATCTCCATGGAGAAATGCATTCTTGACATCAAGCTGATCAAGAGGCCAAGAATGAGATACTGCAAGGGAGATAAGGACAAATGCATTCTTGACACCAAGCGGACTTTGTAACGATCACCTGAGCCATTAATGAGGTACTTTATAGTGAACACCCGTTTGCAACCAACTGTGCTTTCCCCAAGAGGTAAAGGTACAAGATCCCAAGTGTGATTCTGTTCTAAGGCCGCCGTCTCAGTTTGCATAGCCGCTACCCATTTGGGATTCTGAAAGGCCTCAGATACAGAACAAGGAATGGGCTCTGACTCAAGCTTGCCAAGAAAAGAACGGAAAGAAGCTGTCATAGGAAAGATACTGGGAAATAGGATGATAAGTACTACTCAAATAACTCAAATGATTCAGAGGATGTCAATCCCGATGTGGGTTACGACCAGAAGGTGGAAGAGAAGCTAGAGAAGAGTTACTTGACCTAGAGATTGGAGAGACAGCAAAGGGGGCTAAATGCGTGGGTAACAGGAGTATAATTGCAATGGAGGAGGAAACGAAGGTGGAGAAGGAGGAAAGGGGACAGCCTCATTCTCAACCTCGTCTAAAATGGTCACCGGGCAAACAGTGTAAGTAACAGGAGGAGGAGCCTGCAAAGATGGGTTAGTACTAAAGAAAGGAAGATCCGCACAAAACGTAACATCCAAAGTGTGGTGAAAGTGACGAGATAGAGGGTCATAACACCTATACCCTTTGGACATGGAAGAGTACCCTAAGAAAATACAACGAATAGATTTGTCATCTAACTTTGTGCGAGTGGGACTCCGATTTTGAACAAAATAGGTACACCCAAAGACAGGAGGTATGAGTGGAAACAGAGTGGTGGTGGGCATAAGGGTATGAAACACAGTGAGTCCATGCAATACACGGCTAGGGGTCCTATTAATGAGGTAAACAATAGTAAGGACAGCCCTATGCCAATAAGACTTGGGAACGCCCATACCTCGAAGAAGACACTGGATAACAGACATAATACATGGTTAGCAGAATCCCGATCTGGATCGTAGGATCTTACGATTCTACGATCTCAATTGGGTCAAACGATCCGGATCACACTAGGATCTTAAATTTAGTAGGATCTTAAAGTCACTACGATCCTAATCATAAAATGATGCAGAATTGCATACGATCCCAATTCTACTTTGATCCCAATCCTACCAATTTTTTTTGTTACTATTTATTTCTTATATATATGCGTATATCTATATAAAAAATTTGACTATGAACTCATTTTTCAAATGTCTTCTCTAATTTATGTTAACATAGAATATACATTATATCAAATTTATCAATTTTCTTTAATCTTTTTAAAATTATGTAACAAAGTTTATCATTATCGATAATTTTTCATTTTATTTTGCATTAAAAGTAGGATCTTACGATTCTCGATCCGATTCTATGATCCGATCCATTAGTCCCTCCCAACGATCCTACACGTGAGATCCTAATTTTAACAACCTTGACATAATATGACGGTTTTTGCGTTTTGCAACACCATTTTGTTCAAGGGTCCAAGGACAAGTAAGTTGTTGAAGAATACCGGGTTAATTAAGATGGGAACGAAATGCATTAGAAATATATTCCCTACCATTATCGAAACGGATAGTCCTAACAACTGCATGAAACTGAGTTTTAACCATCTATAAAAATTGAACAAAAAGGGAAAGACGTCAGACTTATGAAGAATTAGATAAACCTAAATGCACCTTGTGTGATCATCAATAAAAGTCACATAATATCTATGACCAAAAAAAGCAGTGACAAGGGAAGGGCCCCAGACATTAGAATGTATAAGATCAAAAACACTAGGAACACGAGTCATATGAGGAATATAGCTAGTATAGGTATGCTTAGACAACTCACAAACCACACAATGAAACTTAGAATCCTTGCAAGCTTTATCAAATGAAGGAAAAAGTTGACATAAATACTGAAAATTAACATGACCCATACGAGCGTACCATAATTCTAAAGTTTGAATATTAAAAACACAAGATATGGAAGCAGGCAAAACAGAAGCCTGAAAACTAGCTAAGGAAGAAGAGGAAGGCTCATCCGGTGAATCCCCAAAGTAGTACAGCCCATCACACTCATAGTCCTTGCCAAAAATCGTCTTTGAACTCAGGCCCTGTAAAAGACGAGGAGAGTAGAAGATGATAGCACAATTAAATTGTTTGGCAAGACGACTAATAGATACGAGATTATATGCAAAATTTGAAACATGTAAAACAGATGATAAAGTAATGGTAGGGGATAAAGACACTACACCCTTATGACGAACAAAGAATAACAAACCATCAACAAGACACACAGATTGGGCAATAGCAGGCCGAACTCACCTGTCATATAATCATTAGCCCCAGAATTCAGAACCCATGAGGGACTAGCAGACCGAACATGGAAAGCGGTAGAAATACCTGTTGCAATGGTGGCAACAGTGGTAGATGATGGGCCAGGAGAACTGGCAGTAAGAGATCCAAGCTAAGCCTAAAGCTGACCAATCTGAGTCTGTAACTCCTGTAAATTAGGAAAATGGGAAGACCTAGGAGCAGGAGTAGCGGAATCCACTAGAGCCGCAGTACGAGGGGTGCCAGTACCAAGAGGGCGAAAGGAACGTTGCCTCAACTCAGGAAGAAGTTTGAAGCAACGAGCCTTAACATGACCAGAAACGCCACAATGATGACAAGTAGCTGGACCAGTAGAACCCCGAGAACCAGGAGTGTGATGAGAAAGAGAAAAATCAGAACTAATTGGAATAGGCTAGGTGGGTATATCAGCAAAGGATGGATCAGTCATGGTGGAATAAAAGGGGCTGAAAAACACACAAACATAGCAACAAAGTCCAAGAAAAAATAAGAAGCCGAAAAAAAAAACTCAACGGCTTATCTAAGTAGATACTGCCAAATAAACTCAATAACCCAAAAGAATAAAAGGACAAACAAAGGGACTTAACACATCAATCCAGTCACCCCAAGAAGGGGAAAAGAACAGCCACGGACCACCTAAAGAAGGCCTACCGAGGTGAAGACAAGGAGAGGGGCTGTGAAGGCTTGGTTGAGGCTGGATTGAGGTTGTCGGAGGGAGAAAAGGAGTTGGAAAGGGCTGTCGGAGGCTAGAGAAGAGAAAAAAAAAAAAGGCAGTCAGTAGTGATGGGTGGTTGAGAGAGAGACAGCTAGGGAGGCTCTGATACCAAAAAATTGGAAAGCTCAGCCCACATTTCTCCTTAAAGCCCCGGCATTAAGAAAAGGGAAACTGAAACCTTATAATTAGCACAGATGGGGCAACTCCAGGCGATATGGGACACATTCCAACACACACTCCTGAACCACAATATACACTAGCCGGACAAACGACACACCAGTCACAAACCCAACCAAACTTTGATACCAAATTGAATGAAAAAAATTATTTGGCTTACCAATCAACTATGTAAAGGCCATGTATATATAATATATTCATGATACAATTTCGAAAACAATATACACAATGTAAGATTCCTATAATCAAAATAATTCCTATTCTAATTTCCATATTCAAACTTAATATTTTGATTTCTATATTCAACATGCATACCTTTCTTTTCTCCTCCTTAGACAATGTATAACATGTTAGAGGCAAGTATGTTCGCTTCTCTCCAATTTGTGGTGCCAAATCTTTATGTAAACCCATGTCCACAAGATCTAGGTGAGAATTAATTCCATCCTTTGTTTTTCCTGAAATATGAAGCAATGTGCCAATGATGCCGACACACATTCTTCTCAATGTGCATAAGATCCAAGTTATGTCAAACATGCAAGTATTTCCAATATTTAAGATCAAAAAATATTGACTTCTTCTTCCAACAATTTGTAGTGCCAACATCGAATGATTTTTTATTCTTCTTTCCCCATTTAGGTAAACTCCCTTCAACTTTCTCAAGTATCTGCTCTCCACTTAATGATAATGGCGGCAATCCAAAATCCTGCTCACCATTAAAAGCCTTCTTTTGCTTTCAATGTGGATGGTAGCATGGAAGAAATTTTATGTGGCTTGCATATGTGTTCTTCTTAACGCATTTCAATATATGGGAATTCGTTCCATCACTGCAAATTGGACACACATAATATACCTTCACATAACAACCACTAAAATTGCCATATGTTGGAAAGTCACTTATCGTCCATAATAATACAACCTTCAACCTAAAGTGTTGTTGTCGGTAAGCATCATAAGCTTCAATGCCTACTTCCCATAACATCTTCAAATCATCAATCAATGGTGCCAAGAAAACATCAATATCATTACCAGGTTATTGTGGACCTGATATCAACAATGATAATATTATAAATTTTCTCTTCATATACAACCATGGTGGAAGATTATAGGTAACCATTATGACTGGCCAACAACTATACCTACTGCTCAAGAACCCATGTGGATTTATTCCATCTGCAAAAATAGCTAGTCGAAGGTTCCTTGGCTCTGCAGCGAAATCTGGCCACTTGTGGTCTACTAACTTCTATGATGGAGATTCTATTGGGTGATTTAGTTTGCCATCAAAATCTCTTTGGTGAGTATGCCATGTCAAGTCCTTTGCTATTTGTGTTGATTGGAATATCCTTCGAAATCTCAGAATAGGCGAGAAGTACCATAAAACTTTTGCTGGCATGGATACTGGCATTTCATTATTGATTGGTAGTATGCCACCCATCAATGTTAGCATACCTGAAAAACCCGTCTGAGACAACCCACTACTAGTTTTGAAGTTAAACAGTTTGACTAATGGAGATAACTTCGTAAACTTTGTGCAGCCAAGATACAATGGTTTTTCGGCATCTTCAAGCGATTTTTTAAACTCGTCCAGATCAGTTGTACAATGATTGTATGCATCTTGAACCATTTCTATTGTTTCATGTACATCGCCTAAGGGAGACGGTTAAATTGTTGATCAAAAACATCTTGTGCAAATGTTGTTGCCCCACTAGTGTCCATGCCATATCCATTTGAAGTAGCTTTGATCAATGCCATTAACAAATAGATGATTTCTATTCTCTTAAACAAGTTGGCTTCTCAAGTTCCCACATACACTACATGGACATCGTATGGATTGAAGATCATTCGCATGAATCATAGTCTTTTGATCTTCTATCTTTGAGAATCCAAGATTTATCCATTTTGAATGAATTTTAGGTAAACCTATTATGGCACGCCTTTTTTTAAAGTTCTTTTAAACCAATATCACAAAGCTTGATACAATAATGTTGATAAAACAATATATCTAGGTTTTCAATAGGTTCAACTGCAACCTCCACCAGTAACCCATACAACAAATATAACATATCCGAGTTTTCGGTAGGCTCACCCTAAACATCTAACACCACTATGGGTTTTCAGTAGGCTCACCCCTAACCTCATCGCGTGTGTGATTGTCTACATGTATATATATATCAATGTGAAAGAGATACACCTCCTCGTCAACCTGTGTCGAGTGCAACAACTCCACTTCACTACCCACAGACTCTCTGATTCACATGTACTAATTTGCTAAAGTGTCAAACATTTAATCAATAAAAGCACATAAATAATAATGAAGAAAAGTTTAAATTGAGTAAGAAAAAAAGTTTGTTTACCTGTTGACACGACCTTGCCCGTTGATAAATTCAACTTCATATAAAACAATGACATTGTGATTAGCTCAAGCAATCAAGGGCACCAATTCTCTCTATAAACTTGGAGTGACAAAAATATAATCAATCTAGTCAACCAAAAAACTATCTATTTATCAAACAAAAAGAAGTGAAACTATGATGAGTACTTATGTTATCAGAATCTTACTATTCGCGATTCGATTTTTTGCAAAATCAATACGAATCTATGAATGAATCTATTTCAGAAGTGAATCTATAGTGAATCGCACGATTCACAATCGATTCACAATTCAATAAACTTTTTACAATTCATGCAATTCTTGAAACTACCGTGTCTGACATATTTTTGACTCTTTCTTTCTCTATCTTTTCTTGAGAATGACATAATACAACATCTAATAGTGTTTAGCACCAAAATAACCAATATATACATGATTTGTTGTTATTTTAGTGATCATAGAGTTTTCAATAGGATCTAATCAGATTCAGTCATACCTAACATGTTTTTAACCTTTCTTCCCATTTTTTTCCTTTAAAAAATCATAATATATCTTTTAAAGATATTTAAGATTAAAGTCACGTACACCATAAATTAACTATTGCTATTTTGTTGAATTAAAGCTGAATATTACATGAGTTAAATTAGTTATACATTTTAAAATATTTTAGAATTTCAAATAAAAGATCCTAAATAATGTTTTCTTATTATTTGGTCATTGTTACTTGGAAAAATACATATGCTTATTGTCCAACTATTAATATCGTTGTCAAATTATTATTAATTCGGAAATTGAGATTTTGTCTTTAGTTTATATTAAGAATGATTGATAAGAAATATCTAAAAATGGAAAAAGGTAAGATGGTGATCTTACATAGGAGCCATTGTTAACTTCTTACCTATTAAGTCTAAATATTTCGTATTCATAAGATATACTTAACATTCAAGTATGTAAATATATTTTTCTAAGAAATTTAGAAAAAGTGACCGAATCTTTACGATTCACGATTCAATTCAATTCGTGACTCGGTACAAGACCATTTTAATTTACGGTTCGACTCCCAATTTGACAACTATATAACCAATGTGATAAAGAATATGGATCGCTATTGTGCAGCAAAAAAGAAATGAAGCTATGTTTGGTATTTAGGAGGTGTTTGGCAATAGGCTTTTTGGGCTAAAATAACACTAAAAGACAAAATAGGCTAAAATAGTCAATAAGACAAAATGTCACACTAAACCCATAATCATTTCACTTTTTCTCCCACAAATATTACATCCAATTACAAAAAAATCCAACCCTTTTCCCAAACACAACTATTTTAGCCTACTAAAATAGCAAAAAACTAAAATAGCCTACTAAAATAGCCAACTTTCCAAACACCCCTTTATAACTAATTTGTACTTTGACATATATGCAGCAAAGAAGAGTTGAGTTTTTGGATTTTGAATGGGAAGGATTTGTGGTGTGGCAATGTTTTTGTCTATTTTTGTTTTGATGTTATCAATGTTATATGGAGAAATGGTGAGGTTTTTCTCCTTTTGCAAGCCCAGATGCACAAATGAGAAACCATTTACTTAAAAATTTGATCTTTTTATTTACTTTTAGATTATTGAAAGAGGGCTGTTTTTGGTGGCTGAGAAACTGAACAAAAAGGAAGAAGTCTAGATTTTGAACTTCACTTTTGACCCAAATTGATACTACTGACAGCTCAAACAAATTCACATACACATGTAACAAAATAATTCTCGTTACCATCCATTTGGTTTTTGAGAAAATATAGGCAAACCATTGAAATCAATAGCATTAAGGGTGTGAAAGAAATAAGAATGGTGACAGATAAACCAAAGGCTAAAGTAGAATTGCTTCAGCTTATACAATCTGAAATCACATGGCCTTGTCAGCCAACCAAGTGTGGAGATGGGACAAAAACAGCTTCTAAATAATTTACTATTCCTTTTAAGTTATTGTAAAGAAATCATGTTGCTGGAAGAGGACGTCTATGCGGGGCCTGTGTGCTGCCAGCAAACAAGCTTGGGAAAAAGGACAAGTTTCTCTCTTTCATTTTCCAAGTGATCGACAAATAAATGGGTCTCCAAAATAGTTTTTGAGTTATGGATCTTGTATTAAATTCTCATTCATAAAGTAAATATGGCCTAATTATACATTAAATTAGATCCAACGAACTTTATCACAAGTTAGGGTCTTAACACTCAAAACCAAAACAAAACCGAAATTGTAGAGCACAAAATTTTGCTATGGCAATCTACTAAACACCAATCAGTCGGGAATTTTCTAAAATTAAATACAAATTCTTTCACTCTGAAAATTTTATCCAATGTACTAGACTTATATGCGAACAACATATAAAAATTTAACAATCTTCTGAGAAAAGAAACCATTTTAAAATATACAAAATCGTAACATTTTCACACAGAAAATCTGCACAGCACCCAATCCAAATGCCAATCAGTCCAAGAATTTTATAGAATTCATCTGTAAGAGTTTTGATCTGAAATTTTTAATAAGTTTATTATACTCATTTATGAACCTTGTATAAAAACTTCATAAGCTTATGAATTGTGAGACCATTTTTAAAAATTCATAAAGGTAAGATCTCTAATTCAAGAGATACAAATTGAAATTTCAGACCATCATAAACTAAAAGTTTTGTTTCAATCGTCATAAACTATTCTACAAATGATCTATTAAAATTAAAACAATTACTAACCACATGGTCCATTAAACCATTCAATTAATTTGTGAAATGATTTAAAACTAAATTTCGGGTCATTACAATTTGATTCAATTGACATTGTACGTACAATGTGAATCTAAAAGAATAAAAAAGGTTGGGGGGAGAAGGGCTGCCCAACCAGAAACCAATAATGGAGTTATTCTGAAATATTATTTACATGTTTAACAAATCATAGCCTAGTCTAACCACATGATTAAGCTACAAATTCATTGCTCACAAAGTGATGATAGAATTAAACTGCATCAACTTTCATTAATGTAATATATTCACTAAGAGCAATATTAACTTCCCAAGACAAAATGTTGAAAAAATACTAGAAGGGATAGCTTTCCAAATTTTGTGGGATACTCTCAAAAAGGGCTAGCCCATTCCCATGCAGCACATTAATAACTATGTCCAAACAAATGTGTGAATACATGTCAATCACTGTCATGAAAATTTACTGAGGTCATAAGCTGGGAAAAACATGTGGTATGCAAGAAAAGCAACAGATTGAGAAAATCAAAAAGACATATCTCAATATTCAGGTTATTCAAAATGATGGAAAGCAGGAGATTAATGTGTTACTTTTATTCAGGTCAGTTTTTTATTTGTTTTCTATAATTTTTGAGCCAGGGTTATTTTCAATATTTATGGATTTTCTACACATGGGCTTTATTGATCACACATGGGTCATTCTTTGGATCAAGTCATGGTATTGGGTTTTAATATATGGTTTTTAACAGTAAAAATCTAAAGTTTCAAATTTTAAAATCAAAATCCTCTTCCAGCCACCAAAAACATGTCTTGTTACCTCAACTCCTCCAATATCATTACCATGCATACTTCCTGCCCACTAGGCACAAAAATGGGATTACAATAAGCCTCTAATAAGAGTATTCCTACTGCTTCCATATATCCATTTTGGCACCAAAACTCATAGAAGAGTGTTTCCTCACACTTGTTGACATCAACCTTCCTTTAACACCTTGGCATTCAAGTTTGTATCGAATGAAAAAAATAAGAACTAGAGACAATTACCAAAAAAATCCTAACATTTGACCCTTATAACAATAAACCCTGAATTTTTAATTTTGTCAATTTAAAGCCTAATTTTTTGATTTGTTTTCAATATAAACAATTTGCCTTTTTTTGTTAACTAAAATTGACCCAAAAAATAGTATTTTAATTATTAAACTCAATATAAGTATATATAAAATGTCTAAAATATCCATTTTCATTAAGTTTAATGACTAAAATACTCATTTTTCCATCAATTTTACTTAATAGAAAAATGGTTCAGTTTGAAAATAAATCAAAAGTTGAATGTTAAAATTGACAAAATTAAAAAGTCAGGGTTTATTTTGTTACAATGGTCAAACCTTGAAGTTTTTTTGTAATTTCCCCTAAAAACTAATATAGAAGAAGAAGAAGCAAAAATATAATATAGGATCTTACTTCTCAATCTCCTCAAATTTCAAGTAGTCCAAAGCCAATTGCAAGCGGCATATTCGAGAAATTTTCAAGTTCCACCCTGTCATGTGTACATTCAAAATGTGTATTATGAACTAAACATGCAAGTACTGAAAAGGAGAGGAGGGGAGGTGTTGGGGGTGAATAAAAATAAATAAGTATCAACAAAAAGCATATTTTAATTTTAGTTGTGTCTCTGACATGGACCTAGCCAAATAACTAATGCCCCTAAGAGCCCTATTATATAAAAAGGAAGGATATGTTTTTCCCAAAACTTCCAATCTCAGTAAATCTCTCAAACACCAAAGCTGATTAAACAACCATATCCAGCTTACCAGCAACCATCCAAGTACTCTTTACTCAAGCTCCAGAATGTAGAGCAGGATTTTATTGATATTGGAATTACAATTTTAACAAGTAAAAGAAATTTCTATTATTCAAGATTCTGACTTTAAACTCACAAAGTAACAGTGAGTATAGAAGTCTAATCACATCGAAACAGACAAAAAAATATCCTCAACAAGTAGTTCACCTTAAATTCCATGCTAATTATAAAAATAAAAATAAAAAGGAGCAATTACAAGTAGCCCAAAGTTGGAGATTACAATACCAGCAATTCAGAAAGCAATAATCAAACTTTTAACACAATGTTCTATGATTCTGAAACTAAGAATAATTAAACAATTGTAACATTGCCATTCACAATAACAAGGACAATTCGATTCATGAGCAAAATACGAAGAATTCTGAGTAAATGAAACTATACAGTCCTTAATCTATAGAGTCCTTTAATTGAATCTAGAGAGAGATAGAAATCGAGCCAAAAGAAGGAAACCAAGCCCTAACCCGTAACCCTAGCAAGAAAAACTAAAAAATTTCCTCGTTTTGTTGAATCGAATGATGAAATAGAGAGTTAGAAATCGAATAAGAGAGATAAAATGCTTACCGATCGTGAATCGATCGAAATCTTCTGCTCGAATTGGGGATAGAGAGAGTTAAACGACTACGTGATTTTCATCAATCAACCCACCATTGTTGCAAGAAGTCGTGGAGTCGAGAGTCGGAGTCGAGTAGAATCTATCAAAAAATGTGATGGATAAGAACTGAAAATAACGAAACAATGAGATGAATTGGCAAGTTGGTTAAAAGTTAAGTTTTTGATTTTTTTTTATTTTAATTTTTTGTGCGTAAAAAGATGTAATAGATGTTGTGATTTAAGATGGATTGAAAGTTAAAAAAAAGTCAGTTGTTTCTCAACTTGCCTGTGCACCATATAACTTAAAAACTAAATAAATAAAAAATAATAATTTTAATTTTTTAAATCATAATTTAAAAAATATATATCACAACTAAATAAGACATAACTAAAAATTTATGAATCATAAGTAAAATAATATGATAATTAAATAAGAAAATTAATAATTAAAAAAATGACAAAACTATGGTGCATATGATCTCGTTTGGTATGTGGATTGATTTTTTAATTTTTTAGCTATTTTAGTCTAGGATTAAAAAGTCTCATTTGAAATAGGTTTTTGATTTTTTTACTTTTATAAAAATAAAATAAAATGATTATGAGTTAAATGTGACATTTTGTCATATTTGATTAAAATAACCTATTTTATCTTATATGACTATTTTAGCCCAAAATATTATACCAAACGAATCCTAAGTAGTGTACATTAAAATTTCTCTAAAAAAATAAACATAATATTTTCAATTACATTTTTCATAAAAAATGAGATTAAAAAAGTAAACTGATTTTTTCGGTTTTTTGTTTTTAAATAGAAAAGAGTAATATTTTTATGGGCAAATTACAAACACCCCTCGAGGTTTGGTGAAAATACAAATTCTCTTCTGAGGTTTGAGAAATTACATCCCACCCCCTGAGGTTTACATTTTCATAACAAATTGCCCCCTGGGATTTTTATTTTCATATAGATTCCCTCTTAATTTTCCCTAATTGGTTATGAAAATTTGACCCTTATGGGGTAATTTGTAATTTCGCAAACCTCAGGAGGAATCTGTATTTTTACTAAACCTCGAGGGAGGTGTTTGTAATTTGCCCTATTTTTAATCACCCTTTCATATAAACTGAGATCATTTTATATCTTCATTTTTATGGGTTGTTGTTTGGTGAAAGATCAATTGATTTACAAAAATATTAGAGATTCAAAAAAATTTATCAAAATTTCTATATTGTGTGTTGTTTGGGATAAACTACAAAAGTGCACTTTTTATCTTTTTGGGGTCACATCACGTCTTTACTTTTTTGCATATCTTTTTATAAAAAGTCAAAAAATGCACTTATTTAAATAATCCCAATAACATCTTTTTATAAAAATTCAAAAAATACACTTATTTAGATTATCCTAACCACAAGAAACCCACATAATGTAAGTCTCACACCCATGTAAGACATTTAATAAAAATTTTAATCGAATTTTTAAAGTCTCTAGCATTACTTATTGATTTATGATTAATTGATGCGTCAACAGTGATGAGGCAAGGGCAAGAGAGAAAGTGGAGAGTTTGAGAGAGAGAAGAGAGGAGCGTATGAAAGAGAGTAGAGAATCTTAGAAAGGGGAGAGAGAGAGAGAGAGAGAGAGAGAGTGTGTCGATCTTCATTCATTATGTGCCAAGCCAGTTCATTCGAGGGGTCAGGGATTGTTTTTGTGTGAATAAATCACTTATTAAAAAAAAATTGTATCAATAAATCACATTCATTTTGAATATGATTTACATCACATCAATTTTAAATGAAAAAGATTTTCCTCTAAATCTCAAGCAATGTGGCAATTTATAATTGGCCACTTGTTACTCAAATCAAACTATTTAATTCCTTAGCAACCTTGTTGTGATTAACCTCAATGTTAAACAACATGTGTTTAGGAATCTTTAATATTTTAAGTAACTTATGTATTTTTTTAAATTTAAATCTTTTTTCTAAAAATATATTCTTTAACTTTTTAATAGAATTTCATTATATTTGGTCAATTAACTAGTACTGATTGTGGACTACAATTGTAGCAAAATTCAATCCTTTAAAATAAATAAATACTATCTAAATAAATAAATAAATAAAAATAGATTATTTCAACTGAAATAAGTCAACCAAAATAATTGGTTTAATTTTTTATCTTCTCAAAATCATCTACCATCACATTCTTCTAACCATAACAAATCAATTATTCATGAAAATAATTTGTCCAGTGATTATGATGAAAATGGCGAATTACACTAATGGTCTCTATTATTTAAGACTTATATTATTTTGATCCCTGACTTTTTAATTGCGGCATATTTGATCTTGAATTTTAAATCTTGTTCCAAATAAGGACAATTAAAGATATCATTGCTCAATTTCAAGGGCAAAGTCGTCAATTTGATAAAATATAAACTAATTTGATAAAAATAAATGTCAAAAAAATATTTTAAATTTTTTAAAATTATTTTTACTCACCAAAGATAAAATTATATACAATTGATAAATCTTTTACACATTTTTTTTTACCAAATTAATTTTTATTATGTGTTTGGATGATAATTATGTAATGAGTAGTAGTTTTTATTTTCATCAAATTAGTTTCTATTTTTTCAAAAGTCAAATATAGCGACAAGTTTGATATTATTATTAAACCAATCTAAAAAATCAAAAAATCCAAAACTAAAAATATTTCATATATTAAATATATCAATTACACATTAAAAGTCTAACAACCACCCATTGCATGATCATCATTTAAACAGATAATAAAAATTAATTTGGTAAAATAAATAAATAAATGTGTAAAATATTTATCAATTTTACATAATTTTATCTTTAGTGAGTAAAAATAATTTTTAAAAATATTTTTTTGAACCTTATTTTTGTCAAATTAGTTTATATTTTATCAAATTGATGACTTTACCCTTGAAATTGAGCAATGGTATTTTCAATTGTCCTTTTTGAAATAAGATTCAAAATTTAGAATCAAATGTGTCACAATTGAAAAGTCAAAGAATTAAAGTGATACGAACTCCAAACTATAAGCACTATTAGTGTATTCGTCAAATGTCTCATATGGGTGTAAGACTCACACCATGTGTGTCTTATGTGTGTCTCACACCTATGTGAGACATTTGATACAATATTTGGTAAAATATTAGGGATCTCTAGTATTACTTTTGTATATCATGATATATTAAAGTAAATTAACTTTATTATATTTAAATTGATTTCACAATCTAGAGATGATAAAAAAAATGGAAAAAAAAATTAAAAAGAGTAGAATTTTTTTTGAAAATTGTGTTTCATAACAAAAAATTCGTCACGTAATTTTTCAACCGGAGTAAAAATAAATACATTAAAGATTTTACAAACCCAAGTCTACTAAAATTATTTTAGAAAGTTATAGAAAATAAATTTAGACAAAGATTTAAATTAATAAAAGATTATATAGGTTATCGAAAATATTTAGAATTATTAAATAAACGTTTTCGTTGACTACCAAAAATCTATCGAGAAATGAATAGATTTTGATTTGTGTGATCAATTATAAAATATCACATCGCTTGAGATGTAAGAGCTCCTCCATAATAGGTTGGAGGAAAACCTTCTCATTTTAAATTTATACCATACACATCTGAAAAGGAGATTTAAGATCTGAAATGGACGAGCTAGTTTGAGCCTTAGTCCAAGTTTTTACTCAAACAAAATGAGGCCGTGTGCTACATCGAGGTCTGAGCACGGTCGGGCGTTAGACACGCGTTGGACCAAAGCCACAGCCCGGTCAAGTCGGAGGCAAGTTGAGATGCTAGCCTGGTTTGAGGATGTGCATTTCCAGAGGACGGAGTTTGTTCTCAAAAGGCCAGATTCGACCGAGCAGGAGCTCGCTGTGGATTATAGAGCTCGATTGGGCCCACAAACAGGTTTGTTCGATGTGACCGAGCAGGTAGCGCGGCCCTGATTGAGGATTATGGTACCGCGCTTGGTATAGCTTGGTGGGGTGTGCTACGTGGCATAATTTGATTGCTGGAAGGAGATTCTGCCTTCAGTACACGTTAATACCGTTAGGCGGTATTGACATTTGGTGTTTGGCAGTATTTGCTCTTACACATGGAAGAAGATAAGAGGGGAACATATCCATGCGCTAGGAGGAGGACATACAGAGAAGAGCGCGCAAAAACTATATAAACGGTGCTGCTTATCCATGCATAGGTCTGGAATATCTGATCATCAAAGCTACCTACCTTTTGTCTCTCTCTCTCTCTCTCTAAGTGAGCTAACTTGATCGTCAAAGGGTTTTTTCGGCAACACACCGCCGGGTAGCTCATCGTCTTTGTGTTCTTAGGTTACTCAGAAAGAAGCAAAGCTTGGACACGAGGAGTACGAAAAGTGACGAATATTTGCTCTTTGTACAATTGGTTCCATCTATGGGAATCTTTGACAGACAAAACCTTGTCCTCTAAGCTTTTCCAATCACTTTTCATGGCTCACAATGATGAAACGCTGCTGTCCGTCGTCAACGGTATCACCCCAGAGTCAGTCCGGAGAAGAGATGGCCCACTTGCTGTTTCGACTATGGCGGGATTGGAGACCTTCTCCAAAGGGCTCCCTAGAGATGCACAAGACAAACGCACAAGGAGCACTGACCACTCACAGAGTCCAGACGGGCGCCGACGGTGAAGAGAGTCACACGCTCAGCTCCTGGACCATAAGCTAAAAGACCAAGGCGCCATCATTTGGAGGATGGTGGCGGAGATGGAGGCGCTAAAGCGGCAAGTCAAAGGGAAGGGTGTTGCTGGAGTGGGTAACCACAGTGAGCGCACCCAATCTCGTCACTCAGGTAGCCAGAACCAATGAAGGACGCCTTCCATTTCCATCACCAGAAGCTATAGGGTTGGTGAGTCTGACCCACCAGCGGAGAAGTCATGCGCACGAGATAGCAGCTACCATCCCTTACGTCCGTCGACGACATCAAGATACTCTTACTCTGCCCGTTCGGAGGACTTGAGGGACATCCTAGAAGAACGAGCGCACCGGCAGGAAGACGCAAAAGATGCCGGCGCTACAATGGTTATCCTACGGAGGTCGCACCAACGAAGAGGTTGTAATGTTGTCGTCACGCCTAGTTGCGCACGTGCCATTAGACAGGGACTTGGTAAGACTAAGCGCCCTCTTTCTCCCTCGAGATAGAAACCACACTGCTCCCTGCAGGCTTGCACCAACCCAAGTTTACGCTCTATGATGGAACAACCGATTCATACATACACGTGAGCCACTCCTGGCAAGTTATGGCTAGCTACAAGCGAAACAACGCACTTATGTGCCTTATTTTCCCATCGAGCTTGGGTGAGTTGGGCCTGAAATCGTTCGGGAGGCTGCCAGAGGAAAGTATCGAAAGGTGGCAGCAGCTAGCGAAGGCATTCGTAACCCGATTTAAAACCATCACCAAAACGCCCAAAGAAGTCGACCACCTTCTGAGCGTCAAGATGGAACTAGATGACTCACTCAAGGCGTACAACGCCAAGTGTTGGGAAACCTTCAATGAAATTTTTAATTGCCCGACCAACTTGGTAATCACCCAATACAAGCGTGGTCTCGCAGTCGGACATAGACTGCGATACTCGCTCACCATGAGTCAGCCAACAACTATAGAGTTGCTAATGTAGCGTATCAACGAGCACATCCGAGTTGAGAATGATGTGACCGTGGTTATCGCAAAGGCCAATCCGGTAGTGGCGGACAAAAGGGTTGTAAGAACCTGAATATACAAATAAAATAAATAATTAAATAATAATTATTTTACAAACCTCAAATATCTTATTGTGAATCTTTAAGTGCAAATTAAATATTATTGGAGGGTCTTTTAATTAATTCTAAACCTAAAATAAATTTATGGTGGAAATCTCTAATTTAGAGGCAATATTTACTATTAAAATAAATAATAATAATAATGTCAGAAAAATAATATTACGTGGATTGGTGGTTATGTATATAAGGATGACAAAAATCCTAACTCTTGTTATAATTGTTTTCCACAACACTAGCAGCCCTAGCAGCCGTGGGTTTATGAAGGAAAGTGAGGGGTGATTCAATCATCAAGATTATTGTTATAGCCAAGAAGGAGAGCTTTATGTGTGTTGTGCCATGTGGCCTCTTAGGTTTTTTCCTCTTATTTCTTTGTTCTTTATCCTTATTCTATTGTTATTTAATTCATTGATGGAGAGGTTGTAGGTGTATGTATTTTATGTATATATATACTGTTAAGAAATCTAAGGAGAAAAAATGGTGTGTAAAGAATGGGAGAAATTCTTAGTTTAAAAATTCTGTACAAAACCACAAACTTTAAGAATCAAGGAATCATATCAAACAGATGAATTTTGAAATGAAATTTTTACAATAGATTAATTACATATTGAACCCCATATCAGAAGTTTCTCATAATTTTTGGGAGTCAAAATCTATATTAACTGGTGCGTTCAAATTTGTCCAGAAAACTAGTGTAAAACAGTAACTTCGAAAGTGTCGTTCTCTTTAGGTATAAATCCGAAAATTATCGAATCAGTGTCATTAGAACCGGTTACGAGTCTAGTTTCTTACAGTTTTGGCCTTGCATTGATTGCTCGTGTATACTAAGTGAGCCATTAATATCTTTAAAGTGTTGTAGAAAACAATATGTTTGGACATAATTAATTGTAAATAATTATTTTGATAAGCAAATCAAGTGAAACCATTTGGGTTTGAAACCTAGGATATATTAGTTGATTTCTGGAGGGTTTTGGAATTTTTTGAACAACGTAGAGTAGGTTTTGTAATTTTCAAAGTAAGCGAATAGATTGGAAAAGTTTATTTAAAATTTTGTTTTATCTTAAAGTTACTTTTAATTTAGTTTCGATCTGAACCCATGTCTTGGGTAATTTTAGACCTTGAAGAACATGAACTTAGGTAATATTTAAGAGTAACGGTGAGTTGGGTTGAGCTGTGTTAGTGTGATTTAGTTTGGGGTTACTTAGTTTATTATTCCTTTTACTATGTTTGAATTAGTAGTGACGTGTAGTTTTCATACTTGGTTCAGGGCACTAATTGGACTTTTCTACTCTATTTGAGGATTACATTATTCCATTTTCAAGTGAGTAGTTGCATGCTACATATTTTTATAAATGTTTCCCTGTTCTGAACTGTTAGAAAATTTAATTGTTGTTTCAGGACTAAACTGCTTTGATAAATTATTATATTATTAATGGACTTAAATTATTTCTGAAACACGTGTAAACTTGGCATGCTGTAAACTATTTGTTATGGTCTCATGTATATAATGGTGAACTACCATGTTTTGCGAAACTGAATTGCATTGATTATCGAGACCATATGTATATTTTAGTCTAGAGAAATTATTTCACTGTGTGTGGTGACTCTGGCCACTACGAAACACATCCAGGTTGGGCCGTGATGACTCTAGTGCTCAACAATTGTAAGGAAAAGACCTAGGCTAGGCTAGGTGACCTTCAATCAGATCATCTTAGAGAAAAGGCCCGGGTTGCCACCTTAGGGATGACTCTTGGTTCGATATTGGATCCAACGGGCTTATTGCCTTGAGAATTGTATGGCATGTTATTTGTTATTCTTGGTACCCAAAAAAAATTATTGGTGTTTATGTTATAAATTTCTTTAAGTGGAAAATATCATTTATCATGGTCTTGAGAGACATGAGTATTTAAATTGTTGAACTATGGAACCTTCTTTTTGAAACAGACTATTTTTATCAAAACTGTATGCCAATCTAGTTTCTGTGATGTATATCTTATTTTGGAATTGAACCCTGTTTTCAAAACTATATTTACTATTCATGTTGCTACTCACTGAGCTATTAGCTGACTTAGTTGTTTATCATTTCCAGGTGTTAAAAGGACTTAGAGTGGACTCATGGCGTCGCGGGGACTCAATTACTTGGACCTCTAGGAAATTCATTTATATTGTTTTAGATTATTATGTCAAGTTTGTGCATATTTCTTTTATTTTTTTATTGAGGTTCATTTAGGATTATTTTGATTTGTGGGCTGTTTATATCCCATACGTTTGGATGGTATTGATTACGTTTGGTTTTGTCGTTTATACTTGTGGCATGTCACTGGGTTGAGTTTGGTTTTTTATTACTGGACTATTGTATAGTTGTTCAATGTGATTATGGATTCATGTTTAGGCTTACGTATACCTTGGGCTAAGGCCCTGTGGGCCACGACCGGTCATACTCGGGTTTGGGGTGTGACAAGGGTGGTTGGAAAGGTTCACGCGGTTGGACAGGAGGCAAACCATTCGCATAACCGTGAAAGAGAACAAGGTCGCGGCGATAATCGCAATAATCGGGGTAAAGGTTGTCGTAATGACCGAGCTGACTACCCCCATGATGCCGCGAAAGATGCAAAGAGAAAGTTGATCGCCCGAACGAGCATCACCACAGTTTTCAAAATCCCTATCTACAGCATACTTAGCGAGATCTGTGACGAGGCATACGTCCGGTGGCCAACTAAGTTAGGCGATGCGCAACGAGGCTTCAATTCAGGTATCATTGTACCTTCCATGATGAGCGTGTGCACTGCACCGAAGATTGTGTCCCCTTGAAACAATATTTAGAGAAGTTAGTGGCGGCTATCGTTACATTGATTAAGGCGTCAAGGCCACGTCTCATGCTCAAGCCGAGCCAAACGGCTTGGCTACTTTAGAAGTACCCCCCCTAAGGCGTAATCAATGTAATCCACAAGATCATCGAGCCAGCGCGAGTATGCTAGCATCGGGGGATGATCAAAAAAGCGGAGCATATGAGGGAAGTTTGTCAGTCCAACCTACGGTCAAGAAGGGCAAAACTGAGGTGAAAGATGTTTTCAGCTATTCAAGTTGAGATCTTGAACGCATTCAAACGCTGCACAATGATGCGCTGGTGGTCACGCTTCGCATGAAGGACTTTGACATTAAGCACATTTTGATCGACCAGGGCAGCTCAGTTGAAATAATGTATGACGATGCCTTCAAGCAACTCAAGCTCAATGACAAGGACTTCGCCCCAGTGACCTCACCACTGGTTGGCTTTAACTTGCAGCCGGAGTGGCTAGTAGGAAAGTTCATCCTACCGGTCAAAATAGGGTCTATCAACAAGCAAGTGGAATTCTGAGTGTTGAAAGTGCCCTTTAAGTATAACTTGATCCTAGGCAGAGGATGGCTTCATGCCATGCAGGCGGTGGCATCGACTTAGCACCAAGTCATGAGGTTCTCCTCTGCCACCGGGATGATCGAAGAAGTTTGGGACAATCAAGTTATGGCCAAGCAGTGTTTCGTGGCCATAAACGGAAGTCGGGCCGCCAAAGGCTTCGTGTAGATGATCGAAGGACCGAAAGATCAAAGTGTCTTGGACGATGTGGGTACCAGGGCCGAAGAGAATGAGAACGATCTTGAGAAGTTCTTTTTGTTGGGATCCAGTCTGACCGCCCAAGAACGATTGGAGATAGTTGATTTCTTGGTGACAAACATCGAAGTGTTTGCATGGATGCCTTACGACATGTCTAGCGTCGATCCGAACTTCATTTGCCACCAACTCAATGTCTTCCTTGATGCCTGATTAGTCATTCAAAGAACACAGAGGTCAGCGTTTCATCATGCCGAGATGGTGGCGGAAGAAGTGAAGAACTTACTTGAAGCAAAAGCTATCCAGGAGGTGCACTACTCTCAGTGGGTTTCTAACACTGTAGTTATGCCAAAGAAGAATAAGAAGTGGCAAGTTTGTGTCGATTACAAGACAGTGAACAAAGCTTGCCCCAAGGATAGCTTCCCACTGACCTGGATCGATTAACTAGTGGATCTTACAGCTGGACACAACAGACTCAGTTTCCTGGATACATACTGCGATTATCATCAGATCGCCATGCACGAGCCTGACCGGGAGATTACTTCTTTCACGACACCAAGGGGGTTGTTCTGCTAACAAAGTTATGCCCTTCGGGTTAAAGAACGCTGGGGCGACTTTTCAAAGGATGGTAACCAAGATGTTCACCCTGCTCCTCGGTTGGACGATGGAGACATATATCAATGACATGGTGATCAAGAGCAAGAGCGAGGTAGACCACTTGACTGATCTAGCGAAAATGTTCACGATTCTCAAACAACACAAGTTACGTCTAAACGCATCAAAGGCGTGGGATCAGAGAAGTTCTTGGGTTTTTTGGTGACCAACCGAGGAATTAAAGTGGATTCCTCTCAAATCAAGGCCATCCAAGAGTTGAAGCGGCCCAATTCAGCAAAGAACGTGCAACATCTTGCTGGGATGGCAACCGTGCTCAATAAATTTATTAGTCCGTCATCAGATCGTTGCCGCCTTTTCTTTCAAGCCCTTAAGTCCAAGTTTTTATGGGACAAGGAATGCAGCAGAGCCTTAGTCGAGTTAAAGACGTATCTATCTTCCACTCCACTCCTTGTCACGCCGTAGCAAGGTGAGGAACTCTATCTTTATCTGGCTGTTTGTCAACATGTTGTCAACGCAGTGCTTGTTCGAGCAGAAGGCATACAACATCTGCTGATCTTCTACGTGAGCAAGACCTTACTCCCAATAGAATCAAGATATTTGCCGCTTGAGAAACTAACCTTGGCATTGATGATAGCCTCCTGGAAGTTGGCACATTACTTCCATGCGCATACAATCGTTGTGCTGACTGAGTTTCCATTGAAAGCCTTGTTTGAGTGAGCAGACTTCTCCGGTTGAATCTTGAAATGGGTAGTCGAGTTGGGGCAATTCGACATCAAGTTTCAACCAAGAACTGCAATCAAAGCCCAAGCCTTAGCTGACTTCGTTGCAGAATTTTCACCTGGGACTCACCCGGTTTGCCCTATGGACCTTACCGATGCAATCGGGCTGAAATGGGTGGGCATCGTGGAAATTGCACAGCCAACTCCCACTCCGGTCCAAGTCAACCCTCCTAACGAGCCAAACATAGAAAGCGACGCAGAAATTACACAACCAAGCAGAGACCCATCACTTGAGGGCCCAACTCAACTTGGTAATGCATTGATGGGTTTGGAAATAACAAGACAACCTGTTGGATCCAACTTCACATTACCAAGGAAGGATAAGGCCATGCAAGTTACAAGCAACAACGGTGGGCTTGACACGAAAATAGCCGAGTAGCCGAGCAACTCAAAACACTTGATCCTTCAAAAGTCCTAAGACCCCGCAGAATGTTGGAAGCTTTTTATCGGGGAAATGTGGAAATTTTTTGTCGATGGCGCTTCAAACAGACATGGAGCCGGGCTGGGGCGTGGTTTTGATCTCACCAAACATACTAGCCATCGAACATTACATCGCACTTAGGTTCCCCGCATCTAATAACGAGGCCGAATATGAAGCATTGCTAGCCGGACTGAAAAGTGCACTCCGACTGCAAGCATCCGAGCTAAAGGTTTACAACGATTCCCAACTCATTGTAAACCAAGTGTTTGGAGAATATGAAGCCAAAGATGATAAAATAGCCAAATACCAAACCCTGGTGAGGCATACAAGGTCAACAAATTGGCCCAGAAGACAATAGCCGGGCAGATGAGTTAGCCGGTTTGGCTTCCATGGTCAACAAATCAACCCCCAGCCCCCTTCCAAGACCCAACATAGCAAACTCAGAGAAAGCGAAAGTTCTCTGTGCCGAGTTAGGTCCTTCTTGGATGGACCCTGTAGACACCCCATTTTTGACTACCTTTAAGACTTGGACGTGACTGATGGTTTACTTGGTGGAGAAAGGTGTGTAGAGGAAAGGTGCAATTTCTTCGGCAAAGAGAGAGTCAAATCTCAACTTCATACCCCTGTTCTGGACCAAAACAATCTTGATCAAAAGATTTTAGTCTTAAAACCCTCTCTCTCAAAAACGTTTTTGAAATAAAGTTCCTACGATGTTCTGACGCTCGCATTTTGTTAAATGTTGTGCTTTTCGGTAAACCGATCAAGGGCAAAGTGGAAAAGAATGAAAGAGAGATGAAATCTTTAAAAAAATCTTTCAAAATACCTTACTTAGGGGTTTGAAGTTGAAGAAAAGAGGAGAAGAGGGAAGATTGGGGGAGAAAATGGGCATGAACCGTTAAGAAAGAGTCGAACAACCCTCGCCGAATCGGGCCTATTCATTGGCATACTTGGAATCAAGCTATGAGGCCACCACCGTTGGAAATAATACTTCCGGGGCTTCATTTTGCACTCAAGAATCTCCGAAATCCAATTCCGGACGGGGAAGATATAGTTGATTGAAGTAGGGCATCACTCCGGTTGGACCGAAATCTGCGCGGCTTCACCAAAAAGGGCATAACTTTTTCCACAGGAGGAATTTTAATGCAAGGTTTGCGCCATTGGAAAGCTAACTTCTAGGCTTTAATTTGGACACTTGAACGGCCACATTGGACCTTCCTACCACCCACCGGACACTTTTCTTTCCGGCAGTCCATTTTTTTGTCCTCAAAGTAGCTGGCCGGCCATCTAGCTGGTGAAATGACTTTTTTGCCCTTTTAAACTAGCCGGCCATGCCCCCCTCCCCAATTGTGTCCTAGAAGTGAATTTTGTTTTCCACTACACCCATGTCCGAGGGTTTGGCCATTTTGGGGGGAAACTTGATTTGTTTTCCCTCCCTTTTTTTCCCCCTCTTTTCCACCCCTTTTGCTTATATATACAGCCCCTCCCCTTCAGATTTTATGGTTACAAAATTTGTTTTGAGAGCCTTGCATCAATTCTCCCTCTCTCTCTACTCTAAGCCTCAAAACACCAAGTCCTACACCCTTTTCTTCATCACCACCTAGCACCACACTACCACTTCCATTCCAGCAGCTTGGAGGTCTTCTCAGAGGCTAGGAGGCAGCTTTTCTTGGTCCAAGAGGCAGCAAAGGATTGGTCTTCAAGGGTGAGTTGATTTCTCCCTCTTTCTAGCTCATTTTTGCAAGTTTTCTTAGCCCCTTTTGCTTGCTGTTTTGAGCTCCAAATAATGAAAATGCCTTTGAAATTATTTATTTTCTTGTATTAAGAGGATGTATGTGAGTCAGTTTCACCAAATGTTTAGCAAAATAGCAATATGCTTGATATATGAGATATGAGATGTTCTTTTTACATTATTGCTAACACTTGAACTAGTAATGGGGTGAGATTATAATTGTTGAGCATCATGGATTGTGAAAATTGAAATCTTGGAGGATGATGTTTGAAAATTTCATATAATCTTGGAATGGCTAGAATGTTAACAAAATGTACATGATGAGAAGTTTTTGTCAAGTGTTGATAGCATCGGTTGAGCATGTAGTCATTTTGTGAAATGACATTGGACGAAGAAAAAAATGAAGAAAGGTTATGAGATATTAATGGTTGCATTACATTCGCGTTTAAATTCTTATCATTACTGTATATCTTGTCATGAAGTGAAAGGTAATTGCTTTGTTATTGTTGTTAAGACATTTTGAAATCGGAGAAGTGATATGAGTTATGGAAAGATCTTGGCATTGTATATTCATTTAGCTATTTCTTTTTGCATTGTGAATTTCCATTGAAGATATTCATTCATGAAAGAAAATGATGTTGTAACAAGAACTATGGAAATGTGGTATGGGGTAAATACGTGGTAAGTCCGGGATAAGGGGTGTAGTTGAACTTGATAAGTTGGCCTGAGTGTCCTTGGTAAAAAACCAGAAAACTGAGCGGATAGGTGTCGAGCCTTCCGGCTAATACCGATAAAAATGACAGTTT